>JAQIUQ010002805.1:0-210011 GCA_030378365.1 Hybognathus amarus
ATCTCCGTATGCCCAGTTTAAAAAGCGTGAGGATTCATCACAACATCGTTTTGTGAAATAAATTTCCTACGACATCAGCCCCCTGAAACGTAGGCGACAGAATTAAGTTCTGTTATCAGATTCAGCGCGCGAGCAGAGAGCACGTCAAAAACAGAGGACAGTGTGTGTGTGTGTGTTCGTGTTCATCTGAGCCTCATTGGTCTGTCACTGCTCGTCAATGTCGGAATATTTGAGATGACCAGTGGTGGTAAGTAACGAAGTAAAAATACTTCGTTACTTTACTTAAGTATTTTTTTCGGGATCTGTACTTTACTTGAGTATGTTTTATTTGCACCTACTTTCACTTTTATTCTCACTGACAATATTAAAGGCAAAATTTACTCTTTAATTCTCAGACATTTCCCCATGCCCGCTCCGAGTATTTATTACACATTGGCTTTCCAAACCAATGAAAAACGTGGTTTTCTTTAGAAAAAAAGAACGCACGCGCTCACGCTCTTTGTCAGCATACGCTCACATAGCAGTTTGTTCAGTTCGCCAGTTCAGTGGAAGATGATGACCACAGAAACAGTAGCAGCTCTCGCTGTCAGCAGAAATGATCCCGAGATTCGTGACAGGGATCACCCATGGCCATATCTCAAGGATATGTTTGAATTCACTGAAGTTAAGTAAGATTCTTATCGGCTGAAATGTCTTCTTTGCCTGCCACGACCGTGTTACAGTGCTTTCTATCAGTTCAGTTCTGGCGCCTCGGTTCTCATTTGTAGCCTACAATGCGACGTAGCCTACACATCACACGTTAATGAATAGGTCCGGTCCGGGACACTGCAATTCACCAAAGTTCATTATTTGCATAAGCCTTGCCGGTTAAACATTTAATTCACGTGCTGATGCGCTGTTCTAACGTCCGCTTTCCTGAGCGCAAACCCCCGACGCTCGCAGACAGAAGCCTGTCAAAACAGCGCCTGAATACTGGACTAAGTTCTCTTTCCAAGTCTTGTTATGCTAATACTGTAAAATACACACAATGTTTACATAAAATAATTGGCTATGACTAAAGTGAAAGCAAACATTTGAGAGAAAATCTGTTGTAATATGCGTCTATATTAAATCGCGTCTGCGTGCTGGTCTAAGCGACACTAGTAAATAGTGCTGCTGCTTGTAGCCTGACTTAAGGGATAGTTCACAAAAATAAATAAATAAATCTGTCATTATTTACTCACTCTAATGTTGTTCCAAACCTGTATTAATTTCTTTCTTGTGCTGAATACAAAGAAGATTTTTTTTTTGAATGTGGGTAACCAAACAGTTGCTGGTCCCCATTAACTTCCAGGAGAGAAAAAAAAAACTATACACTGGGGACCAGCAACTGTTCGGTTACCCACATTATTCAAAATAACTTTTATTTTCAACAGAAGAAAGAAAACTCGGGATTTAAAACATCTTGAGAGAATAAATTAAGACATTTTTTTCATTTTTGAGGTAACTATCCCTTTAGTGTTAATAAAAAAAATTAAAAATAAAAAAACACAAGGAGAAAATCACTCACTGACTGAGAACTTTAATAGTAGCTTTAATAAGAATCAATAATAGTGAAGTCTATGTAGTGTTTTAATTTAATATTTGTTCATTTAATTACTTTCTTCAATGCTACTGTTAAATACACCTACTGCATTTGAAAAAAAGCACTGTTTATTTAATTTGAATATTAATTTGTGTAATGTTTATCTTGTCTAATTTTTTTTAATAACAAAGAAAATAATGACGAAGATTTTTATCTTTCGCCACTGGCCTAAATGTATGCCTTTCTTTTTTCTTTTGTTACCTAAGGCTTTGTTTTTAACATAGGGACATTAGTTTGGCTGTAATGAACATCCACTTGCAAAATAGTAAAACTTCAAAAAGAATCGTGATAAAAAAATCGTGATCGTGATTTTCCTGAAAAAAAAATCGTGATATGATATTGTTGCCATAACGCCCAACCCCTGAAATGAAGTATAGCATTATTTACAAACCAGTTATTTAAGAGTTGTCAGTCATTCATAAGATCACTTAAGTAAATGTAGTAAATACAGGTAGTTATAAAGCATTTACTAGTGGTCAGTTAACTATGTGTGTGAGCTCATCTAAAGTGAGTATTCATGCCTTGTAAAGCATTTATAAAGGAGATTTAAAGGAGATCAATCTTCTAAACAGTAAAATGTAACAAACACAACACAGTGCTATAGAACATATTTAACAGCCTTTAAATCTCCTGTAATTGTCTTTTATTATTGCAAATCTAACAAATTCTTAATTGCAGTAATCTGAAAAATGATGTAATCTCATCATTTGTTCAATTAAATAATTGCAAACCCCCCTCAAAATAATTGTTCTGCTTAATTATGTATATTTACAGTTCATTGGAATGTTTACTTTTTACTTTCGGTACTTAAGTACTTTTTAAAATCGGATACTTTTGTACTTTTACTCAAGTGATGTTTGAATGGAGGACTTTTTACTTTTACTGGAGTAATATTTTATTTAAGTATATATACTTTTACTTGAGTATAACTTTTGAGTACTTTTACCACCCCTGGAGATGACAAATCAAATCAAAGTAGGCGGGCTTTATGTTCAAAGACGCTGCTGAGCGCGAATTTCAGCAGAGCGACGCTCGACGCTTCAGTTTACGGGCAAGTGCGAGATGTAAGTGGCTAAACTTAACATTTCATATTTTACATTTTAGGTCATAAATGTTAAACGAATGACAAAAAAAATAATCAGGCAAACTAATATAGTTTTGTCTAATTTCGCCATTTTGAACTGAAGTAAATAGGCCCATGTAACGTGACTCATGCAATTTAATAGTTTACTGTCATTGCGAGGGGACAAGTTAACAAAGCCGTTTACATCATTTTAGCCACAAGAGTAATAATGAATGTGTACATATTGAGAATATAATAATAATTGTAGCCTTTAGTACATTAAAAAAGCTCAGCCTTCGGAGGGGAAGAGAATTTACTGCCCACTGACATAGTTTTAAAGCTATTTCTTATTCTTTTTTTTTTTTTTTGTCTTCAAACGTCTTGAAATGCACATCAGAGAAATTAAAAAATTTGAAGCACCAACCAACCTCAAATTTAGGACCTCTTTGATTATAAAGAGGTGTCTACGGCCCTGTATTAGTCATAAGATCAATAATGAATGTGTGGCCTGTATGTTTTGAATGAATTTAGTAAACCTAGCTTTAGTAGCTTTCAGTGAATAAACATGTCCGAGAACAATTATTCATAGGCAAAATCAAGTTGACCCTTTGTTTACTTTCTTCACTGACAGACAAAAATGAAAAGCCTATATCAGTCAAAGCTCAGCTTTTGGAGGGGAAGAGACAGGGCAAGATAAAAACAAAGAGAAAAAGAGGGTGATGCTGATGAGGAGAGAAATAATCAGCTGCCCAGTGCCCACTGACATGGTTTTAAAGCTGTTATCTAATTTTTTTGGCCTTCAAAACATCCTAAAATGCACATATGTAGATCAGAGAAATAAAAATTTTCTCAGGGAAACCCTGAACCCCCTGATTAACCTACCTCATATTTTTGTGTATCTGTCAGGAGTTAAATGAAGCACACGGGGCAGGAGTAGCAAATGGATGGAATAAATCTTGTTTACTCTTTCACACACGTTCTCCAGACAGTACGTCTTACAGTTTAGGTTTCCTTTACAAATTAGTAGTCCACAACACAGTTCACTCATAAACACAATCCCCCCTTTAAAAAAAAAAAAAAAAACAGGATATAGAACATCAGATCTAGTCCTTCAACCACATAGACATCCGAACATCGTCTACAAAAGGTTTAGTGGTATGAGTGTGTGTGTGTAGTGAGCGAGCTGGAGTTGGAGTGTTCTCAGCTGGAGTTGTTGTTGTGCATGGAAATGCAGTGAGATGGAAAGCATTCAATGTTTTCCATCACAAAGAATGTAAGTACCCATATCTTTTGGCAACCATGACATCAGTAAACTTTCTGTGTACCTATAAGCCCCGTCCACACTACTGCGTTTCGTTTAAAAACGGAGACCTTTTGCTGTGTTTGCACCTCCCATCCAGACTAAAACGGGAAAAACGAAGACCTAAAACGGAGAAGTTTAGAAACGCTGCAGGCATCTAGGCATCCTTCGCCTCTCCCATCCTGATCCCTACTAGGCATCCTTTGCCTCTCCCATCCTGATCTTCCAAAGGATAGCAGGACCCTCCTTGGGACAACAAATAAATATTCCATTCAAGAGAAAGCAGGGGGAAAATACTACAATTTTGGGATCATCCATTCACTTAGTGCTACACTCAGCGGGTATGTACACATGCTGAACTGATGGCTTAACTTTGAGGCTACAAATAAACATAGATGGCCTACCATTATTTAAAAGCTCAAGTGTTCAGCTGTGGCACATCCTGGGTCTCCTCTTCACTTCATCAAAGAATTAGCTCATCTGGAAAAATTTTCTGTTTTGAGGGAAAGACTTTGACGCTTAAACTTGATACAGTCATTTGTGACACACCAGCAAGAGCATTTGTGAAACACACCAAAAGTCATAATGCCTCCCACGCCTGCGATAAATGCACAAACCCTGGTAGACATGAACAGAGCCGAATGAATTTTCCAATTAAAGATTATGCACTAAGGACGGATGAGTCTTTCAATGACCGGTTAGATGAGATACATCACCATGAGGGGCCACATGCATTTGAGGGTACTGGGGCTGGCATGGTGTCACAGTTTCCCCTAGATTACATGCACCTTGTGTGCTTGGGTATCATTAGGCGCTTGCTCAATATGTGGCCTCAATTGTGGTCCTCTGACTGTCCGTGTCCCTGCAACTATAGTTGAACAAATGTCCGCTAAATTGGTATCCATGAGACCTTATAGTCCGGTGGAGTTTGCCAGAAAGCCGCGATCTCTTCGAGAATTGGATTGCTGGAAGGCTACTGAGCTAAGGCAGTTTCTTTTGTATACTGGACCTGTAATGATGGCCAGTTTTTTGGACAAAGACCAGTATCAGAATTTTATGCTTCTCTTCTCTGGCATCTCCATCTAGCAAGCCCAACATTTTCCTACCTAACTGATTATGCTGACACTTTACTGAAATCGTTTGTACAGCACTTTGCTACACTTTATGGTTGTGTATAATGTACACTGCATAACACATCTGGCAGGTGAAGTTCAGCAGCATGGTTGCCTTGACTCCTTCTCTACCTTCCTATTTGGAAATGATCTGCAGAAAATAAAAATAAAAACTGTCTAGAAAACCGGAATATCCTTTGGCACAGATCATTTTTCATCTGTCAGAAGTAAATTCCGGAGGTCACACTACCTGGCAGCACTTTAAAGCGGCAGCGTTTTGTGGGCCCTATTTTTGGGGGATGGCCATCAAGGCACAGTTATGGCGATCTTGGCGATGTCCAATGAGTAACTGGACTTCATAACTAGTTACTGGTTATAACATCTTCAGGCTATTCCTTACCATATGTAAGGAATTTAGAAGGAAGTCATTGTTCTTTAGCTACCCATTTAGCTTGGATACACTGAATATTTACATCATTTCAGAAAAATCTGAGATCATCATGGCTGCCAATGTTTCAGAGCTCGATGGGAAATGTGTCGGGAAAGGCTATGTGGCCTTTCCTCTGCTGCTTTAACATGCAAAAATGCATTTCAATCAGTTTATTAGTTCAGACTAATTTGTCAATTAATTAATTAATTAATTAGTTCATTACTTTATTACATTAACATTAATTGATCATTTTTGTTCATTGTTTTAATACCAATCATAATCATAGCATGACTAGTTTAGATCAGGATCTGAGGACTGACTAAACTTTGACTTGCTGACAGTGGCTGCATCAGAAAACGGGCTGATAAGTTGCTGTAAGTACTTTGCTGAAGTTTATCATCTTTCAGGTGTCAACTGTCAGTATCAGTGTTGTGCAAGTTGACACTTCACATGAGCCCCTTAATAATTTAAGACTTGAGACTTGACTTGGACTTGTGGCAAAAGACTTGAGACTTGACTTGAGCTTGCCCCTCAAAGACTTGAGACTCTGACTTGGACTTCCAAAAAATTACTTGTGAACATCTCTGGCTTGAATCATTCCTGAAAGACGCTGCCAATGCGGCAGCCAAACAAAGAATGGTATGCTTCTGTCACTCTCAACTCTATTTGGTAAAGTGCTGGAGTGGTGGGTGTCGGGTGGAGGTGGGGCAAAAGATTGCCGTACAAGTTATGACATTATACCTTGTCTCTATTTTAAGGTGTTTTGTGGTGATTTCTTATTTGGCCACGATTGGTGGCCAAGATGTGAAGAGAGTGGCGTGGAACATCCTCTTTCGGATGTTTCCAGAAGATGTGGCCAAGAACATAAGGAAGGGGGCGAACGGCAAGAGGGCATTCGGTCACATGCAGTCAAAGACACTGATAAGTATTCAGCAGCAGGGAAGGGAAGGTAAGGTAAGGGGAAGTGTTAACGGCTCCCACACACAGCTGCGTCATTTTCAGGAACATAATCAAACATAAATTGTATCCATTGTTGACGAACTACAATGTCTGTGGGAAAACCTGAAAGCTGGGTGAAAATACTTCTTTCGACGAAAAACTTTCGACGAAGCCGCAGAAATATGGCCATGCCCTTTTTTGCATAGGAGGGAGGGTTAATGCAAATGTATGCATTAGCAAAGTCCTTTTAGGCAAGTCATGCCACTCGGCCGCCATCTTGACAACGCCTCCGGGCAGCTATTTCGGACTGACAAGACCAGGCTCCTATCTAAATTAATGGGCAGAGAGTCAGAACTGCACTTTCACTGGTCCCTGGGACATAAAAACTACATATATAGAAACATAAATATAATATGATAAAAATCGCTGAAAAAGTTTTCATGACTTTACCCCCAAAAAAGGTTTAAAACGCCTTTTTCCCCACAGGTTATTCTTTTACTATGCATGCGCAAGGGGTTCTCTCCCGCTTTGGTGTGTGTGTGCGCTGATACGATTTGAACCACAGTATGTGCGTGATCTTACTCGCTCGCTCTTAGATTCCGGGAGATTCGAACTAATTTGCGGGCATCAGGGAGCCACTATCAATATCCGGGAGATTCCCACAACTTCCGGGAGACTTGGAGCGTCTGATATTTACACAACGGACACATACACTGCATATCAAATCTGCCGCCTTTTCAAACAGTAACATATTTTCTGCTGTCGCAAACCTCAACTGTTCGCATGTGTCAGAGGGAACCAGACGAGAGGCTTACATGGGCATACGACCGCCATCTTTGGTGTTACAGGTTTTCCCTATATAGTCTGTATTGAGGATCGAGGAAGTGGCATGTCTCTATATAAATTGTCTCTGGCGTTAGTGACGTCTAAAACCCATTGTAGTCCCATTCAAGTTGTTTTTGTAGGACATTCAAACGTCCTGATTTTCAAAGACGATATTTCTGCTTACATTGAACTTTCAGCACTGTCATCTTTGACAGATACTGTTCATGCACCAACAACAACATTACACACTATTTAAAATGAAAAAATGTGAAATTGCAATCAACAACCCCTTTAATGCAGAGAGTGCTGAAGTTATGACATGATCACTTTGAAGGACAACTCGGAAGCTAGCGGCGCATGGGTTCCCTCTGATTGAAAAAGCTAAGCATTTTCCCCGTAGACTTTTGGAAAATATAAAAATAAGATCTGTGTTTAACAAAGGCTACGTTCACACTGCAGGGCTTAATGCTCAATTCCGATTTTTTTTTTAATTAGATTTTTTTGCAAGGCCGTTCACATTTCCAATTAAATGCGACCTTTGTGATCTCCTGTGTGAACGTGAACGTGAAATGACCCGCATACGCAGAAGAGTACTCAACGGTCAACGACGTCACTTGTTGTTTGCGGAAGTAGCTAAATGGATGTTGACAGTGGAGCTCGTTTAGCAATATTTAAAGTTATTTTCACAACAGAGCCAGCACACTTACAATCTTCTCGTTTTAAGAAGAAAATTAAACAGAGAAACGTGTGGGTGTGGAGTCACGTGGTGGGATGCTGATGTGAGTGGCTTCACTGATACAGAATTCATCAGTAACTTCCGAATGACCAGATCCACCTTTGATTATGTTTGTGAGCGCCTTCGATCAACTCTGTCACGGGAAGAGACACGTCTGCGGCGGCCCATAACAGTGCAGAAACGCGTTGGAGTTGGAGTGTATTGGAGCTACAGGTGCGTGCAATGACGTGCGGGTCGGATATATATGTGACCTGGCCGTTCAGATTGAAGTCGCATTTCAAAAGATCGGATACATATCGGATTTTGACCACATACCCAAGTGGCCTGGGTCGCATTTGAAAAGATCGGATCTGTGTTGTCGTTCCAGGCTGTCATGAAAAGATCAGATACAGGTCGCATAGGGGCAAAAAAATGGATAGGTCGTTTCAGCCTGCAGTGACAAACTTAGCCGAAGAGTTGTGACCCTTAAGCCCGGAACACACCAAGCAGACGCCAACGAACTCAGCGCTGATAAAAGCCGACTGTGTTGTCGCCTCTCGTCCGCCTTGTCGAGGTAAAAAGCTGCACTTGAACACACCAAGAGAACTCCAGCCAACTGTCAGCTAGAATGTACGGTCTCTGCGCCTGCGCGGTAATGAGCCAACTGTCTATTTCTGCAGATATATTAGTCTATATATTGTCATTCAAAAAGGAAAACCGACGCTGGCGGCTGCAGATACACAAAATGTAAACAAAGCAGTGCGTGCTTACCCGTTTTGAATATCAATCCTGCTAAACACTTTCTTTATTCCACTCTGCTCATGTTAATATTGAAATATTCGCCAAGGAACACTCTGGGCTTGGTGTGTTCCGGGCTTTACACGTTTTGTCTATCAAGATAATCTTTACAAGTTAATCCAAAATGTATACATTTTGAAGTCTATATAAAGTTTTTAAAAAACACAAGCAGACACAATAAAGTTTAAAAAACCACAAGCAGGTTATAACTAGATCAAAACGTAAAAATACTTAGAGGCTTTGTTCAACAAAGACCTTATTTCAGGTGATTTAGCAAGAACCCATTTAAAAATCCCATAGACTTTAGGGTGGGGGAACCAGAAGTGCTAAAATTCTAATTCACTTCCGCGTTTTGGCCTACAGAGTGACGTTGTAACTTCAGCACTCTATTGTCATCTCATCCGTTTGATTTCAAGGTACAACATTGTCACATTTGGAGCAATAGATATGGTTACACAAGAAAGGTGCATTACTTTTTTTTTACTACTTTTATTATAGTGCTTTATTTTTCATGAGTATGTTTGTGTTTATGTATTCACTGTTGATCGACTGCATATGAGTCCATCCTTATTTTTTTTATACATTATATGTTTTTGAAGACAAAACATATAATGACAAAACCAAATTCAAATTACTGATTTTATTTTTTGCAAATCCATTTTTTCATTTCTCCTTTGAATTAAGACATAATATATACATATATATATATATATATATATATATATATATATATATATATATATATATATATATATATATATATATATATATATATATATATATATATATATATATATATATATATATATAAAAAAAACAAGACGGATGGGTCAGATGACCCGGAAGTAAATATATCAAAATAAAGGCCAAGCAGGAATGGCCATTCTGTAACATTATACATGGACTAGCATCATACCAGGGTAATGTTAGAAGAAAAAATAAATAATTAAACGAAGCTTGTGCTGATGGAAGCATGTTAGCAACAGTAGCTGATTACATGCAGTTTAATATTGTGCATTTTCCCATGTGCACAGCACAGCAAGAGTCACGTTTAATGAGCACATTTTTGCTGCATTACATTTGGTAATATACTGGTCCTCGGTCACTTCTGACCGAATCATTTCTGTTTTGAATTTTAAAGAAAACCAGCTTCTTCTGAAGGTTATGATACTTTGTGACTTTTCTCAGCATTTGGTATGTGAATACAAAAAAAAAATATTTGAGGTCACGATCCGAGCATGCTAAGTGGTCGTGAAAAAATAGTCACACTCATGGTCTTCGGTCAAAAATGACTGACCCATAGGAAATGAATGGGATCTTACAAAAACACAAAAAATCTCTGTATTTTTGTCTGTACAATCTACATATCAGCCACGATTCTAAAAGACACTCTACAACATCAAGAGTGCAAAAAATTCACACCCACTCACACACAAACACACTTTTATACACATACCCACCAATAAATACAGATTACAAAAAATCAGAAAATCTTTGAATTTTTAAAAATCACTGCTTCATCAGAATGTTATGAAACTTGGTGACACTTTTGTGTCACAATTTTTTTTCCACTTTTTTTTTAATAAGAAATTGTTTTTGAGATTGTTTCAAATATATATTCAAATCCACCCCAAAAAAAGTAAATGTGTTCATAAACAGCAGGGAATTCGCATGCCTCTATATAGAGAGCTGGAGCTGTACGCCATCTAGTGGTTACACCATGGTTCTACGTTTTTTCTTCATACTGTAACCAGATGGTGCTATTTTCTTTAATTTGTTTATGAAGTAAAATACTGCATTAATATTTTTTTGTAAAAAATAATATATATATAACAAATTTTCCATGGCAAAAATAGACCATAAATATTGCATAAATATAGATTAATTTAATCAAATTGTCTCAATATACTAATTAAAGAGAATAAATATAGAACAAAAATAAATTGCATTGGTTTTTACTGGGATGGAGGAAGTTTCATTTTTAGGTGTCCGGTCACTTCTTGACCTGGAAGGCCCAGGACATGACTCTAAATGAAGACCATCAGAGGATTAACCTAAGTCATTATTAGTGTGTGCAGTAGGCAATGTGAGTGTATTTATATGTTTGTAGATTCACTATATAAGACACTGTTTGTCTGTATAGATACGGTATCTGGAACCAGCAACAAATAGCCTAACCGCTCAAACACTGCCCTTTCATTTTTCCTCAAGGCAGTGGAAAACTTTGGCTGGTCTTCCATAGTGATATCTTGTGCAACTGTCTCTATGCTCCTGTTGATCATTTTCAGTAATGTTCAATGGAATATTTTGTTGTGATAATTTTAAATGAACATTTTCCTCATTCATTTTCAAGGGTCACAACATTTTCAATGAATGCATTGAAAATGTTGCAATTGCTGAAACCATGTTCAGTGTTAAAGGCACTGGAAGAGGGAGCTTCATCGCTGGGCGAAGCATACACAACCAAAGGTTAAAATAATAATTTAAAGTATATTCATAGTAAGAATGTTAAATTGTTGTTGGAAAGTATTTTAAGTCTATATGAATGAATACATTTTTGAGTTTAGAAAGGTCTGTTATTTCTTATTTAGAATTGAGCGCCTATGGTGAGATGTCTGGACCTGTGTCACTCATCTGTACTATGAAGTTCTTCACAGTCTAGAAGAAGATGGCCAGTTGGATTTGTCAGATGCTGTCCGTCTGTTTTGTGCCCATTATGTGTTCCTTCCACGTCTGGCAGAGGCCCTTCACAGAAGCCTGGGACAACCATCCTTTGTGATCTGAAGGTGGACTCATCCCAACCAACGATTATGGGTCACATGCAGAATCCATGTAACGCAGATGAATATTTGCAGGTTTGTTGAAGCTATCTCTCAAAGTGCAGTTCAAATTTTCAACCTGAAGGTGTGGATTAAGATTAATATAAGAAGCTGAAATTTTAAAATTTTGAAAGCGTGTACTCTAGAAGAAAGTTATTGAATAATAATTTATCTAAGTGATAATTATAATAATGTATGCAAGATAGTAGTGTGTTGCTTGATTTAAGCAAGCACACAATTAGACGAAGTCAACTGAGCTCAATTTAAGATAGATTTTTTGTTTTTATTTTCTTTAGTCGCTTTGCTAGACCACTGTGCTTGGCAGTGTTTTCAAATATTTCTAAAGGTTGTTTAATACAAATTAACACTATTTTCAGAACATGGAGCTGTTTGGAACTGACTGGGAGGTGTTTGAAGGTGTGCCTGAAGAATCTTATGGAGTCCCAGAAATCGAGTGCCCGCTGACTCCAGCTAGTATGGAAACCGCACAGTCCATAACAACAAGAAGTTGATAAAATGCCAATAAAACAAAACAGCAATAAAACAAAACAATGCATTTGTTGACATAAGGCAGTTACTTGGTAGATTTCTCTTGGAGTGAGTTGTTACATTTGCCTATGGCATATGGCTTGTGTCATAATATTTTAGAATTCACATGAATGTTTTCAGATGTACTGAGGTAAATGGGATTGTACGACTGCAGGCGCTGACAATAGGAAAACAAACAGTGTGATGTGTGTCAGAGTCATGGTGGAATTTCACATTAATGACAAACTCCTTTTCACTTGGCAGAAGGGGCTTGTATCCCTGTCTGGCGAGCCACTGCATGATTCGTCCAACTGACCAAGACCAAAGAGAGTTGAGTCCAAGTTAAGACTCATCTTTTAATGGTCCAGTGGTTGATCTTTTGCTGAGCATGTCAGTGGTTCTGGGTTCTAATCCGCAATCGTATAGTTTTTTTTTTCTCATTAAAACCGAATTGTTCATCAGTGGTTGTATTTTATTAAGCAGGGACACGTTTGTGTGCATTTTTGTTTTGTGATTTCACCGGAACCAGTAGCGGAGGGCAATCGGGAGAGTCGGGAGTTTTTCCGATGGCCGGTAGTGTTTCGAGGCCACGAGAGCTGGTCTGAAAAAATTTATTTGTTGCAAGTTCGCCATGCGCACCTGGGCCATTAGGAACTAATTAAGAGTATGTAAGGTTAATGTATTAGTTCATACATTAATTGTTATTAATTAAATATGTAATTGTGGATTAATTCCATAACTCATTTTTTTATTTTCATAATAACTCACAATAACTCATTTCAACTAATAGTGTCAATTAATATGTTAATTACCAGAATGAGCCAAAAGCGTATTTCAACTTCCAGATAATGACAGGTACACTAATATGCATTAATACATGATTAATTACTTCATTGTTACTGCAAATTCATGTGCAAATTACTACAATTACTAAATGACTATTAATAATGATGTGCCCCAACAAGTAAAGTCATAACATAATGATACCTTTGCAAATTATTAGCTAATGATTAATTAAAGCAGACAACTGGAAGTTGAAGTGCATAGCTTTGACTAATTGTGGTAATTAACACATTAATGTACACTATTAGTTAATAAAATATGTTATTTAGGAATTAATACACAATGACACATTGAATTAATAGCAATTCATGTATTACTTAATCTATTAGTCATATAGACTCTTTATTAGTTGCTGATGCAGTAATCATTAATTAATGGTTTAGTTCTTCATTAGTTATACATTAACTCATGATTATCTGTGCATTAGTTAAGCATGAATTAATGCATATTAGTGCACCTGTACTGTAAAGTGTTACCAACATATCTAAGCTAAAGAAACTTAAGCACTTGTAGAGCCTAATTTATAGCACCAGCAAAGTGACATGTATAACACCATGACTGTCACGGATACACCCACCTCAGTGCCGGACACCATCACTCCACCCATGTGTTCCCGCTCCCCAGAATACTAATCATCACCATCACCTGTCACCGCCACCTGCAGCCCATCACCAACTCCCATAAAAGACTCGCTCACTCACCTCTGCACTGTCTGTTCTCGTCAATGCTCAAGACAACAGACTCCCGCTACCTACCTGTCCGTGTCCGCCTCCGAGTGTGTCTCCGTTCCTGTGTCCATCCCGTCCCAGCTCGATCGCTCCTCTCGTCCACTCTTCAGCATCTGCAAACAGATAAGAGACTCTTTAATTCCACCACCCTGCCAACACTCAGCTGTTCTGAGTATCTGCAACTCACCTTTTCATTCCGCCATCTTCATCTCAATAAACATTGTTTACTCACCCGTCTGTGTCCTTCTGGTTGTGTGACAGAAGACCAGACCCAACATGCTGCAGCCCACACTTACCACCGCGGCTGCAGCTACTTCATCCACCAGCACCGCTACAACCCGGACGATCTCCTCAACCACCGCCGCCCTGGCCTTTTCCTCGCCGGCTGTCTCTGTCAGTCCCATGGCCCAACCAGCGCCCTTCACAGGCGAGGAGGGGGAATGCGGCGGATTTCTTCTCCAGTGCGAGCTCTTCATGGAAATGAATGCCATGCAGTTTCGGACGGATCGCTCCAAGATAGCATTCTTCTTCTCCCTGTTGCGAGGTCAAGCGCTACGCTGGGCTGAAGCACTGTGGAACAGCAACGGCCCCGTTGTCCAGTCGTACCCCGCTCTCGCACGCCACTTCCGGGAGGTCTTCACTTTATCCGCCCACACCATCTCGGTGCCGGATCATTTGTTCCGTCTCCACCAAGGCCGATCGTCAGTCGCCGCCTACGCCCTCCAGTTCCGGACCCTTGCGGCCACCAGTGGCTGGAATGAGACTGCCCTGATCACCGCGTATCGACACGGTCTTTCCCCGGATGTCCGGCTCCAACTCGCCGTGTTCGATGACGCGGTCGGTCTCGATGGTCTCATCCAGCGATCCATCGGCTCTGGACCAGCGCGCGCCGCCTGTCGGCTCGACGATCCGGCACCGCCCCCTCCTCGCCTAACCGCACCCGCTAGCCCTCCAGCACTAGAACCCATGGACGTCAGTTCCTACCGTCTCTCTCCATCTGAACGCCAACGGCGCCTCTCCCTGCGCCTCTGCCTGTATTGTGGAGAACCTGGTCACCAGCTCCAAACCTGCCCCGTTCGCCCTCCTCGGCCAAGTGTGAGTACGGTTCAGTTTCCTCCACCTGTTTCCTCACTGCACAGTACTCCTGCTATCATTTATCATGGTAAACAATCTGTTTCAGTTCAAGCATTAATCGACTCTGGTTCGGCGGGCAACTTCATCTCGTCGACCACTCTGGCCCGTCTACAAGCCCACCGCCAGGCCATCCCCCACACTCTGCACATCCGTACCATTCTGGGATGGCCCCTAGGCCGAGGACGGGTTGAACACCGGAGCCCGAGGTAGAGCTACAGATCGGCTGTCTTCATCGCGAAACTATCTCCTTCTTGGTGCTGGAGGGCTCCACCGCGGAGATCATCCTGGGACGCCCCTGGCTGGAAGAGCACTCGCCCTACATCCAGTGGTCCACCGGAGAGATCCTGCATTGGGGTAAAGAGTGCTTCGGCCGCTGTCTCTCCCCGGTCCTGAAAACCTCCAAACCATCCTCCACCACCACACCCCAGGTTCCCCTGGCTTCCACCAATGTTGAGAGTCCTCAGATGGAGAATCTTCCAGCCATCCCTCCATCCTATCGGGCGTTCCGGGATGTCTTCGACCACCAGCGGGCAACCACACTACCACCTCACCGGCCATGGGACTGTGCGATCAACCTGCTGCCTGGGGCCCCTCTCCCTCACGGAAAGATTTACCCCCTGTCCATCCCGGAACAGAAGGCCATGGAGGAGTACGTCTGCGGAGGCGCTCCAGCAAGGTTTCATTCGTCCATCGACCTCCCCTGCCGCTTCGAGTTTCTTCTTCGTTGGCAAAAAGGACGGAGGCTTGCGCCCCTGCATCGACTACCGGGTCCTCAATCAAGCCAAAGTCAAATTCCGGTATCCCCTTCCTCTGGTCCCCGCCGCGTTGGAACAGCTCCGAGGGGCTCACATCTTCACCAAACTAGATCTTCGTAGTGCCTACAACCTCATCCGCATCCGAGAGGGCGATGAGTGGAAGACAGCCTTTATCACCCTGGCTGGGCACTACGAATATCTCGTGATGCCCTTCGGGCTGTCCAACTCACCATCCATCTTTCAAGGGTTCATGAACGAAATATTCCGGGATTTCCTCAACCAGTTTGTCATCATATACATCGACGATATCCTCATCTACTCCCGCTCCCTGACTGAACACATCCACCATGTCCAACTTGTCCTCCACCGCCTCCGCCAGTACCAACTCTATCTGAAGCTCGAAAAATGCGTATTTCATCAACACACCATCCACTTCCTCGGCTACGTCATCACCCCCCATGGAGTCACCATGGACCAGAGGAAGGTGGAAGCAGTCACCCAATGGCCCCGACCCACCTCAGTCATAGAACTCCAACGTTTCCTAGGTTTCGCAAACTTCTACCGACGATTCATCCGGGGCTACAGCCAAATCACCGCACCCATAACCTCCCTCCTGAAATGTGGGGCCAAGTCTCTGTCCTGGAACCCTCAAGCCAACGAAGCCTTCGAGACCCTCAAGAGGACCTTCAGCACCGCCCCTACCCTCGTCCTGCCCGATCCAGACCGCCCTTTCCTGGTTGAAGTCGACGCCTCTACCACCGGGGTAGGAGCGGTGCTATCTCAGCGGCAGGGGAATCCCCCACGACTCCATCCATGCGCCTTCTTCTCCAGGAAACTGTCCCCGGCGGAGCTTGAACTACGACATCGGGAATCGAGAGCTGCTTGCCATCAAGCTCGCCCTGGAAGAGTGGAGACACTGGCTGGAGGGAGCCAAACATCCATTTACCGTCATCACTGACCACCGTAACCTCGCCTATCTCCGGGAAGCACAACGCCTCAACCCCCGCCAAGCCCGGTGGGCCCTCTTCTTCACACGTTTCAATTTCTCCGTCACCTACCGCCCTGGACCAAAGAACGTCAGAGCTGACGCCCTTTCCCGCCAGTTTCAACCCCCCTTGGATATCTCAGAACCGGACACCATTCTCCCTCCAGCCATGGTAGTCAGTCCCATCCAGTGGACCCTCGATGACCACATCACCGAGGCCACCCAATCCGAACCAGCTCCGCCGGGAGGTCCTGAGGGACGGGTCTATGTCCCCACTCGCCTGTGCCCTGTCCCTCATGGACTCAGTGCACACCTCTCCGGGCTCTGGACACCCAGGCAGCCACCAAACCCTCTCGCTCATCCAACAGCGCTACTGGTGGCCAGGTATGGCCCAGGATGTCTCCCGGTACGTAAGGGGTTGCTCAGTCTGCGCCATGGCCAAGGTGCCCCGTCGCCTCCCGGAGGGTAAGCTGGTCCCCTTGCCCATTCCATCCCGGCCGTGGTCCCACCTGGGGGTGGACTTTGTCACCGACCTGCCACCTTCAGAGACTCACACCTGCATCCTGGTAGTGGTAGACCGGTTCTCCAAAGCTTGCAAGCTAATTCCCCTGGCTGCGTTACCCACTGCCTTCGAAACGGCGGAGGCCCTCTTCCACCAGGTCTTCCGACACTTCGGCCTCCGGAGGACATCGTCTCTGATCGTGGCCCACAGTTCATCTCCAGCGTGTGGAAGGCCTTTTTCCACCTGCTCGGAGTGACAGTCAGTCTTACCT
The DNA here is from genome assembly GCA_030378365.1 of Hybognathus amarus. Taxonomy (NCBI): domain Eukaryota; kingdom Metazoa; phylum Chordata; class Actinopteri; order Cypriniformes; family Leuciscidae; genus Hybognathus; species Hybognathus amarus. The sequence goes on from JAQIUQ010002805.1 coordinate 17,372, forward strand.
CCGGGTACCATCCCCAGTCCAATGGCCAGACTGAGCGGAAGATACAAGAGATCGGGAGATACCTGCGGTCATACTGCCACGACCATCAGGACTGCTGGAGCCGTTACCTCCCCTGGGCCGAGTATGCACAGAACTCACTCCGTCAACCCACCACCGGTCTAACCCCCTTTCAGTGCATACTCGGCTTCCAACCTCCCCTCTTCCCCTGGTCTGGCGAGCCCTCCAACGTTCCAGCAGTCCACCACTGGTTCCAGGTGAGCGAGAGGGTCTGGGACTCAGACCACATCCACCTACAGCAGGCTGTCCGGAGGCACAAGAACCAGGCCGATGCTCAACGCTCTCCAACCCTGCAATACCAACCAGGTCAGCTGGTCTGGCTCTCCACCCGGGACATCCGCCTCCGACAGCCCTGCCGCAAGCTGAGTCCCAGATACATTGGTCCATTCGCAATACAGAGACAGATCAACGATGTCACCTACCGGCTATCCCTCCCACGACACTACCGAATCTCACCTTCATTCCATGTCTCTCTCCTCAAGCCCTACACTAACCCTCTCATTCCCTCTTCCCCAGATTCTGGCGCTGAGGTGGTACCTCCTCCTCCCGTGGACCCCGAGGACACCACCATCTATAGAGTCAACGACATCCTCGACTCCCGACGTCGGGGCGGCCACCTCGAGTACCTAGTCGACTGGGAGGGCTTTGGACCGGAAGAGAGGTGCTGGGTCCACAGAGAGGACATCCTGGACCCATCCCTCCTCCTGGACTTCCACACTACTCACCCTGACCGCCCGGCACCCAGAGGCCGTGGCCGCCCCCGTCGTCGGTCTGTTCCGCCAGCTGGAGCTGGCCGTGGAGGAGGGGGTACTGTCACGGATACACCCACCTCAGTGCCGGAGACCATCACTCCACCCACGCGTTCCAGCTCCCCAGAATACTAATCATCACCATCACCTGTCACCGCCACCTGCAGCCCATCACCAACTCCCATAAAAGACTCGCTCACTCACCTCTGCACTGTCTGGTCTCGTCAATGCTCAAGACAACAGACTCCCGCTACCTACCTGTCCGTGTCCTCCTCCGAGTGTGTCTCCGTTCCTGTGTCCATCCCGTCCCGGCTCGATCGACTCCTCTCGTCCACTCTCCAGCATCTGCAAACAGATAAGAGACTCTTTAATTCCACCACCCTGCCAACACTCAGCTGTTCTGAGTATCTGCAACTCACCTTTTCATTCCGCCATCTTCATCTCAATAAACATTGTTTACTCACCCGTCTGTGTCCTTCTGGTTGTGTGACAATGACCTGCAATTGATCTTTTCCAAGGTATTTTCTTTGCACCAATCACAAATTACAATGCCGTTTTTGCATATATTTGCAAGTGCTAATAAATCGCATTTGTAAATTAGGCTCTTAACTTAAAAATAATGGCAAAAAGTGCAGCTGAGAATACATCATCTTCCTTGCAGCTTTCCTGGGGATAAAACACAACAACAACACTTTTCAGCGCAGTACACAATAAAAATATGTAATTTTTTAATCCAATAATTCCTGAAATAATGCCTAAAAGACAGATGGCAGAATCACACAAATCTACAAGTTCTTTCTTGCATTCCCTCATGTGTCCTGAAAGAATCTGAAGCAGAACCATTTTCATGCAGATTGTACGCTGTACACTGGGCTTTGGGCATCTTAAATTCCTTTTCTTTGGTGGTAAAGGAATTGTATCTAGTTCATCTTGTAAAGGAGCAATGTACATTATGCATTTTCCATTCACGCTTACTGCTTTTAGCTGCTGGCCGGTGTATCCATTTAAATCTGGAGGGATAGCAGCCAATCTCCACTGCCCACCCCCACCTAAAATTGAACAGTTGTAGACTAAATATAGCCACTCTGGATATATAGCAATTACTCATCTAGGGAGTACATTGTATTAATGTTCATGGTTTCAAATTTAGTTTTAGTGTATATGCCTACATACATACCTGTGGACTTGTGCAGCAACCAGCCACCACAGATATTTGCCAGTCTTGAATATGTGCTCAAAAGCAAATCTGAAAACTAAAATGAAGCATGATTAAAACTGTATCAAAATGAATTTTATTTTGTCATACTAATTACATCAAGCATTAATATAAATTGTAAGATGTGTGTTATAATTCTTTAGATATTACTTTAGGCAAGGTAGTTAATTAATACATACCTCTGAATGTGTGATGTTTTTATTAAGGGCCAAAGAATGTTTTCCAAGGCCAGCTAGTATAAGCACATTAACTTAAAATAAATCTACATTCTCAATTACTGATTATGTTAGGGTAAATAAAGTTTACTTTATGTTTTTATCTATCAGTTGTAATGACAGCTCCATAAAATATTCAAAGCAAAATAATCTAATGTTGACTGACTGTTCTCCCTGTCCAACAGCAGCTTCTCCTGTACTGCCCTAACTGACTGGCATGAAATTTGCCGGTACACCGTTTCTCAGCAGCAACACCAGGTTTTGGGCTGTGCTTAAGATGTCTGTTAATTGGACCTGAGTAACTAAGAAAGACATTAACTAAATGCCAATTATCATAGCCATGGGTTGTTGTTTTTTTTTTTTTTTTGTATTGTATTGTACAGAATACCTGCAAAACATTAATCATAGCAGGGTTTGTCCGGTTCTTGGTCCACATTCAGACCAAAAAGCAAGCTTGTCCGAACCCATGCAGTCCATTCCTCCTGCGGCTGGTCTCAAGCAACTGACTGCTGGCTAATAATGCCATATATATCCCACAACATTGGAATGCATGAATGTACTGATGACCTTGAATGACTGGTTTTAAATAAATGTTGCCACTGCTTATCAATAAGTTAATTAAACGTTATTTTATTACCCTCAATCGTTCAGGTCACCTGGTCGTGAATAAAAAGCAGATACTGAATCAAACGTTTGGGTAACACTTTAGAATACGGTTCCTTCGTTAATGAATAACTACACAAGAACCAATGAGTAACACAATATTAACAATCTATTAACTATTATTAACTAACAAGAAACTCTGATTAATGAACTAGTAAGTAATAGCGCACAGATGAAAGTGATACTTCACTATTAACTAATCAATAACTACTATTTTTTAATACTTCCCAGAGAACTAAAAAAGTTTATTAACAATCTAGTAACTACTATTAACTAAAAAGAAACTCTGATTATGAATTAGTAAGTAATAGCTCACAGATGAAAGTGTTACTACATACTTCTGTGGGAATTACTAATTATTTGGATCCATATTATAAAGTGAAGATCTTGTAACTAACTAGTAATGACTCAAGTGTTACTACATGATCTAGTCATGACTTTTGCAACCAAACACTAAAGTCATTTCAAGCGTTTGAGATTTTTGGTGAACTTTAGTATACTTTTAGAAAAAATTCTAAAAGTAAGCTAATTCGTAACAATTCATTTTGCTAAATCGTACATATTTTACGAATTGGCCAATTCGTATGAATTCGTACGAATGACCTACCCCTAACCCCGCCCCTAAACTTAACCGTCACGTGGGTTTAGACAAATCGTAGGAATTTGTACGAGTGAGGTCGTACGAATTAGAACGAATTAGCCACTTTTTAATCACTCGTATCAAATTCGTACGAATTAGGTCGTGAGATGGGGTAGTCTGAGCCTCATTGGTCTGTCACTGCTCATCAATGTTAGAATATTTGAGATGACCAATCAAATCAAAGTGGGCGGGCGGGCTTTATGTTCATGCTAAGCGATAATTTTACAGTGCAACGCTTCAGTGTACGGTCAAGTGCGAGATAAGATGTAAGTAGCTAAACTTAACTTAGGTTATATTGCAGGTGTGAGATTGCAAACCGATATTGGACCAATCAGCTTTGAGCAAAGTGAATGTCTGAGACAATAAAGTCCCTCCCCATGTTTCTACTACAAATTAAAGGTCACAGCATAGCAAATGATTTTTAAAGACAAAATCACCTGGATTTTAGCAATGCTTATTTATAACAATTTTGTATGATTTAGATATTATTTCATTATTATATCCTGCCCTTAATCCATTACACATGTAATTATTATTAAGCACCTAAATTAAATAAATATTTATATATAAAAGTAATATAAACAAGCATTGGAATCAAGTTCTCTCAACCAGTTCTCTCTATCAACTGTAAAAACAAACTTTTACTCGCACTGATATACAGTAGCAATATTTTTTTATTTTAGTTGTCCTTTTTCAAAGACAGATCCTTTCTTCTTGCTGTGTAAATTTGTTTAAATTCTTAATATTTTTCAATCTCGTAATATTCTGCAGAAGAGAGAAGCGAATCGCGCTGCTTCTCTTGCGAGAAGTGAATTGCACTTTCACTGTTCCACAGCATGTGATTGGCAATTTACTATTGATGTCACACCTAAACTCCTAAACTCAGGATCAAAGCCTGGGTTGACAGAGAAAGTTGATGATCAGTGTTATGGTACCAATAAAGCCTGATTGGATTAGTTTGGTTTTGTCAACTCTAAATCCTGTTACCCTGAGTTTGTTTAGAGACCATCAAAGTACAGCCCCTGTTTTCCTTTGTTCCAGTTTCCCGCTCTTCATTTGTTATAACGTTTTTTTTTTTTTTTTTTTTTATCATTTCGTTATCACCTGTTTGTCATTGAGTTCAACTTGTGTATTTAAGTCAATCATTTCATTTAGTTTGTGGTCTGGTATTGTTAATGTGTTTGTGACACATGCTGTTAAGAAGCCTTTCTACTTGTGGATTACTTGAGTTTGTTTTATTAATAAATATGTTATTTATTTGAACCTGTTTGAACTCTTTCATAATCATCTGGGTGAAACTATGACACATTACTGGTTTAGTGTTTTCAGTTCTGATGAGATGGTGATTACCAAACCCCACCAAGTTAGACTCAATCTTTCATTTTCACTTTCTCGTAAGGTGAAAAACTCCTTGCTCAGGTATTAGCCTATACTGCTCCTATAAAGTTGAGAGGTTGAGCAGGTATCAGTGTTAAAAATCGTTACCAGAAATCCAGGAAGTCAATCAGTCTCCAACTTCATTCCAACTGCCACTGTTAATACTAAAAGCTGTTGTGTGTGTTGTGTGCTCAAAAGAGACCCGAGCCGATAATAAATGCTGTCCTATTGCTAGCCTGAAAGACAACTTGATCCAATGCCAAATTGGAAGGCAAAGATTGACCCTAAAAGAGAAACCGTTCCAAATGAAAATGTCAATGTAATTTTATTTTCTTGCACAATTAATGTGTTTGAGATGACAACAGCATTATTTTGCTAGGCAGCCATATCACCCTGTAGCCCAAGACTGGTTGCCCACTGAAGCTACAGCCTGTTCTCATGTAAATGCGTTTCTATAACACGCATGTGTATTGTCGTGTAATATATGCGCGAAAATGAGTTTTTACGTGCATATGAGACGCAGTTTTTGTCGTGCAATTGATACGCAGTTCATTTGCGTATAATACACACGCACCCCACACCACTAATTCTAGCAAGCGTCTAATACACATGCACCCCACCCCACACCTAAACTTAACCTAACCAACCAATGCGTATCATATGCACGTAAAAACTCACTTTAGCGTATATATTACACGACAATGCACATGCGTGCTATAAAGATGCATTTGGTGTGATCGGGTTGGAAGCTAAGCAGAGCTGAGCCTGGTTAATACCTGGATGGGAGACCTCCTGAAAAAAACAGGATGCTGCTGAAAGAGGTGTTAGTGAGGCCAGCAGGGGGCGCTGCTGTTGTCTGTGTGGGTGCTAATGCCCCAGTATAGTGACGGGGACACTATACTGTCAAAGAGCACCATCCGTCGGATGAGACGTTAACCCGAGGTCTTGTCTCTCTGTGGTCATTAAAAATCCCATGGCACTTCTCGTAAAGAGTAGGGGTGTAACCTCAGTGCCCACATTCCACCCATTGGCCATTGCCAATCATGTCCTCTTAATTATCCCCATCCACTGAATTGCCTCTATCACTCTCTCTCTCCTCTCCACTTGTAGCTGGTGTGTGGGCAGGGGCACTGGCGCTGTTGTACTGTGGCTGCCATCACATCATCCAAGTGCACACCAGTGGTGGTTGAGGAGAGAACCTCTGATATGATTGTAAAGCGCTTTGGGTGTACAGTAGTACATATGAAATCGCTATATAAATGCCCCATTCATTCTTTAATTTTGTACTGTACTTGAACGGCTAGTATCAGTACTGCATATAGTGCGGTTTTGTTGTCAAGTCACAATGACATACACTGCAAGAGTTTGGTAAACTTACCCAAAAGGACTTCTATCAGTATTTCATTTCTGCAGGTCCTTAGAGGATGGCATGGAGAAAAATGGTCTAATATGAGGTATTTTACCCGAGGTAGTCCGAGCTGCGAGGATCGAATCTGTGTTTGTGTAGAGTACATTATGGGAGTAACACTTCTTGTTAAATCATAAAAACCTTGACAAACTGCTAAGCACTGTGACTATCTTTTCACCCCTCCATCCATCTCCCCACCCTTTTTCGTCCTCTCAATCATTACAGGACTTAAAATATACGGTAACACTTTATTTGAAGGGGTGTGCATAAGGCTGTCATGACACTGTCATAAACATGACATAACACCTGTCATGAACATGAAGGAGTCTTTATAAATGTTTATGACTGTTGTCATTAAGTGTCATTCGGTAAATTATGACACTTTTAATGCAAAGTTGACATTGTTTAAAATGTCTTTGTTATGACAACTTGACATTAACAAAGACAAAAATGTCTTTGTCATGACAAAGTGACATTAAAGGGTACATATCATGCTTTAAAATCATTAATTTTTACTTAAATCATACATTTATGGTCTATATAAAGCATAACTGCAATGCTTGGGTCTGAATTACTCATTATTATAGCTCCACAGGCCCCTTTTCTACCCCTTTTCTGAGATATAATAATGGCGGATTGCTATTGGACCGGTACCGGTGTCCTTATTTGTCAGTTCCGCTGCAAATACGGTGACATACTTGCTCAAAAAACTTCATAAACAACAGAAAAATCTGAACAGGTTGAAAAATATGACCAAAACAGAATAGAAAGATATAAACAAAGCACCTGAAGAGAATAATTTCATCTTTTCTGTACTTATAAACACTCCAAATCTACAACAAAATGCATTTAAGGGCTAAAAAAGTAGATTTTGCATGATATGATCCACAAAAATGTCTTGATTATGACAACTTTGCATTAACAAAGACAGAAATGTCGTTGTTATGACAACTTGACATTAACCAAGAAATCATAACTAGTCCAACGTGTTCCACTTTACTTGAGGTAAGGGGAAATATTAATGACACTGTTGTTAAAGCATTTGACAGTCTAATGACCCTTAATGACATCTTTATAACTAGTACAATGTGTTCCACTTTACTTGAGGACAAGTCAAATATTCCTGTCACAGTTATAATGGTGTCATGACCAGTGCTCGAATTGAGTCAAGTCTTACGGGGGGTCCCCAATTTTTTTTTCTGTATATATTTAGTATATATAGGCTATAATATAATTATTATTTTAAATTACTTACTAAAGTAATACTGGATTTAGAGGGCAGCTGAATTTTCACAAATTTTCAGCATCATTACTCCAGTCTTCAGTGTCACATGATCCGTCAGAAATCATTCTAATAGTAGTATGATGATCTGATGATCAACAAACATTTGTGTAATAAACATACATTTTTCTGGATTTTTTGATCAATAGAAAGTTGATCACAGAAATAAACAATATTTTATTGTATTATTATTTTAAACTGTAATAATATTTAATAAAATTACTGTTTTTACTTTATTTTGCATTAAATCAATGCAGGCTTGGTGAGCAGAAGAGACTTTTGAACAGAAGTGTACATCCAACAGAATAATATGGCTTTATTTACCAATGTAGTTTTTAACCTAAAAACAACTGGATGATTAATGTGGATTATGTGACACTGTGGTAATAATGTTTGTTCCAAAAGACTTGATTAAATAGACGAAACTTGTTTATTAGATATTAAACATAGATGGTGGGGATTTTTCAACTATTTCAGCACATGTGATTTTTACATAATTACGTCCAGTAGGTGGCGGAAAAGCACTCAGTAGGTCAGCAACTATTCAACGACCAAGGCTGCTTTATTCAGAAACAAACAATGCCATGCCAATCGATGTCAATTATTGCTATTTCAAGAGTAAATCCCGCATAAATGCGTATGTAATTCCCAAAACGTTGTGTTTACGTGGCCATCGATCCTGGCAGCATGAAAAACAAGTATTATACAAATTCTGAATAGAAATTAGAAAGCACACAACGAACGCAAGGAATACAGAAGCCCCGATATGGTGTGGGTAGATATAAAGTAGAAAGATAAATAAAGAGAAACAATCAAACAGTCCTGTCAGTCAACGATGTCATGCGCAGATGTGGGGCGGGCGTTTACATTTTAAAGCGACATGGCAACTAGCCAACTTAAAAAAATATTGTAAATAATCAATTTACGAAATTTACCATATCCATAGCATGCATTTAATCAGATTTGTTATTATTTTTTACTAAAATAAAAATATCTGAGGGACCCCCCCTAATTCTATTTTTTACTTCTTATGGGGGGTCCCTAATAGCCTTATGGGGGGTCCTGGATCCCCCAGCCCCCCTCAATTCGAGCACTGGTCATGACAACCAAAGTTAAAACCAACCATAACATATGATACGGCAATGTAATGTTTACACATTACAGGTTAACAGGTTATGATTTCTTGGTTATGTCAAGTTGTCATAAACATTCATAAAGACTTATGTCATGTTTATGACAGTGTCATGACAGCCTTATGCACACCCCTTCAAATAAAGTGTTACCAGATAGGCCATCAGGTTGCATTCTTCCACTTACTTTGGGAAACTTTACTTATCTTTGAATTTAATTGAAACAGGTAATGTATATTCAGTCAATGAGAATTTGATCCAGTACAAATAATGTACTTTTAGGGGTGCAACAGTATCATTTCATATTTGCATCTTATTTACTCTGACAAAGTCATTGTAGTACCTTATACATGTTACATTTTAGGGATAGATAAGGTACAAAGTTGTCCCTTAAAAAGTGTAATCTCTATATATTGACATTTTCAATTTATCATGGTGAAACTAAAACATGTATGGCCACATGTGCTCTGCATCTATCCATTTAGATTGATTAGGTTAAATATGATCATGTGAACATTGAAGTTAAAGCATATTATTTCACTGCAGTGCAGGTGCTCTCAAATAATATTGTACTATTATTTATACCAAAGTACTTAAAATGATTTTAAACAAAGTGAATGGTGAAGTGTGCAATTTGTGCGGTAAATTATTATACTAACAAAGTCAACCTAAATGTGACTCTGCATGTAAAGTTAAGGTATGCAGGTTTAATTTTATTTTTATCAATGTGGTAAACATTTATCACCAAGTACATGCTTTGTATAAAAGGATCGATTGTAATGGGAAACTATACAGCAAGCACATTTTTTTTTGTATTTTATTGATTCTTTCTCTACTGTTTTTCTCAATCCACAATTTCATATTAGTCACTACTATGTTAGATCAGATTCCTCTGCCACCAACAGCAGTCAGCTACTAAAAAAAGGATCAAACCCAGACCTTCTCTCCACCTCTCCTAGTTCACTGGATGATATTAATGAATTCACACACTTCTGGTGGAACAACAAACAAAAGTGCATGTTGAACTTCGTGAATTTTTGAGCAGCACATCACTGTTTGGGAATACTTTTATGCTTATTTCACAGTGTCAGTATATCTCACAAAATATTAATTTTTAAGACATTAATGCACATGGTCACACACACATAAACACACAAAACAAAACTATTGCCCTGGTCCCTATACACAGTTAGGCCATCCTAAAGAGCCACAACATCGCTGGGCTGCGCAGGGAGCGAGTGGAGAGCCGGTTCTGAACGGTTTCATCTCTCGTTAGAAACACAACATCTCTATTTCTATCTGTACAACATTCAAGAGACACATTTCATGTTCATGTTTTTTGTTCGATTCCTTAGTTTTTTCTTCCATAAAACAAAAAAAGAACAATGATAATAATAATAATTATGAAGAGCTTGATTTCTTCTCATCGGCATCAAAGTAACATGCACCATAGAAATTTAAGTAACTTCTTGAAAGGCCTCAGAGCTAGATAGTATGTAAGCTTTCAGTGGTGCATAAGCTAATGGGAAAGGAGGAAAGCAGGAGATGCAACAGCACGCATGAATGACAGAATGGCACTCATTGAAATGGAAATGACCCCCACATCTGACATCTCAACAAAACAGAGGATCAGATATGTAGAAGTACAGAACACAGTTTACCAAAGAATACAAAGTGAAACAGTAGGGGCTAAGTGCTTTTGGTGAGCTTACAAAATACTTGAGGAAGTGCTCAGGACAGAAGGCACAGTGGCTTGACTGTTATCTCAAAGGAAAACCACATCAGGGGCTACCGAACGCATAAGATACTCTACACACAAAACAAGGACACAATAATGACGTTTTAAGGCCAGCCTCTGTCAATCACTGGACATAAGTACCCCCTACTTAGTGTCTAATGATAACAATAAAAGAGATGACCTGATTTCACAGAGTTGGATGAGGAAAGTAGAGCATCGTTTGTATGATGTGCTAATTCCATATCAAACATGCAACACAATTACATGAAATCAAATTTGGCAAGCAGATCAGTCACACTGACAATGCTGATACTGGGACATGTCTTGGACATGATCTCACCATCAACTTATAAATATATTTTTAATTGCTGAGATTTCAAGATCATCAGGCAAGCTTTTACAATGATTGTGTTTCTAACGATTGATTTGTTGATTGGTTATTTTGACACATTGTTTAAGGGGATATGAATTAAATCTGCAGCATTACGAAAAAAAAATGATTCGGGTAAAACGAACTAAAGTTTGATCTGCATTTAAAGGCAAAACTAAAGAGTGTTTGGGGAGGAAATCTTTGCACAGTGCTCTAAAGACATTCTGAAGCAGTCTTCTTTCATAATTATTATAATACTTATTACTATTCTCCATATCCTTTTCCATTAACACTTCTTAAAAAGAAAACAACATATTTTTTCCACTTTTTGATCTCTTATGTTTACAAAAGCTACATATGTTCTACTGGGATGTCTGAATTTGTTAGTGTTTCATTTTTTGTTTTGTTTTTTTCATTTTTGATATTTAAAAAAAAGTCTACTTGCAGCTAAAAAAAAACAACAAAAAAACCATACTGAATGTTTTAGTACTTTCCACCCTTTTTCTGGATGGTTTGAATCAGAGACATTGCAGGAATATGAAGGATATATTGCGGAGTCTCTCATTTACCAGATTGATATCCGTTTCAAACCCTGAAATGTGAACCGGCGGTCTGGATTTAACCCAGATATCCTGGTGGTATCTGTAATGTAAACACTTCCATAGGGCCCTCTGTCAAACGGCCAGCTGTTCCCACATGTGATGATCTGGGTTCATTCATGGTTTCATTCACAGCAGACATAGTCACACAAACTGCCACCATATTGTCACAGAACTCTATGCTCTAGCACAACTACGCATATATACTGTATATATTCAATGTAACTATATTCCTGTGTTGCTGAATCTGCTAAAAACCTTTTACATCAACAGGCACTGAGAGAAATAGCATATAGAAGAGGCAGAATCTCTGTTTCATATAATATCTGAAGAATACCCGTCGGAGCAGACTGGCAGTGTGGATATCTGGTAATATAATCTTTACTCTGTCCTGTTCTGTTAGTGGTGATTCACAAGTACCATTCAGTTATCACAGCATTCTGTTCAGAGTCTGGCAGGTGCATGGTAAGAAGTGTGCTCACTCCTTTGGTTTACTGAAGACATGCTGTCAGATTAAGTTCATGTGGAAGTAGCGTGTCCGTTCAGTATTCGGTTAGCATCTCTCTCAGCATTAATACTGTATATAGTGATTAAGAAGTGTTTCTTTTTTTTTGTAGCTTATTCAGCTTTACAGATTGACATTCCAAGTCCTTGTTGAGATGAGAGCAAGATTCACAGGAGCAAGGAAATTGTAAATGAAATGCAACTTGGCAATTGCGTTCACTGACAAGAAGACAGGAACGAGAGAACAGTGTTCAAGAAGGCCCCGAGTCAGGCAGGCTTAGACTGAGCATACAATACTGGATATCTCTGTGTGATTGAGAGTTCGTTGTGTGTGTAGAGGTAATTGATCACTGAACCAAGAGGATATAATAAGGGGAATGGTTGATTTAATTTATTTTTGCGGGTTTTCTGTTAACATATTACGTAATGTCCAGCATGTTAGCATAGTGACTGGTCTGCCCTTGGTTTGAAGGATACGAGGGACCCTGGACAACTATTTCCCAAATATTTCTCCCCAGCCCCTATCTTCTCTCCAGGGCTCTCTTTAGATGTTATTTCTCCAAGACACTTTCCTCCTCCTTGGGTAGATACTCAGCCGTGAGGTCTGATGAAACAGACTGAGCCCTTCTGCTCTGATTCTGGGGTACATTTACAAAGCTGCCATTTGCTTCCAGCTCATTCTCCTCCTCTTCAATGTCCTCGTCTCTCCTCCTCTAGGTCCTCTCTCATTTTACGTTCTCTTCTCTGTGGCACCAAATCTTCCCGCAGCTCTCAGAGGCAGTTTCAAAGCTGTCCTCGCTTTCCTTGTTATCTGGGCTGACTCCATTCTCAGCTCTTGACTTGGATGAGACCCAGTCCTCAGGAGATGCTACTCCATCCTCTACACCAAGGAACTTCCACAGAGCCAGGGGATCACGGTCTGGCCCGGCCAAAGTTAGTCTTGGAGAATGATTGGTGGAACTGAAAGGGACGCCTCTCTGCGACGAGACTTGCTGGTGTGATTAACCTGAAGGTGCATGGCCATCAGTTCAACAGAAGAGGTTCGGAAGGGACAGAACACACATTGATTAAGGATATCATTCCCTCCTTTAGAGCCACCTGATGGTTCACCCCCAGAACTACTCACTCCCACTTCATCTTGTAGAGGGCGACGGGAGAGATCCAGTGGTTCGAAGCCTCCTTCCTGGGATGTTGTGCCACCCTGATAGCCATTTACTGACATCATGCGGCTTGTAGTAAGGGGTTTCCGTCAGACACTTTTGGCATTTTCGGAGGTGGTACCTCCCCAATCCAATTTGTTTCTAGACCACCGGGGAAGAGTGTCCCCATCATCCCTGACAGACTGCGATAGTGACTCTCCAGGTCTCCCTCTCTTCGATGAATGGATGCAGAAGAGCCCTCCTTCTGCTCTGATGGGCCTTCACCCCATGACTGACTGTGCCTTAGAGAAGGCTCTCTCCCAAAAGACGAATGGGATGTGGAGGGTAGTCTGCGCTTTTTTGCCCCTTCACGAGGAGATCCAGTCAGAGAAGGAAGGCTAGGTGATGGGGAGGTTGGGGAGGTTGCCATAGCGTTCCTTTGCTCACGATGATGACGTTGAAGGTGGTATTTGAGAGAGCCAGACTGGGTGCCAGCATAATCACAGTGGGGGCATTTGTATGGTCTCTCACCTGAAACAAGGAATAAATTACTCTTGTTAAGTAGACTGAAAACTAAAATGTTGTTTTAAGAACAGAACTTTGGCTAAGAAAAACAATGCTTGATTAGGGAGGCCATAGCAGTTAGATAATAAATTGCCTGTGTGACACAACTATATGCAGTTACACACAGTAACAGATAGATGGCAGTGCTTATCATCATATGTAACATCAGGTGAATTCCCCAGTGCATTAGTTAAATTAGGACATTTCATCTCTCATCAACCATGTGAACACTGCATTTGTCTTCTTAAAATGTCCTTCTTTCGTTGTTTTTTTTTTTTTTTGATTATTACATTTTATGAAGAACCCAATAGACAGCAAATGGTTTCAATTAAACTGAATCAGGAAAGTTACAAATGTCAAGTGTTACAAGCTCCAAGTGTCATTCTTACAATGTACCAATCTAAAAACCAAGATTAATTGTGGTTGCTTTTGATTTTCATTGTTATATAGTATGATCACTTTATACATAATATTAATGTAGATTCATATTTAATCCAATAATTTTTGTTTTATAGGTTTAACAAAATATGAGTCATGCTTAATATAAGTCATGTCCTGGGACACAAAATATAAAGTCATGTCCTGGGACATGCTCAAGTAACCCCTGGGTATTCCCCTGAGGAGTCACAGATTTAGTAAATATGATGGCCTTACCTGTGTGTACGAAGGTGCACTTTAAGGTGATGGAAGATCCGGAAGGCTTTACCACAGTAGGGACAATCCTTCATCCCTGTTCCCCGAACACGCTCCCTTGGAGATGAAGTGGAAGAGGATGATTCCCTCACACCGTTGTGACCTTGAGATAAGATGTATAATGAATAAATTAAACTGTTTCTAAAAATGATCCTGCCTAAAACACATGGAGGAAATTTTACAAAACTAATAGCAAAAAAAATCTGTTTTATTAATAAAAGTTCAATAAATGTCCTGCAGTGTCATAGCCCATGAAGGATTGTAACCGATAAGAAATATTGTCAAGATAAAGTCAGCTGTTTTTGATTATGCTGGCTGATCCTTACCAGAGAGATGTGATATGACAGAATGGAAGCTCCCAGCTGACACGACTCCTGATGGAGTTGCTTTCTCTCCTGCCTAACATCATTGTCACTTGTTCTTTGCCCTCCTTCTACTCCGCCTGTTGCTTGAGCTCCACTGACTCTGTTTCATAATGTCCTCTTCCCTGGACATGCCCCCTCTGGCACTTTGTCCTTTCTGTGGTTTCTGGACATGGACACGGGCATGAGCAACCACCTGCTGAAGGCTTCTGAACATCTTGCCACAATCTGGACACTCCCACGGTGAACTCAGATCCCTCAAGTTCCTCTCTAGGACCCAACCCACCCAGGTAGGCCCTCATCTGCTTGGCTTCCCCAGCGACCGTGCCTCGTGAGGAAGGAAACTGATGGTGTGAATGGGATCTCTGCTGCTGCTGCTGCTGTTGGTTGTGCTGTGCTGCCACCAGACTGCGTGCAACCAGCTGCCACATGGCTGCCTGGTCTGTTCCGTCTGCTGACTCACTTCCCCGCCCTCCTCCTCCGTTACCCATTTCTGCAACCTGTGCCACTGCCTGAAGGCGCTCCATGCAACTTCCATTGCTGTTGTCTTTGGGTAATCCCAGATAGCCCAATATAGAGGATTTGCTTGAGCCTGCACTGGCATCTGACCTCTCTGTGCGATTTCCTGGAGTACCGCTACTGGCCATACTTCGAGCAAGGAGCAAGTTAGAATACAGAGCCCCCAGCACTTGTGTGCTTGCAGGACCTTTGGATTGATCAGTTCCAGCTGGACCCAGATTGCTCAATCCAGCCTTGAGGCCTAGCTTGTTAAGATGCACCTTCATATGGTTCTTTAGAAACCAGGGTTCCTTGAAGCCACGGCCACAGACCTGGCACTTATGATCCAATTAGTCCTTGTGCTTCCGCATGTGCCCCTTCAAAAACCAGGACTGAGTAAAACGCTGTCCGCATGTCTCACATTGGAAAGCTGGAACAACAGACGTTTGTGGGGGAGGATTTTCTATTGGTGCTGTTATAGGGTGAGAAGGAAAAACCGTTTCAGTGGGAGGATCTTCAGGTGGGTGGGTCTCCTGCAGATGGGCAGCCAGTCTTTCCTCCTGGCTGGCTGAGAAGGGACACATTGTACATTTGTAGGGGTTGTGGAGGATCCGAACATGACGTGCAAGCTCTGAAGCTGTTCGGAACTTACCCTTACAAGCATGACACCGGAAGGCAGGAGCAGCTGTGGAGGGGGCATTGTCATCCAAGTGGGCCTGGCCAAGTGGAGAGAAGGAGGTTGAGATGGGTGCTTCCTCTGTTAAAGGTGGAGTCAGGGCTGATGTTCCTTCAAAGAGGAACTGAGGGCTGCTAGCAGTTTGAAGAGGTTCCTCTGGAACCATGTCTTCATTCATACTTTTTTGTGATGACCCAGATAATGAATTCTGGATTACACTGTCGCTCATGTGATTCTGCTGCAGCTTGACATGTGTGGTTTGGTAGGGAGCTGAAGCCCGACGCTTCCTGTCCAAACTGTGTGCTCCGAGCGTGCAGAGACAAAATACTCTGGAAGCCGGAACCTCTTTCCACACACATGGCAGGGGAACCTTAGGCCAGGCCCAGAGCTGGTCCCTCCAGGAACAGCCATGCCCTCATTGTTGAAAAGCTGAAGATCCAACTCGTCATTGTAGGTGGAACTTTGACCAGAGGAGATTGCCTGCTCCAGAGCTCCAAAACCAGGGAAAGGTGCTAATGGTGTGGCTGGTGGGCTGCTCTCTAATGAGGGACTGCCGAGTTCCAGTTCACCAGGAAACAGTGCCACAGCTGGGGTGGGTGATGGGGGTGTTGATAACTCCTCATCCTCCTCCTCATCTTGGAAGCAGGCTTCAGGAAGCGGGCAGGGTGAGACCGGGACATAGAGTTCAGTTTGAGGGCTAGAAGGTGTAGATAGAGGACTCTGGGGTAGGAATTGGGGACTGTGATCCAAGGATGGCATGGAGGGTGGAGACAGAGGAGGCTCACAGGAAAGTGCCAGCATACACTCTGGTGGGGAATCCATACTCTGAGTGAGAAAGGATGAACAATAGCAATTAGACAGACAGACAGACAGACAGATATAGATGGATAGATGGATAGATAGCTTACTGTAAATGTGTCTATGCCATGCTTCACTTCCTTGAATTAAAGAGGGCGTTTTCCGATGGTGGCAGATTGCCCGACCACCTCCAACAGTCCCCTGTCAAGTACAACACAGAATAAAAAATGAGCTGATACACATTTGTTCCTGTGTACGGATCTAAGGGCAGAGCGGGACATGGACTGTCCCAAACAGGATGGGCGCGAGATGTTTGGACTTCCCCACACACCCTTCCTGCACATACACTTATAGTAGCTGCTTAAATCAAAACAAAAAAAAATACATACACACACCTTAAAATACAGACACATAGATTCAACCTCTCCAGTCCCTATGTTACTCATACAAACACACACACACAATGCACTGACCAAAGTGAACAATCGTATAAATGCACACATGCATGCACTGCAGAAGTCTGGAGTGGACAAGCTCAGACACACACACACACACACACACACACAAAAAACACCTGCTTCTTTCATAAATTAGAGAAAATGAATTTCATTGATGATTACTGCATGGCAATCTGTTAAACATCTGTGAGGACGTCTGTATGCCTGGATATGTATCACTTTGCTTGCATTTGTGTGGGTGTTTTTTTTTCATTATTTACCTCTGTGAACAGACTGAACTGTCTGTCTCTGAGTTTGGATTTATGTACACAATCAAGTGATTGTGCACTAATGTGTGTCTGTGTCTGTGTGTGAGTGTGAAAGTGTGTGTATCTGTGACACAAGACTTGGATGAAACTGTGGCTTACAGAACCAGTTTGACATTTTAGATCAGCCTGTGACTCACAAGGATATCACACTATATCAATCATCTGCCTTCTTTCTTTCTTCTTCTTTCTTTCTCTCTCTTTCTTTCTTTCTCTTCTTTCTTTCTTTCTTCTTTCTTTCTCTCTTTCTTTCTTTCTTTCTTTCTTTCTTTCTTTCTTTCTTTCTTTCTTTCTTTCTTTCTTTCTTTCTTTTTCTTTCTTTCTTTCTTTCTTTCTTTCTTTCTCTCTCCACCATTATCCTTTCTTCTATCTTTTCACTTCCATAGATTTTGATTCCACCCCTTGCACTTTTTCTCTCTCCACCCTCATTCCCTCCTCCCTCTATTCTTCACTGATTTTCTTCCTTCTCTATCATTCTCTCTCTCTGTGTCTCTCTGCAGCGGTGCCAGTTGGCACTGTGCCAGGGAATGCTGATATCAGCTGGTAGATTGGGGCCTGCCAACATGGCGAAGAGAAAAGAGAGGAGAGAGACAGACAGGCAAGAAAGAGAAGAATGGGGGGGGGGGTGAAGAAAAAAACATAAATTAAGAACACAAATACGTTTTGAATGAGCATATTTGATGAGTAAATCTTTCAAGAAAGGGAACAGAGTGTTCTGCTCTGCAATTGAGGATCTTGCGGTCTGTTTGGTCTGCTGGCATTATTATCATATGAATATCGTCATGGCAATTCACTGTTCCGCCTTGACAGACACGTTTGTGTCTGACCAACCCTGCCACGCCAATAAAGCTTCTCTAAATTTGGATAGATGGAGAGAGTGATAAGGTGCTAGACAGAGGGGGGAGGGGAGAGAAGGCAGGAGAGCGATAAAGCAGCATGTGCAAATAATGCATGCACACACACACACACACACATACACACACTCAATATGGCACCTAGTCACTAGATGATTCATGCATGCTAAACACCTTTGTCTGAATGGCCACATGCTACACTCCCTGTACAAGCACACACAAATGCACAAACATTTTGTTCCTTCTTGGGGCACATGTTGTCAAATATATGCTATATAACTACCTGCTTTGTGTGTAATGGAATTAATATCTTATAAACAAAAATAAGAAGAGAAATAGACCATGTAAAATAATGTAGCTGCAATTACAATAGTTAGTAGCAAATATATTCTGAAAAAAATATACAATTTGTTTATCTGTAAGATTTTGATTAAGGTCAACTGATTTCTTCCATTATCTAAGTATCGCTAATTGGTTTTACTGAATGTTTGCTACATAAGTATCAATACAAATATGGTCGCATTTCCAAGACTGATGAACACGTTTACATAACACATCCTGAAAAACCTTTTATAAAACCTCTTATAAAACCTCTATGACTGAACAAGCACTTGAGTCACTTTGATAAAAACCTATTTTTCTCACTGTGATTCGTATTCTGTAGCCTTGAGCACCTGAAATAACGTCTCCTGCCTTTGGTGTGAGAACACACTGGGCCTCCAACAGTGTAGCCATGTAATGCATCTAAAGGCTAAGAGGAGATCATACTTCTGAAAGACTTCAGACTTGTGGCCTTGAAAATATAACATGAATGGTTTTATCGCAGCCTGTTCTTTTATATGTGACCAGAGAGAGAGAAAAATTGTGAGAGACTGAGAGTGAGAACTGATTGCTCAGCATGTGATGAATGTGTGTGTGCAAACTTTCAGGCATGAACTGCAGTTTACCTTTCTTGTATCTCTGAGTGGGATTCCTAAGGTCAGTGTGTATATGATTTTGGATTGTTGCAGTCATTCAACAAGTCCCTACAGACAAAATTCATTTCCTGTTTCTAACCTTGGGCTGAACTTTATCGCTCTCAGTGACGCAGCCGCTTCACACAACGTCATTTTTCTTTAAGTGACTTCAGCATGTGCAAAATGATCTTTCCCTTCTTTTTCGAACAACATTCTGCCAAGTCGTCCACAACCTTCCCCTGTTCTCCTCGTCTCATTACATTTTGTTTCTCCTTAAAAGACGTGCAGAGAGCTTGAAGGTTTCGTTCAAAGATGCTGAAGAGAGGATAAGTAAGTTAAAAACTTCACAATTTTGACCATTATCTTTCGCTGAGCATGAGACATGGATATCAGACTTGAAATTACTTTTACAGAAAGGTGCTTCAGAGAACAATTAATTCTTCCCTAGTGCCAAATCTGAAGGCTACACCAAACTCTGCAGTTCAACTGTCCAAGTTCAATTTCAAGTTTAGTGAAAATGTAATAGATTTCTAAACCATAGCCCATTAGACTAGTCATCAATTAGATAACAAATAAATTAAATGAGTGAAGAAATGAAACCAAACACCTTGTAATTACGGTTTACTTTGCTTGCATTATGGCATATCATATATCTTGCAAGTTGCAAATTATTTCAGTTATTTTGGCAAGAAGTGGGTTACTCATAGCCAGACTAAACTGGGTCTATAGTTAACCTAGATGGTGAAATGATGGCTATTGCTTGCTGAGTTGTTAATTAACTATAATATGTTAATAGAAATATGTGTGACAACATTACATTTGTAGTGTAAAGACTAATGCACCTGGACAACAGTGATCAAAATATTAGAAAACCCACAAAAAAAATTTGCCTTAGATTCCCAGAATGACAAGAACATGTCTGGTATTATCTATAGGCAAGGACACGGATAATTCGGTTTAGAGAAATACGTCTGCTAAATAAATCTACAACATATTGGTAGTTTTTTTCAATTGCATCTAAAATGTAGCCTATATTTGGGAATAACAGTGTGCCGACTTTAGATTGTTCGCATTTCGCCTGATGTATATGTGATGATGTCACATATTCAATGGCAATCTATCGGATCACCTGAGATGGATGATAATAACAGGTGTAAATCGTTCAGCACACACTAAAGCAGTATCAGCTTTGATTCAGGTTTAATCATGTCTTGGGTGATCTAAAGAATGAATAATTTTCAATCAGAATCAGCTTGCTTTTGTTTTAGAATGAACAGCCAACCTCTAACCTCCACCAATGAAATGTGCTGTCCGCTGTGTGCAACAAGTGCACAAAGGCAGTGTGCTGAGGTATAAAGTCGTACCTTCAGGCATTTAAGCACACAGACTCAAATAGAGCAGGCAACGCTGGTCTATTTGACGGAACGATAAAATGCACCTTTTAGCGGATGATAAGGTACACCTTACTGGCCCAGTGACAAGCTGATGTACCTCTAAAGGTACAATTGTGCATATTTCTTTCTGACATTGTAATATGACTAAATCAACCTAATTACATTTTAAGTCAAGCACTTTTTATGGACAGATCAGGTAAAATTAGCTCTTTACCAGTACTAGATGTTTTTCTTCTTTAACATGACAGCTTGAGTCCCAAGCCATGTCCCAAGTTCAAAGTATGGATGTTATAACCAAGTAAGTTTGTGCATTGTGATGCCATTTGCCAAGCCAAAAATCTGTTGATCAATTATCAATTATCAAGTCACTGGAACAGCTTGTCCAGATCTGCTGTTTGTGCAGGTCATCAAGATGAGCTGGAGCAGATCTGGTCGTAAAAGTTGTTTACGGGGCCCTTCACTTCTACCCGCCCCACTTCGGCCACATTTCTGTGCTGCTCTGCCCTCTCTTATCCGTCAAACTGTCACGTCAGTTCAGGGGCTGGTCTCATTCCGTCACCCCTCATGCAAGCACGTACAGGGGCAGAGATTATAGCCTTTATGCCAGTGCCCCACATCTGTGACAGAATTAGATCATTGAAAGAATGGTGCCTTTGAAATGTTCGTCTTTTCATTAAGCTATATATAAAGTTTCTTTGCGGGATGTATTTGCAGGACATCAGATGACCCGTCCGTGGAGAGGAATGTACTCGCGTGATGTGCGTCAGTAACGCGCATCCATTTTCAGTCGCCTTCCTCCTCTCTCGCGGCCATCTCAATTAAAAAGCCACATTAATGAAATAAATAAATGCTCACAAACAAATGCGCACACGACACGTCCTCTCGCGAACACTGACATTCGCGCATGATTAGGCTAATCCTGAGCATAAAATAGCGATTTACAGAACGCAAAAGCATCGTTTTCCCAAACTGAGGCAGAAATGAAGCTTTTTTAGGACGTGATGTTGTGCACTCCATTTTCTTCCTGATTTTCTTTCAACAAAAGATAAAAGGGAGGGAAAGGCACAAGCGATCAGGGTGCAGCTGAAAAGTGCCATCATGGGGTTTCATCTTGAAATCCGCTGACAATCTCGCCGCTATCGTGACAAAACGCGATCGAGGGACATGTGAAACTTTACGTTTTTAGGGCCGTTAGTAAAACTAGCATCTTCGCTGCAGCTGCAGGTTTTGCGCTACAGTTTAAATAGCGATTACGAGCGCGCATCTGTTGAGGTAACGTTAGGACATGCAGAGCATGCAATTCTCCAACGAGGTATTGTATCAACATGCACGTAAAATGTCTCAAAGTTAGAAAGCACTAACTATTGATGTAGGCTAATTTCTCCTCAGAGAGTCCGACCGATGTAGAGTCATGAATCCTACGTGACTGTTTTACGTGGAAAACTGGAGCAGAAGGAACTAACTTAAAGCTTCTCATAAAGTAGCCAAAAAAACTTAAGGAGTTGCTATATTTTGCAGTAGCGAGAGAGCAGCTTTTCCCCATGAGAAAAGTTAAACATATAGCCTGCATCTGAGTTTAAGGCACTTTTCCCTCACTTGAGAAAGGCTTTGAAAATATTGAAGGGCCTTAAAACGAAAGTTGCATTTTCATGCCCGGGTCTCGCATCTCTTTCAGGACACGCGCGCGCGCGCGCGCTCACATACACACACACACCGGCAACATACACGGCACGAGACAAAAGTGAGGAAGTGTGTATGTGCCAGAACACATATGATGTGTCCTAACAGAGGCACACGAGAACGCCAATCAAGTATGTCCTATATTGTATATGTGAAAGAAACCCGATATGTAAACGCGACAACTATTCCGTATCAATGGATTTTCATTACCCGGATCAGCCCCCCCAAAAAGTCGTCGTCGGATATTTGTTGTTTGTGAAGGCGACAACATTCGCTCTCTATACGTCTAAAACTGTATACAAACAAACACATTCATACCCTCGACCAAAATGTATCAGTAAAACCGTTCAAAAAGAGCAGATTAGGTCAATTATTTGAAATGAATCAGATATTTTCTGATGAAAGTAAGGCTGAATGTACTTACGGGAGAGGCGGCGAGGAGATTAATGACAACACACGTCATGATTACGTTTCACTTGAATTAAATACATTACGAGTTAGGGAAAAAAATGGAAATCAGGGGTAGTTGTATACAAGCATACGCCGATACCCCCTCCCTTCTGCCCTTTCTATCTTCTCCTCCTCCCTCTTTCCTCACACGTCTCTCTCCCTCTCTCTCTTCTCAAAGATCCATTTTATTGTGCAGTCGTGAGTGAGTGAATGAGAGAGAGGCGGAGGCTGTAGGTTGCAAATGTAATTATAATCTCACAGGCACCATTTTAAAACGATCTATAGATTTGTGGGATAGACTGACACACCGCGCGCTTAGAAATCACGTTCAAGTTTCTCGCGTCTGCTTGTAGTGCTCAGATTTACGCGCAAACGTATTTTAGAAGTATTAAGAGTATGAACGTTTCAGCCCAACATTGTTGTCCATCAAAAAGTCCTTCTATAGTTCTGTTGCCAGACAGTTGTGATTGTGTCGCGCACTGGAAGAGAAACTCAGGCTCCACGTGGGAGCAACGCAGGTGCGCGCGCGCGGGTCACCATCTAGCCTACTATTCCACTTCTACTGACTGTTAACGTATAAAATACACCCCCGCCACCACACACACAAACACACATATAGCCTATACATATGTGTCAGTGCTGATTTACATCAATGTTTCCTCTATTGACCTGATATAAGCAAACAAACAAATAACCACCTACTGTTATTTTCAAAGCATTTAAAACCTGTGTAGCCTATATCAGATTCACCCCCATTTTTCCTTTGTAATAAATAAAATAAACAGCCAACATAAATAAATAGGTTACAAATGCATTTGGAGCATTTGCTGTTAAACAAGAAATAACAACATCTATAATATTAATAATAGCCTACATCTCTCTCTCTCTCTCTCTCTCTCTCTCTCTCTCTCTCTCTCTCTCTCTCTCTCTCTCTCTCTCTCTCTCTCTCTCTCTCTCCTCCTCTCTCTCTCTCTCTCTCTCTCTCTCTCTCTCTCTCTCTCTCTTATATATATATATATATATATATATGCCAATGTCTGTTTATTATTTTGACCTGCGAAGATAAATTAAAACAAATAACTGCCTAGCTTACTGTTATTTTTGCTTTAGGCCTATTTTAGGCCTCAGAAGAAAGAAAACCTTTGTATGTGAGATTCAGTCTCATTTCTGCTATTGGATGCCTGCAGGTGTTTTCGTCTGGATCGGAGGCTGTGTTTTGTTGAGTTTGTACAGTGAGGATGGTTTTGGAGAGGGGACTTGTTATTTAACTCATGAACACCTCTGACTGTCAGCTCACACAAGTCAGTGTCTCGCCAGTAAGCGAGTGAACGTGTGTTTTTGTGTATTGTGTATTGTGTCTGATACAGTCATATCATCACCCGCCCCCAACGCTTTGATTTGTCTTGTACGCCGCAGCTCAAATGCACCAATTAATATGCAGAGAGTGAGTGAGACGGAGACAAAAAAAATAGAAAGGAAGAAAAAAACATGTGTTGGGGGGGGCATGGAGAACAGGAAGGAGTGAAAGAGAAGGGCAATGAAATGACAGATGAAGAGGAAAAGAGAGACACATGAGGTGGTCTGAGGGGGAGATGAAATCTGATAGATTTTAGAGAAGAAAGGAAGAAAGAGGGATGGAAGAAGAGAGCAGGGGACCGATGGAGAATCAATACGTACATATTTAGTCAGAGATAGAGGGATCGATTGGGTGAGGATAGAGAGCGAGGGAGAGAGAGAGAATGAGAGTAGAGGGGTTAAAGGGGTGGAGTGATGTGGCATTGGCTGCTGTCTCTTTGTCGCAGTGTCAGGGTATTGATACTGTAATATCGCCATGACAATAGCACCGTGGCGACGGCCATGACGAGCGCCTGGCAGCACAATGCAGCAGCAGTACTGAGGGCAGTGAGGCATTACAGGCCAGAGAGGAACAGAGACACAGACGGGGGGAGGTTGGCAGGTGCATGTCTGCTGCTCTCATGAATGTATATGTAACCATTATAGGAGCCTTAAAATCGCCATGTGTCTTTGGGTCGATCTGCTGGACTGTGGAGTAAAAAAAAACTGATTTATTTCATCAGCGTAGGCCTATAAATCCAAAAAAACTTTGGGGGAAAATAAAAAAGGGCAATATTGTGAAAGTGAATAAAATAATTGAAGGTTCTGCTGGCATGTGAAGATGCTCTTGGGAACGTCAACTTACGCTGAAGAACATGATCTTCAGGGTTTGGATGAACTTTAGGAGTTCATGTCAGCTGGCATTAATGCACAAAGGGAACAAATTAGAAAAATGCTTTTTTAAATTTAGTTTAAAATTGTATCTTAAATTGTTCGGCTGATAATATGCACATTCAAAAAAATATGTGTTAATCGATAAAAATGTAATCAGTTTCATAACATTGGAATTACTTGAAGTTGATCACCGCATATCAGTATCTGAAAAAGTAAAGAGTAGCATATAAAGTAAAACATTCAAAAGAAATGGCAACGACCCTTTTCACAGATTGTGATTATGCGTTTCCACATATGCCATAAATGAAATGTACATTTTATAACTGTATTTAATGTTACCCTGGCATCATATGGCAAAAAAGTTTTTCTATGGAAGCCCCTTCCACCACATAAGGAAATAAAAAATACAATATAATTATGACATACAAAGTTCATAATTGTGATACAAATTTTATTTGAAGATAAAATGTCAAAATAATGTGATGACAAAAAAATCAGATTTTTATCTTATAATTTTGACTGTCATAATTGTCACTTTGTCATTATCCTCATTATCTCAGTATTATGACAATCTCATAACTTTGACTTTTTATTTCATAATTCCAAAGTTTTATGTGATAATTATGGATATTATCTCATTTAGAAGTTTTCATAATTCTCGTCAGGTTATATATAACAATATATATTATATTATGTCATATTATTTATGTCAATTATTATTTTTAAGTTGTAAAACGAAAACAGTCTTTTTAAGTTGTAATAATATTTCACAATATTGTGTTTTATTATTAAATGAATGCAGCCTTGCTGAGGATAAACTTTTGCAACCACATAATATATATATATATATATATATATACACACACACACACACACACACACACACACACACTACTGGTCAAAAGTTTAATATCGGTAAGATTTTTTTATGTTTTTAAAAGAAGTCTCTTCTGCTCACCAAGGCTGCAATTTTTGGTGAAAAAATACACAAAAAACACAGTAATATTGTGAAATATTGTGACAATTTAAAATGACTTTTTTTATGTTAATGTATATTAAAATGTAATTTATTCCTCTGAAAAAGCTGAATTTTCAGCATCATTACTCCAGTCTTCAGTGTCACATGATCCTTCACAAATCACTCTAATATGATGATTTTATGCTCCAAAAACATGTATGATTATTATCCATGTTGAAAACAGTTTTTTACATTTATTTCAGGATTCTTTGATGAATAGAAAGTTCAAAAGAACAGCATTTATTTGAATTAGAAATCTTTTCTAACATTATAAATATCTTTACTAGTAACTTTGTGATCAATGTAATTTATTCTTGATGAATAGAAGTATTGATATCTTATTTATTTCCCCCAAAAATAAAATACAAATTCTTACTGACCCCAAACTTTTTAAAGGGTAGTGTTTAATGTAACAAAAGATTTCCATTTCAGTTAAAAGCTGTTCTTTTGAACTTTCTATTCATCAAAGAATCCTGAAATAAAAATGTAAAAAAATTGTTTTCAACATGGGAGCATAAAATCATCATATTAGAGTGATTTGTGAAGGATCATGTGACATTGAAGACTGGAGTATTTTTTTTCAGAGGAATAAATTACATTTTAATATATATTAACATAAATATTACACATTTGACAATATTACTGTTTTTTGTGTATTTTTTATCAAAAATTGCAGCCTTGGTGAGCAGAAGAGACTTCTTTTAAAAACATAAAAAAATCTTACCGATCTTAAACTTTTGACCGGTAGTGTATATACTTTTTTTCACAATTCTGACTTTTTATTTATAAACTTTTACATTAAGAAATGACTTAATGATTTTTTTCTTCCATTAAATAAAAAAGAAGGCAACTGTGATTTTTTATCTCTCAATTCTGACTTTTTTTCCTCCTCACAAATGAACCACACTTCCACCTTAGAGTTGGAATTTAATATCTTGCAATTCTGAGTATATACTATTTATCTTGTTTTTCAGATTTTTGTTTTTCCCCAGAATTGTAAGATAAAAAGTTGCTATTACCCTTTTTATTTTTTATTATATGGCAGAAACAAGCTTTCTTTTGAACAAATAAAAAAACTCTTACCAGCCCCAAATTCTTATCTGTAGGCTGCTCCTAAATGTAAAATTGTTATTTGCTTTAAAGGTATAAAAATGCAAATTATCTGGCAGTGCAGAAAAGTGAAGAAAGGGGCATGACGCGAGCCAGATTCGAACCTGGCTCTGTGATCACAACAGTTCTTTTAGGGTCATGATCATTTCCCACTGCTCTTTGACAAATGAGTCTATTATTGCCGTTAATTGCAATGAAGGCATGTTTTCAGATAGCACATCTACTTGGTAACGTGTTGTAAAATCATCCTCGCCACATGCGTGATCTTCAAGACAAATGGCTGCTTGTCAGCACAGAAGTCAGTGTGAGTGACCGGCATTGCTCTCTCTCTCTCTTTATGATGTGTGCTTCCCCTCACTCGCCCCATCCCTCCTTAATATGATGTAAAAAGCTAATCGCATGCAAATGTCTGTTGTCCCGGTAACACGGCCGAAAAATCCCTTTGATGTTTCACCCAACTCATTCTCTCCACGTTCTCTTTGTTCGCCCGAGTCTCTCTGCCTTGTCCCCCCCCCTCTCTCTCTCTCTCTCTCTCTCTCTCTCTCTCACTCTCTCTCTCTCTCTCTCTCTCACTTTCTTCTTTTCCACCCCCCTCCCCATTTAAACCCATTCTCTCGCTCTCTTCACATTTCTATCAAGACAAAAACTTCTCTGCCCTCAGCCATACCTTTCTCACACTCGCTGCGTCTGCTGCGCCCCCCGCTCACTCACTCGTCTGCCTCATTCTTTCGCTCTTGTTCTCCATCTCTACCCTCTCTGTGCCTCTCCGTCTGTCCCTCCTTCATTTCCCATCATACCATCTACTGTCTTTGGCCTCTCTCCCTCTTTCTCTCTGCGCGCTCTTTTCATCTGTTTTTTTTTTTTCCCCTTTCAAAAAATGTGATCCCTTCTGCTGGTCACTGAGTGGCTGCCATTTTCAGCGTGTCAGTAATGTTGTCAAGTGCGTATCCCGCATAATGCTCTCATATGCACCAAAATGTCATCAGGCTCTAAAAATGGCTGCGGGGGAAAAAAAGAGGGAACAATTTGGTTGTGTTCATTTAATAATCCCACAAAGACAATTGAAGAGTTACAAAGTCAAAAAGGAGCATGCAATTTAAAGCATTCAAAATTGTAAACATTAATACATGATGAGTTCATGAGAGGCTTATAAAGACAGCTTGTTTGTCTGGCACACGTTCCTGTTTACAATCAAAACTATGAATCACGCCAAGGTATTTATGGTTTTGGGAGAGTTGGATCGCACACACGCCCCGCTGCGGAGAGTATTTTTGGCCTGAATGTGGGTTTAGTGCTGTGGATACAGTACATTCCTCCCACAGTTGCACAGGTTTGGGATCGGTCGCATTTCAGTCCTTCACTCTTCTCCAAGCAATCTGTCTTTCTCAGATATTGGATTCAACTGCCTAAATGATCAAATCATTTATTTTTACTAGCATAGCACAATTTTATTGCTCAGAGGTTGCTCTTCCAAAATTCTCAGTTTTGTTTTTATTTCAGAATCAACATTGTCTAAGATGATTCTACTAAAATTCCTTCAGTTCTTTGACTGTAGACTTTTGTCTGGCACAGTCCGAGATGTTTAGAGGTGTCTTCTGAAACTTTTTTTTTTCTCAGGAGGATAATACGGAGACTTCAGTATCAATTTATTCTCCATTTAATCTTTTAGCTACTATTACATTTATATGAGTTAAGCTTCATTGAAAGCATTTGTGGCATAATGTTGATATTTCAACTCGACTCTCTTGTTGAGTTGAGCAAGAAAATGAGCAAGAAAACTCAAATGAGCAAGAAAACGTTTTGTCGTTAGCCTATTGTGAAGGCCTGGGCTACTTTACATCACATGACAAAGGAGACCTTTACAGTTTTAAAAGATGATTTCATTTTAGCTGTTATGAGAAAAATAAATAAATTCAAGTGAGCCCTGCCGCGTTTGTCGAAGAATGTATTAAGGCTACTGAAACGTGCATGTCTCAATACAGGAGCAGAAGCGCTGGTTCAGATTTTATTAGGATATTTGTTGTTTAAACGTGCGTGTTGCATATTTAAAAAATATATACACATATTTGAGATTGTCTATTGAAGCTAATTATAGCATTGATTAGGCTACTATGGAGGGGGAAATACCCCACTTGCTTAGCTTGGTTATGTTTTTTTTTGTTTTTGTTTTTTAATGGAATCCCAGTTTTATTTTATTTTTTTTACATAACTGCTTTTGAAAATGTAAATTCAGTCAATCTGTTATAAGAGATTTGTTCCTTAATGTAAAATGAAAATGTAAGGTAATTTTATGTTTATGCAGGATTTGAAACGAAACGAATCATCAAAATGATTGAACCAATGTTCTACCACTCGACCACAACTTTTCTCACTGAGAAAAGCCCAGAAGTTCGGTTGTTCAGCAGTCGGTGTGCACACGCAAGAGAGAAGCGCTCTTCAGTCTCTCATTCCTCAATAGCGTCATTGAAAGCACCCAATTTATTGTCGCTGAATGTGAGATAGGCCTATTTTAACTTTTGACTGATAAAATGTTCTGCTATAAAAGTTTATATTCTAGTTAAAGCTATTCTATTTAAAATGTAGGCTACTTTTACATAATTACGTTTTGCTTTCGTCAAATGGCCCTTTGCGCCACCTGGCGGTCATTTCGCAACTGACTTTGATATACGGCTGGTTTAGTTTTGCCGCGGAAGATTTACCGCAGCACTTGCCGTGGCGGTAAACGACATTCTGGTTGTCCACCTACTGTACCACCTCGTAAAAAAGTACTCTAGCATATGCTTAAAAGAATATACTTAAAGGGATAGTTCACTTTGAAATTATTTTTTTGGTATGTTTTAGCTTACTTCAAGGGCATCCAAGATGTAGGTGTCTTTTTTCCACAGTATTTTCAATTTTGAAGTTTTTAGGTCAAACCGTTCTTGTCTGTCAGTCATATAATGGAGGTTTATGGTCACCACCTCAGAGAGCATGCACAGAGAAGTCCAAATTAAACATGATTTAATGACTCATAAATGTAAGTCAACATTGATGGCCTAAGACACTGAAATGAGCAGTTATCAATGTGTATCAATGCAACGTGCATCAATGCAACAAGCAAAGACAGAAGCGCCCTTGCCCTCAGAGTACTCGGACGTGACTGATTAAAAGAGGTAAAAACAATATAAATACTGTTTGTTTTCTCACACAAACCGCTCGTTTCATGTCTTAGGCCATCAATGTGTACTTACATTTACGAGTCATTAAATCATGTTTAATTTGGACTTCCCTGTGCATGCTCTTTGAGGTGGACCCCATATCCCTCCATTATATGAATGACAGAAATGAACGGTTAAGACCTAAAAATATCAAAACTGAAAATACTGTGGGAACAAAGACACCTACATCTTGGATGTCCTTGAAGTAAGCTAACACATATCAGAAATTAATTTCAAAGTGAACTATCCCTTTAAGTGTTAATATAATGAAAGACTAAAATGCATGTTTGAGCAATCTTAGTTGAAAACAACTTGAACTGTTAAGTTTCTGTCTCTGTCTGTGAAACTAGGTCAATGGTTTAAAATATTTGGTTTATATATATATATATATATATATATATATATATATATATATATATATATATATATATATATATATATATTCCCCTTCTTTCTCACAAGGGACTTACAGTACAATGGAAGTGAATGGGGCCAATTTAAAAAAATGCTAAAATGATCGCGATTTCAATATT
The DNA here is from genome assembly GCA_030378365.1 of Hybognathus amarus. Taxonomy (NCBI): domain Eukaryota; kingdom Metazoa; phylum Chordata; class Actinopteri; order Cypriniformes; family Leuciscidae; genus Hybognathus; species Hybognathus amarus. The sequence goes on from JAQIUQ010002805.1 coordinate 48,234, forward strand.
AGTCAAATGCAAAACAATATGCATTTTAACATGATTTTAGTGTGAAAAAAATCTTTCAGAATATTATTTTACAAGTTGTCATCTCGCAACTACGTAAATTATGACATGGCGTGAACGCAGCAAGTTACATCAAATTTGACAATTTTGTTGCAATGTTAGTAGCGCTAATATACCTGTAAAAATGATTTAAAAGAGAACTCCGGCACAAAATGAACCTTTGGTCTAATAAGACATTGGTACCCAGTCGACTGTTCTCTAAGATTTGTTTTCATGGTAATTCAAATGTAAAGAGTTTTATCTCTAAAAACTGTTTAGAGTATAACGCTACAAATGGGGGCATTTACTAAGTAAAAGGAAATCGCTAGTTAATACCACTAACAAGGCTCAAAATAGCCCCACACTAACGCAGTAAAATAATGAGGGTCTATACATGCAAAATGAAGCATTGAAAACTTTGTAAGTGTACAGACCTTTTAATAAGAAGATATATTATAAAGACAGTCCACTTTGTCTTTACAGGCGGTACCATCTTTGGAAAACATTCTCGACAAGTCGAACCAGGAACGACGTGCCAAGTAAACTGTATGAAGTTCAGCAAACTTTTGAACAGTTTGAACAGCGTTCGTGGTTCGACTTGTCAAGACTGTTTTCCAAAGATGGCGCCCCTGTATACACGAAAGTGAACTGTCTTTATAAAGTATCTTCTTATTAAACGGTCTCTACTTACAAAGTCTTAATGATTCGTTTTGTATTTAGGGACCCACATTATGTTACTGTGTTAGTGTGGGGCTATTTTGAGCCTTGTTAGTGGTATACACTAGCGATTTCTTTTTACTTATAATATGCCCCCATTTACTAGCATTATACGCTAAACAGTTTTTAGAGATAAAACTCTTTACATTCGATTATCATAAAAAACAAACCTCAGAGAACGGTCGACTAGGTACCAATGTTATATTAGACCAAAGGTTGATTTTGCGCCGAAGTTCTGCTTTCAACTAATTTACATCTCAAGTAATAAATGTTTTAATTGAAACATTATTTAGGTACTTCAATAAAATGATAACTTGTGCTTTTAAATATAGGCCCCCATTCACTTGTAAGAGCCAAACCAGAAGTTTGATTCTTGAGTCAAAATATTTGTTTAATCGAACACTATGCCACAAATGCAGTTGATTGAACTTAACCCAGAATATTCATTCAAAAAGAAACTATTTGGGAATTTGCTTTCATACAGGTGTATCAGCACATCAAGCTCAATAATCAACTTGAAAAGAAAACTCTTTAGCACAAGGCAAACAAAAACTCTAGCTGTTGATTTATCAGCAAAATAAATGCTCAGAAGCTAACAGTTTCCACCATCTAAAATATGCAACAAGACAGATGACTTGAAGTACAGTAGAGCTTATAAAGGATGATTTTCCAGAGTCAGACTTCATAAATTCAAAAGTGGATTACAGTTGCTCGAGTCAGAGTCAGTTTTTACGTGGTTGAACCTTTGAGTAGATTAGCGTTCCAGCATCTAATACTGCTTAAGACTGTGCAGAATCTTACTAATAGAAAAGCTGAGGGTGGAGTTAAATAATTACATAACTCATATAGCAAAACACATCATCCAAGCAGCTCTCTTTTGAAAAGCAGGTCTGGATTTGGCTCTCGGATTGGCCATGGCAATAAAAGACAGCTGGTGCTTAACTAAACTCAGAGAACGGAGAATAAAACGTTCCCTCTTTCTTCAATACTCTGAGATGGAGATGGGGCCGAAATACCAGATGTGTCCTCAGCCAACAGTCTATTTTGATTTGATATCACAAAGCGCAACTTGCTGCATTGACAGAATCTTTCGACAGCAATATTTCAAAATCACTGCAAAAGTTTACGTTTGGAAAAATCTTGCGAAATACGTGCGTTTGGTTCGGATTCGAATCCACATTTGCATCACAGATTACAAAACAAAACTTTTACAATGATGTATGAAGCTCCATGTGACTTCTGTAGAATTTGGTGAATAACACAGCTAAATCTTGCTATCTTAATATTATTTTCAGTCAAAATGGAAAGTTATTACATTTAGATAAACACTTTTTCTTTTGGTATAAATGTACACAGAGGAATCGTGCACACCAGTAAAGTGTATTAAGAATGTAAAATTTGATTTCATGTTGACTTAAATGTCATCTTTTTTAGTTGCTAATGTGTGTGATGGGCCTGAGACTGAAAGTCAATTAAAAAGAGTAACTGAAATGATAAGAAGCGAGACGGCTGCTGACACATGACCTCCAGTCTTCTGTAATACTGTGTTCACATGGCTGTGTGCGTCTCATGATCCAGTTTGTGCCCAGTTGTCCTAGTCGTAAATATATGCGTTGATGAAAGAAACAGCACCCATTTTGTCTGGGGAGCAGACAAAAAAATATGCTATTATGCATACATACTGTATGTGTGTACAACTGATACATCAAGCTCATAGCATGATATACAGAGAATATGGAGATCATAGTACATATGAAAAAAAAAACACCTCAATTTTATTCAAAGGCTCAAACTCAAAAATATATACAATTTGTTGCAAATATTGATTTTTATATGGCCAAAAAGTAAGATGAAATTCTGATAGCTTGTAATGTAAATCAATGAGATATAGCAGACTATTTGAATAAAAATGCAAATAAATATTAGTTGTCACTTTGTATCTTCCAATAATATATCTTAGCCCCTTAACTGTCACTTGCCCCTGTACACGGGCAGGGTCTCGACATTAAGCAGCTTGTCCACTTGTCCGGGACAAGTGGATTTTTTGTAGGACAAGTAGAAGAGAAAATTAGTTAAATTTTAAAAAAAAGTTAAATTTCAAACAAAATAAAATGCCATGTTACTTCACGTTATGTGCCACTCATTACATCTATTTTACAGATTTAATTTTACCGATTTGAAACGAACACATTTTTCGCGCTGCCTGTGAATGTCAGAAAGACGCGCGCCAGTATTATGCGCATGCACAGAGCACGCGGCCAGAAGTTCTCTTTGCGCTTGAACGAACATCGACAACACACACAATTAAGCCAAAATGTCATTTGTCGAGATCTCTTCATAACATAAGAGCAGTCTTATGATGGACATAAAGAGTTGTGACTCGTGTGAGAATGACGCGTCTTTGTCCACAGCGGCTCCTCTTAAAGGGCCAGCTACCAATAAAGCGTTTTGTCAGTAAAGTTAATGAAAGAACAAAAGGAACCGAGAAAATTACTCACTGCTCTTGACCAAAGAACTTGTGTAGCTTCAATAAGTAGTAGTCTATATATAATTTATGCAGCACAGACTGTTTGATAACTTTATTCAATTTCTGTATATGTCCTACCTAGACAGTTAATTTTTATCCAGACATCAATAACTTATTGATCATTATAGGTGTTATCAATCATTTAGTTGTTAATGCTAATTTCAGAATTATCACTAATCTGTGTGTGCATTTGGTTTAGAACCAAATAAGTTGACTCATGAAACCATTTGTTTATTATATCGCAATCACATATCACAACCGCAATATTGACCTCAATAATCGCAATATGACATTTTCACCAAATGGTGCAGCCCTAGATAAAATTATAAATCTTTACCCGGACAAGTGACTTTTGTGCATGGACAAGTGAAACATAAATTTACTTGTCCGAAGGACAAGTGCCTCAAAGTTAATGTCAAGCCCCGTACGGGCAACCTAAATTTACTTCACTATATTACTATTTAATCCTAATCTAGTCATGACAAACTGTATATCGTTGGAAAGGTCTAAGACTCCTAAACAGATATTTTAGCGCTGTTTTTTTTTCTTACAAATTATAAATGAACAGTAATCTATGAATTTATGACAAGAGTGCGCCTCAACAAATCGACGTCATTACAGAAGTTTCTGACCTTTGTCACAAAAAGTCGACGCACACACTTTTAATAATTGAAACTTTGGTTTTTAGTGCTAAAAGTTCGTAAAAACAATAATCTTGTATTTGTCAATAAAAAAGATAAAATTCTATTTTAAAAAGTAAAGTAAGAAGTCCTCTAAAAAGTATAATATATTATATAAATATATTTAATTTTTTTATTATTATTATATCACATATTTTAGTATAAATTAGGTATCATTTGAAAGCTTACGAACTCAGAATTCATCCTGTGAAAACTGTTTTGAAATTGGACGTTGCGTTACCATAGAAACAGTATTTTTTTATTAGGCCCCTCCCCTTTTGGGCATCATCTTTCATAATTTATTATCAAAACCTTTTCTAATCTTGACAAACCACATATTGTCAGAATGGTCTGAGTCTCAAGGTTCCATATTTAGTGACAGAAGTGATATTTGGATAGAAATGTATTCATTTGTTATGGCAGAAATTTGCATACAATTGAATTCAATGGAATCTCATGGGAACTTCACTTTTTGTGATATCAACTTTAGATTTGGAACACAACTCTGTTAGATATATAGCTTTTATTTTATAGTAAAAAATATTTTGTAAAATATTTATTTTATATGAAAAAATATATATTAATAAAGTATATTTGATTTACTGTAAATTATAACTTCCACAACTTTTTCATACTTTTAGTTTTTGAAGTGCTTTTACTTTAGTAATAATCTGCTGATTGTTTTCTTTAAAACAAGACCAAACTTAGGTCTATATTCCTATATTCAGCATTCTTGAATTACAACCATTTAAGTTTGTATAGTGCATTTTAATGTCAATTATCAGGTAAACAGGTAAAAGGTTAGTAAGATGTTATAAAAAAATATTATAGTTTTATGATCAACTCTCTGCAGTTTTAAAACATATAATGCAATGTAATGCATTGATGAATAAATAAATGTTCCTCAAAAGCCAGATGGATCATATCATATTTTAACATGATTTCTAAAATATATATATATATATATATATATATATATATATATATATATATATATATATTATATGGATAATCAAGTAAACCAAAGTTGCTTCAGGCAGTAAGAGTTCATTTTGAACAGTAAAAAGGACACATGAACCATGAACTGAAGGTGGGCGTTTTTACAATTATACTAAAAGGCCCTTTACTTGCTAAAAAAGAAAAAAGAAAAAATTCAATCAGACAGCAGATGGTATGTAGTAGATGTAGTTTTCAGCCAAGTTGATCATGCCATAATTTAGAGGCTATTTGTATATCAAATATGATAAAGTAGTTGTAGGGTTAAATGTGCATTTAATAGTACAGTATATTAATGTTTTGTTGAATGAGCCCCTGCTGGTAAATGCTGCAACTGCACCCTCTGCTTTTAAAAAGCATTTTCCCCCACATATTTGGAATAAATACATAAACAAGCAACATATTATGTGTAAAAAAAATGAGTAGAAGAAAAAAAATAAAAAGCACATAATATCACATTTAAAATACTTACATGAGTTTTAAGACTTGCATTGTGAGCTGATATGATTCACACAGAAGTGGAGGGTGAAGTGCTCTATAAAACACAATTACATATCATCATCATCATCATCTTTACTCACTGCTCGTGTGTGCATGTGAATGTGTGTGACTCACCTGAGTGTGTCCTGTTTGCTCGCTGTTTCTCTTTGAATCTCTTGCAGAGGCGGGTGAGTCGCCCCCTTTCATGCTGCCCACAGAGGACGAATCTGAACAACTGCTCTGAACTGACAGAGAGAACGAGAAAAATAATAAAACAGTGTTCAAAAATAGTCTAGTGTGGCTCTGAGTTCATAATTGTGTTCACAAAAAATGTATCATCTATACAAGTGGTACTAAAACAACCTACATCACATATGTAATCCATTTAAAAAGTCATCACATAATAGTAGTGATCACATAATTGATTTGTCTTAAGCCACGTTTTAAGCATAGTTTTAAATACACTGTTTTAATGTGATGAGAGATAAAGTGACATCTGTTGGAAAACAAGGAGTATTGCAAGTAGTGTAGGAACATGAGGATGGCCGCATCCAAAATCACATTCTCTCTTATTATTTCTATACAGTATGAATGTGTGTACTATGAATGTTCGCCATGTTGGTATGTACATTCACCTGTTATCAAGTGACCTACCAGCATAAGTTACGTCACTTCACTGTCATTCACAAATCCTCTCCCGTGGCCTCATGGGATTGTACAATGTCCAACATATGCACACTTCAGTATGCACATTTAATCCGGGTACTTTTTACCAAATGTATTATGAGTACTGAGAATTCAGACATACTTCTTTTGTCACATACTGTTTTTCGCCTACTATATTATGTGATTTTGGATGCAGCCGATAAATGTGTGCATGTGTTTGGACCTACCTAACCATATTTTGGGGATAAGTTTGTAGCTGATCCTGACATATTTTATTTTGGGGAAGTCTTCAATTGTCAAAAATGGTATAAAAATAAAGTATATATATATATATATCGTTTTTGACAATTGAAGACTTCCACAAAAGTCTTCCCCAAATGATTTTTTATGTTTTTAAAAGAAGTCTCTTCTGCTCACCAAGGCTGCATTTTTTTATAAAAAAATACACAAAAAACACAGTAATATTGTGAAATAGTATGACAATTTAAAATGACTTTTTTATGTTAATATATATTAAAATGTAATTTATTCCTCTGAAAAAAAAGCAATTTTCAGCATCATTACTCCAGTCTTCAGTGTCACCTGATCCTTCACAAATCACTCTAATATGATGATTTTATGCTCCAAAAACATGTATGATTATTATCCATGTTGAAAACAGTTTTTTACATTTTTATTTCAGAATTCTTTGATGAATAGAAAGTTCCCCAAATGCCGTTCATACAGTTCAGAAGTTCGCTGAACTTCATACAGTTCAGCTCACTCAGCACGACGTTCTTAGTTTGACTTATCGAGACTATATTCTAAGATGGCTCCTGTCTGTATACATGAAGTGAACTGTCTTTATAATGTATCTTCTTATTAAACGGTCTGTACACTTACAAAGTTCTCAATGCTTCGTTTTGCATGTATGGACACTCATTATGTTACTGTGTTAGTGTGGGGCTATTTTGAGCCTTGTTAGTGGTATAAACTAGCGATTTCTTTTTACTTAGTCAATGCCCCCAGTGCTAGCATTATCCGCTAAACAGTTTTTAGAGATAAAACTCTTTACATTCGATTTTCATGAAATCAAATCTCAGAGAACTATTGACTAGGTACCAATGTTTTATTAGACAAAAAGTTCATTGTTCTCCTTTACGAGGGTCTGAATACTTTCCATACCCACTGTATATCAATACACACACATGCATGTATATTTAAGAAAAAAATATTATTTATACATAAAATATTTATATATAATATAAATTATATATAAATCTATAAACATGACAATATTTCTTAAATATATACAAGCATTTGTGTGAATTTATATATATAAAATAATTATAAACAGTGCACCCACATATATTATGTAAACACAAAATATAGGGTCCCTTCTTTTAGGGTCACATTATAGTATGTATGAGTAGCTGCATACAAATCTACGCATTTAAGATGTGTGTGTGTTGTACCTCTGTCATTCAGGCTGAAGCTGGAGTCCAGTTCTGAAACTTGAGCTCCTGTCACATCCAGTAGCAGCTTACTGGAAACTCCCATACACAGAGACTCCTTCAGACACAACTCTACACACACACACACACACACACACACACACACACACACACACACACACACACACACACACACACACACACACACACACACATGAGCATGATAATGGATGTGGCATTCTCCACAATAAATTATGTCTGTGTGACTTCAGTATACAAGTACATTTTTAAGAGTCCAAAGTATAGAAAACATCATTAAACATGATGGCAATGAACAAAATAAAATACAATGTGGAGTAAAGTATAATATAAGTCTAATTTGCATAAAGAAAAGACAAATGCAAATCAATGCCTTAATGACTGACACAGCTCCAATTCCCATAATTAATTAATCATTCTCAAATTGGTGTTTTCCAAAAACTGCCCCTAGACAAGATCCTGCAGAAAAAAGAAAAAAAAAAACATACACGGGCAGAAGACATCTAATTATACTGTCTTTTAACATTGTCTTAATTATACATAAATAACTAGGTCAATAACTGCAAAGTATTCATATTTAAGAGCTCATTAATTAGGAAGAATGGGCACTTTGTAGTATTTGACTAATGGATTTTTGACAGTAAAATCTAAAGCTTAAGCTTAAAATTCAAAAACTGTTCAAAATCCTAGTACACTGCCTACTAAGACTAGCCTGCCTGCGTCTGACTTCGTACTTCCGCTCTATTTCTATTTCGAGTCTGTGAGCAAACTGGCCGGTTTGCTTGCTGGCTAACTTAACACCCGCAGGCGCTTATGGAGATTCTCACTTCCGAAAACGTTTGAGCACATTTTCGATATAAATCTTCGTAAAAATGCCAATATTTAAAATCTACACAGTTGATTTCTCGCATCAACTGTTCTTAGAAGTGATTTTAGTGGTGAACTAGCGTACGTAATTGTAGAAAAACAAATTACTGTATTGACCTGCCTCGAATGACGAATTGAATGCTGGGATATTTCTGCCGTCAAGTTCACACAGGTTACCAACCGATGCATCCTCGGTAAAATGGGCGTGTCAAGAACACATCTGGGATTTTTAATCATTCTTGCCAAATTGCAAACTTTTGTAAATAGTTTATTCATAATAATTTTATAAATGAACTTAAGTAAATAATACAACACTGAACATTGACTTGAGTTGAAATAAATTATTAGGTCTTTAAACGCAAAGTTGCTAGCAATCGGCAAGTTCAAACTATATAACAATACTGATTTGAGATTAAACTGTTTTAAAAATCTTACCTTTTTGTTATCTTATAATCCATTACAGTTTACAAAATAATCATTGCAAAATGGCAGCTCATGTTGTTCCAAACCCATAAAACTTTCATACATCTTCAAACACAAATGGAAGATATTTTTAATGATGTCTGAGATTTGTCCTTCCATTGATAGCTAGGCAACTACCACTTTGATGCTTCAAAAAGTTAATAAAGAGATCGTAAAACAAACCATTTGAATTGAGTGATTTAGTCCAAGTTTTCTGAAGAGACAAGATCACTTGAACAGGTCACTTAAAAAGTGCACTTTGTAATTGTTTCAAACTAAAGTTAATTTCTAACATTTTAAATCATTATGACTTAATAAGAAAAAAAATCATTTGTTTTTTGATGTGTTGACTAACAGACTACAGACAAGTATTGATTATAATTTTAACTGTACTGTGTTATTCAATATTACATTTAAAGTTTATATTTTAAATGTACAAAATTACAACTTAATCATTACAAATGCATGCATGATTAAGATACATGATTAAATATTAAAATACTTGCCATACAAGTTTCAAAACAAATTACATTACAGTATATTTTAGTTTACCACAAGCGCTTGTCAGTACATTTGACAACATTTAACCATATTTAAATTTCATAATTATGAAATGAAATATGAGATTTACTTAAGACCTACTACTTAAGTGGGTCAAACAATACTAAAGTTCAGCTAATTGTATTTAATATAAATTTAAACTATATAACTATATTTAAAACATTTAATTGCATGTCTCAAAACATTACATTCAGTTGCCACTTAAGTATATTCTTTGAAAGTATATTATTTTGGGGTTACACTTTTATTTCGATAGTCACTTTAGGTATTCTACAAACTATAAGTAACTTTTCTACTACATGTCAACTAACTGTCATTAGAGTATTAGTAGGCTGTAGTAGACTGTCAGTAGACTGTTAGGTTAGGGTTAGGTTTTAGGGTTCAGGTTAGGAGAACAAGTTGACTTGTAGTTGCTAAGTTACTTACAGTCAGTTGAATGTCTGTTGGGGGACCAACAAAATAAAGTGTTAGCAGATACTAAGCAGACAGTCTACTGATACTCTAATGATAGTTATTTGACATGTAGCGGCAAAGTTACTTATAGTTAGTTGAACGTCTAAAGTGGACTATCAAAATAAAGTGTTACCAATTTCGGTAATAAGTAATCTTTTAAATCTATGCTAAAGTGTACTATTTTTCACAAAGGGAACGTCAACTATAATTATACTCATATTTTATTCAATACTGCATCAAAATAAAATTATCAACAGGAAAAGGAACAGAGTAATACACAACAGACATGAGAGATGAGAGGAGACTGGTGATGTAAAGGTGAGAGGTCAAAGGTTAGTTCCTGACCTGTGTTATGGATGGCATGAGTCCAGAGCAGCTGTGCGAGATTCGTGGGTCCAAGCTCCTCTTTCCTGCACGCTGGCAGCCTGGAGAGTGAGACAGTCCCTGGTGCGAGACACTTGTCTCACCCACACCTCAAACCTCAGTCCGTCTTCCCCGACGCTCTGAGTGAGGCCCATCTCACCCGTCTGAGGAAACACAGTTAGTGTGATGTTCTTCTGAAGTTCAAATGTGTGTGTATTTGCAATGTCCTGAAGAAATATCAGGTCATTAGTATAAGTATGTATAAGTAGTATATAAGAAGTGAATTTTACTGATCAGACTACTAATATTAGGAATATTTGGACACACTAAAAAAGATGGCACTTATTACAGAAATAATATATTTAAAAGAACACCCATATTTGAAACTTTATAAACTATAATCACTTGCTACCGACAGACAGCCGTGCGAAACGATTTATGGTGGAAGACTAACCCCTGACCGGACGCACAACGTAATGACGAATACGGAAGCTCAGAGGAAAGAGCGAACAAAACACCGGACATGATTTAATACAACTCTGATTGTATTTGTCTAAAAATAAGAAGGTCATAAACACCTAGGATGGCTTCAGGGTGAGTAAATCATTGGCTAATTTTCATTTTTGGGTGTACTAACCCTTTAAGTGTTTAATGTAATGTTTTCAGAGACTTAATTGCATGTTAAATGCAATTAGTTGAACTCTAGATTGCCTTTGAACCCACTTAAGTAGGACTTAAGTACATATTTCTGTGCAATTTCATAATTATAAAAATGGTTTGTTTACTGCTGAATGCACTGACAAGCATTTATGTGAACTGAAATGTTTTCTAATGTAATTTCTATTGAAACTTGAATGCCATGTATGCTAACATATTAGTGATTATACATTTTTAATAATGAAGTTGCAATTTAGTATATTTAAAATATGATTTTAAATGCAATATCAAAAAACACACTACAGATAAAAATATAATCAGTAATTTGCATATGCCGTAGTATGTTAGTCAACACATCAGATTAACCCTCAGGTGCTCTTCGGTCATTTCTGACTGATATTATTTATTTTTTTTGAAATTTAAAAAAATCACAGCTTCATCGGAATGTTACGAAACTTGGTGACTTTTATGGCATTGGGTATGTGAACACAAAAAAAATGCAGGCTAAGATAAAAAAAAGTCACACTTGTGCTCTGCGACCATAGGAAATGAATGGGAAATTGACAAAAACACAAAAACTTTGAGAATTTTTGTGTGTACAATCTACAAAATCGGCCACGATGCAGAAAAAAAGTGCTCAGCATTGAAGGGGTGAGACTCTATATTACACTAAAATACTGCATTAATATTTTTTGCAAAACAATGATATATATAGAAAAATTTATATATTTTTCCATGGCAAAAATAAACCATAAAAATTGCATAAATATTAATAAATTCAATTAAATGGTCTCAAAATACTAAATTAAAAAGAATAAATATTATAGAACAAAAAAAATTGCATTGGTTTTACTAGAATGGAGAAAGTTTCATTTTCAGGTGTCCGGTCACTTTTGACCGGGGAGATAACAAGTGTGACTCCGAAACGAAGAGCACCTGAGGGTTAAGTGTACTTCTTTAAAACAAAAATAAAATATTATAAAAACATGATTTAAAATGTCAAATTAAAAGTTTTACTGTAAAAGTGCATTATTACAATTTGCATTTTACAAAGTGGGTTAAGAATATAGTAATTAAAGTGTACTCTCTTTAAGTACACTTAAGTGGCCTATTATTTCAATAATCTTATATTATTTAAAAGTACATATTTTTTAAATAAACATTGAAAATGTGAAGTAAACTACAAATGCACATTCAGTGAAGCACACTTTTTTTACATGAGTCAGTGTCACATAAACAACTCACCTTTAATGAGGTTGTGTGAAAATTATCGCCTCATATCACTACAATTTTTTATCGCCACAATTTACTGTGCAGTACACTAGTATCACCCCCACAGCCTGTGTGTGTGTACCTTAATGCTGTGTTTGAAACTGTACACACTGCATCCCGGGTTGGGTGTTTTGTGTTTGGTGAAGATGACGTAGTTTTGATAGAGGAAGACGTTTCTGATTCCTGTCTTTTTCCGTCTGCCTCCACCGCACACACACAGCTCACCCTGACGCACCAGCTCTCCACGCTCCGCCACGGGTATCTGAAACACATGCGTTGGGTTTTCATATTTTATGGGGAGATTCCATAGATGTAATGATTTTTATACTGTACAAACTGAATATTCTTATCCCTAACCATCAACATCACAGAAAAATGTATAGGCCTACTTTATTTTGATTTATAAGCACAGCAGAGCATCACCTTGTTGTTGTGTGATTTGATATGATATAAATGCTATGGAGGATGCATCAATATAGAAGTTATATATACATATTTGGGAACATTAAGGTTTTTAGAAAGTAGTCTCTTAATCTCACCAAGGCTGCATTTAAAAAAATACTGTGAAATATAATTCCACTTTGAATGAACTTGTTTCTGCTGTAATATATTTTAAAATGTCATTTATGCCTGTGGTGCAAAGCTGAATTTTCATTAACCATTACTTCAGTCTTCAGCATCACATGGATTTTGATCAGAAGATTCAGTACTCTTTCAGAAGATACCTAATAGCGCCCCCTACTATCTAAAAATGAAAACATGGAAAGCCGGAAATTTCTGTCAATGGTGGGGAAGCATAGTCTCACAAATGACACAGTTATTTCTATCAATGGTGAGGACAGTTCATGAAAAGGGTCATGAAACCACATTTTTGAGATGTTAACAGATGTTATTCTTTTATCCAAAGCCATGTTCAGTGCTTTCAAGGTATAAATCCTTGCCAGACTATGTGTTAGAAATAAAATGGAAATATGAAAAAAAAATGTGTTATGGAAATAAAAAATCTGTTATCTCAGTGTTGTTGGCAGCTATTTGAGCTACATGGAACCGTGTTGTTATAGTTTTTATAATATCTTGAAGCCATATATATATAGAGAGATAAAGAGAGAGAGAGAGAGAGAGAGAGAGAGAGAGAGAGAGAGAGAGAGAGAGAGAGAGAGAGAGAGCACTATATTTTGAAGAGTAAGTCATTTTGAAGAATGTTCCAATTGATTTTGTCCATACAATAAAGGTCAGTGAGGTCAAAATCAACAATGCTGTGGTGATTGTAAAAGGGATGAAGATACTGTAAAAGAAATGAGCTTAATTTAATAATTTCAGACCAGTAGGTCTGATGTTAAAGTGCCCCTATTATGGTTTTTCGAATATACTTTATTGCAGTGTATAATAGAGAGCCGAAACTATGACGTCACTTTGTAGGACAACTTGGCGCATGGGTTCCCTCGATTGAAAAGCTATGCATTTTCCCCATAGACTTTTGGAAAATCGCAAAAAATAAGATCTGTGTTCAACAAAGAGCCGTGACCCTTACACGTTTTGTCCATCAAGATATAATCTTAACAAGTTAATCCAAAATGTATACATTTTTTGAAGCCTATAGACCTTATGCACCAGAGAAACGTGGGCGCCGTCATCTTTAGAATATTGTCTTTGAACTTCCGTTTTTACGGTTGCTCTGTATATTTCTATGGCATCGCGGTTGAGGAGTAATTAGCTGGTGAAGTGGATTTACTTATTGTAGAGTTAACAAAAGTTATCATGAGCATTGTAATGTTTATCATAAGCATTGTAAAGCAGATGTCTTAACAAATGTCGACCGGGAAATTTTTTCGAGCAGTTCATTCATACCTATGCAAGATCGCTGTGAAAATACAGACCGGAAGTCAAAAGACAACGAGCGCAACGCTGAAAAGGGGCGGGGCTACATAAGGTCTATATAAAGTTTTAAAAAACACAAGCAGACACAATAAAGTAAAAAAAAAAAAAACACAAGCAGGTTATTAATGGTGTGTTTTATGCCATAGATCAAAACGTGAAAATATTTAGAGGCTTTGTTCACCACAGACCTTACTTCAGACAATTTAGCAAAAACCCATAGACTTTAGAGCGATGGAACCGGAAGTGCTAAAATGCTAACTCACTTTCACGTTTGACCTACAAAGAGATGTCATAACTTTGGCACTCTATATAGCTGTTTGTGAATGTAAACATTAACTATTGCTGCTTTTCCACTGCATGGTATAGCTTGGCATTGCACAGCTTGGCTCGATTTGCTTTTCCACTGCAGTTTAGTATCACTTGAAAGTGTGTGGGATTATAGGGGGAATGCGCGTGACGTCACCGTCCGGTCACGTGCCTGCAGTTTCTCACAGTGAGTGGCAAAAAGACTGAGCGGCTGTATATGATTTCAGCGTGAATGCCGCAAAAACAAACACAACACATATAAAGTGGGAAAGAGCTTTGCGATTGACTGTACAACTAGATTTGACAAAAATAGACTGCTATAGAATGAGGAGCAAATGGATCGCTGCAATTCACAGAAACAACTGGGCTCCAGTCGGCAAAAGGTGGATCTGCAGTTATCATTTTGTGTCAACATGCTGAATTTAGCTGTAAAACCATACCCATATATTTTGTATTGTTATATATATTAACAACTCCTCAATTAAATATTTATCATTGCATATTCTGCATTATTGGATGTTTCTTAATAAACACTGACCAAAAAAAAAAAAAGTTTTATGGCTGGACGATATGATGATATATAGGCTATACAGTACATAACACTGATATAAGTGATCACCCGAATTTAGACCTACCTATATTGTATTTATATAAAGCGTTCACAGGCAAATTTGCTTTATGTTTACCAGTCTATATTGCTTTTATTTCCCCGGCGTCGAAATCAGGCAAACATAAATGTCAGGCAACATGATTCCTGGCTGCATGTCAATATCTATGGATCACTGGATCTTTAGTAAGTTGTAAGGAACACTATATTGAGTCCAACATTTTTTCAACATTGTTCATTTTAGTCGCATTTTCGCAGTTTCCCCTATTAAATCCAGTCACGCAGCAGATCTTTTGCCACTAAGTCAGGCTGAGGGGGGTTGTTCTGGCGGGAAAGTGGCCACAATGCATTCCCTCTATAGACTGATCGTTACAGATGCTGAAAAACTTTTTCATTCCTCGTCGCCCCATCCAGGGCTGTTCTCGGCTACCAACCAGAGGAACGTCTACACCTCGTCTACTGACCACGAATCAGTCATTACATTTTTTTTTTAAGCAAGTAATTTAAAGCTACGATTTTTACTCCCATCTAGCGGTGAAAAGGTATATGACCATCCAGTGAATATTAGTTTCTGTTCCTCTCAATTCCAATTTCGTTTTAACTCCTACGGTGGCCAATGTAGTCCAAGATTAACATGGCTTCCAGTTCGACCTCGTCCATGAGTGTTAACTCAAATGTAAACGCGAAAGGCGAAGCTTGAATTAACGGGTATGTCCCTCTTTGGCTAATGTACTTTCAAGATGAGGGTCAACATGGCGACTGACATTAGAACCCCTTACCCGTATGCATTTTCAATGGTATATTATACACTCACGAGAATACTTTATTACTTGAACGAAGTAAATATACATTAATAAGCACATATATTTTTGAAAGAACTAAGTGTTTTTAGCTAAGAATAAACAAAAAGAGTTACACATTATAGCTTTAAAAAATGTGTGGACAAATGATATTGCAGTGGCTGTTGCTGTCTATTAAATCTAGCGTGTTTGGTGTCTTGTGTTGAAAATCCAATGACAATGGTTGTGACAATTCTCTCAGACCAATCAGTGATCTGCAGTGTTTACACGTCACATTTAAGTATTGGTACGGTACGGCTTGGAATCTCAACAGAGGTGGTACTATTTAAGTGAGTTGGCAATGCAGTGGAAAAGCACCAAAAGTTGTAAAGTCGAAAATGCACGAGAAATAGTTATTGCCTCCCAAAAGCATGAATCAACTATGAACCACCTAAACATGTCGTCTGTCGAATCCCACTGTGCTACGGTTCTCACATCACTAGACAAAACATTTGCATAATGCCCACCTATCGCCTTGACCCGTCCTCAAACATGTCATTTTAGTGACAAGTGACAACTGCTTCATAAATCTCAAAGTTCAGCAAGGAATTCACAAAATGCTTTCTCTTGAAGGATTGGTACCCAGTATATTTAGAACAGCTTGCTCCTCAGAATTATAACCTGTATGTATGAATAATTATTGATGTATATATTTTCTACCAGGTGTTCAAAATATGTTTTTAAAATAAGTTTCTGGCAAACTCACGTTATTTCTGTCTTACTGAAATAGTTCTGCTAAGCAGCTGTGTGCCACTCAATGTTGGGGAAGCTACTCTGAAACTGTAGTTTGACAAGCTACAAGCTACTCGTAAGTTAAAGTCGTTTAACTACAGTCAAACTACCCATTTAGAAAAGTAGTTAGCTACACTACAAGTTACAATCAAAAAGTAGCTAGCTACATTGAAACTACTTTTGCTTTTTGAACAACGTATATCATAAATAACTGAATAAGTGTCTGAGAAATGTTTTAAGTAAAATATTTAGTGTTTAAAACAAGGCAATGCAAACGTGATTAAACAACAGGTGGCGGTAATGGCAAAAAATGAGTTTGTAATTTAACAAGAATAAGAATATCCTTGCATCGCGCTGATTCGCGCAGGCTTGACAATGTAGCAATGTAGCTTTTGCTCGCGCTACACCGCTACTTGCTGCAAAAAGTAGTTCGCTACTGGAAAAGCTACACTGTTTAAAAAACAACTGAGCTACTGCCAAGCTACTGAAAAATGTAGTTAAGTTAGTAGCTACGCTACTTGTAGTTAACTACTCCCCAACACTGGTGCCACTATTACCTAAAACTGTGTCTATTAATGTAGATTGTCTTTCATTCTTACTACTTTGAGTAAAGATAAAGGATGGAGCAAGATTTGCTTCACAAACATTAATATTACATCAGTCATGCACGTTAGTGTTCGGCTAACATATATAACCGTTATTAATAGTTAATAAAGTTCCAGCATGTGCACCGCAATAAATTAGAAATATACACATCAGTTTGTTGATAGACATACACTTGTTAATGCTAATGCTGATGGTGAAGATATTACAGTTGAAACATTTCATAATGGAGGTTCGGGTTGAAAATCAACATCATCGTTGATTGTCTTTAAAATGTGAACAATCGCTGAGGACTTGGCAAGCCAATCGTAACAGACTGGGCCATCCGGCCAATCAGAGCAGGCTCTCAGAAAGGGGGGGGGGGGTTATTCTGCGTTCACGTGCTATGCTAATTATGGAAAATACCAAAATCCGACGTGGAAAATGCACATGAACACCCCCTCATGTGGTATTTTCCACTGGGCAACTCGTAGAATATTTTGATGGACGAGTTGCCGAGATGAGATAACCTTTGAACTTTTCAAAATGGCAAGAGCAACGCGAGAGTCATGAATGATAAAAATATGTACTATTCATGGTCTAGATAGAAAAAAAAAACAGCATATTATTTACCGTTTGAGTTTTTATAAATCATTTTCTTGCTGTTGCAGATGACTTAAGCAGTCTAAAATAGTTTTAGCTAAATAACAGGTCTGGATCTCCATCTTTTTTACCAGATTACGACAACAAAAGCACTTGAACGCAACACACTGGTAAATACCAGTTCATAAGTGGAAAATATCCTATTTTCCACAGCACGTGAACGCAGCATTAGAGAGACTGATTCATCCGACGAGTCGTTTGAGAATCGTTGGAAAATGTGGTGATGTGCAATGTATATTATGAGAAAATTAATATATCAAGTTCAAGTTTCTTGATCTTTGATGCATATGAGCCTGTTGTAGGAGACCACCAAAAAAACTAAATTAGGAACCTTTAAAATAGCATAATAGGGGCACTTTAAAATGTTAGTATGTTAGCATGTATAAGTTATAATAGTATGTTGTTGTTGTGACCTGTTTTGCTTTAAACTGCATCAAGCTACTCTCTTTTGACCACCAGGAGGCAACACTGCAGTGGAAATGCCCACTGTGACTTCACAAAGACATACTGTAGACTCAGAGATGAATGGATGTGTTATTCTCTTACTAGACACCCCGTGATGAGATCACTGGCTCGCAGATCTGCTCCATGCCGCTGGGCGTGTTTTAGGATGGAGAGGGAGGAGTCTGAAGTGGGATTAAGACCGCCCAGTTCCTCTAGTGTCTGGCAGTATTGCTCCAGTCTCTGAATGGGAGTGGAGAGACACTGAGGAAATGGAGGAGCAGGAACAAGAGAGGAAGACAGCTTTGACTGGAAGAGAGAGAGAGAGAGAGAGAGAGAGAGAGAGAGAGAGAGAGAGAGAGAGAGAGAGAGAATGTTTTATTTTTATGGCACAGACATCAAAAACTCTTTTGCCACCCTGTGGGCAAATATAGTAATGCAACAAGACCTATTCTACAGTTTGTTGAGCCAAGTATGGATAGGTCAGACTTATATGTTCAACTAGTCATCCAGTACATTAAGCAGCATGCTTTAAAACTATTTCAAAAGATAATAAAAGTAATTATGAAATTACACATAAAGATGTGCTTAAGTCTTACTTAAGTGGGCAGAAAAGCACTCTAAAGTTCAGCTAACTGCATTTAATATAAATTGGAACTATAAAAAAAGGTTTCATTTAATTGCAATTTACATGCATTTAATTGCCTGAAAACATTACATTCAGTTTACACTTAAGTATATATTATTTTAAAGTATTGTTTTCCCATAAGTACTCTTTTTGATAAAGATATAAGAACTTATGATAAAAGTGTACTTCAGTTTCACAAGTGCAGGGCATCCTATTACAAATATCATGTTTTTGTAGGAAAAACTATTAGATATGTGAGAAAAGCATTGCACAAAAAAGCAATTGTAAAACACAAGCCCTATTTTATTTACTGGTGTAACGTGCCATCTGGACATAGCTAAACCTCTGCTGCATATTAATCAATTAAAGCATGTTATATTGTTGTTGGTTTCTCACCCTGAAGAAGTCAGCAGCCTGACTGATGAGCAGAGCATCCGGCTCAGGTCTCATTCGGATGTAGTGGGAATATAGAAAGAACTGATCCTTCTGTGGAGCAGAGAGAGTGTCCAGCATGAGAGTCAAGTATTCATATGAATACATACCAACATTTGTGACTATCTCAAAGGACAGTTAACCTTGTATTGGGGTGTTTCTTCAACTTCTATTGCTCAGGGGCTTTTTTTTTCTTTTCTTTTTTTCAATGAAACTTCTTGTTAAATGGAGGCCACATTAAAACTTGCTTTTCCCCATTTGCTATTTAGTTTTTCAAAGATCTTTCCATTCCTTCATTTCTTTTCATTACCTTTTAAATGCTTTTTATGTGTAGATTTAAAAAAAAAAATTAGCCTTCTTAATATAGCCATTTTGAAAATTCAGTATTTCATAATCATACTGACGTGTGAAGAAAATAAATATTGTGATAAAGTGAACATCTTGCAAATTTGGAGATAATTGTATTATTTTTACACTACCTTTATGTTATTGACTTTTACTTAAAGCAAAGTTTGGACCCCATTGGCTAATTGTAATGTCCTTTTTAGTTTTGGTTTTCCTGTTTGCCTGCCTGTGTTCCCTTCTATAGTCCTGAAGAAATTGTGCACCAGTTTCTGTTCAGTTCATTAACACTCCTTGTGTATTTAAAGGCCCTCTGAAATCAAAATTTAAGTTTTTTACCTTTTAGTTTTAAAGAATAAGCTAGTGTGTTCCAAAACAATGACAAAATTTCCATTTTAGATATATAAGCATTCAAAACGTACAGTCTCTCACTTCCGTTAAAATGGATCACGGATTTTTATGATATCACTGCGGACTTCAGCTTCTCATCACAGATTCTGTCCATGCTCTGAATCTGAAGTGTCCCGCCCCCAATGTTATAAATCCCACCTGACCAAAGCGACCGTTGACGCATCACGGAGCAATATGGGTTGGACGTGTCCGGTTGCTAAAAACGCTCTCAAGTTTTATTCCGGTTTCCAACTGTACGTTGGTTAAAAATTAAAAGCCAAGAAAATCGGTAACACTTTATTTGAAGGGGTGTGCATAAGGCTGTCATGACACTGTCATAAACATGACATAACACCTGTCATGAACATGAAGGAGTCTTTATGAATGTTTATGACTGTTGTCATTAAGTGTCATTCTGTAAATTATGACACTTTTAATGCAAAGTTGACATTGTTTAAAATGTCTTTGTTATGACAACTTGACATTAACCAAGACAAAAATGTCTTTGTCATGACAACGTGACCTTAACCAAGACAAAAATATCTTGATTATGACAACTTGACATTACCAAATACAGAAATGTCTTTGTTATGACAACTTGACATTAACCAAGAAATCATAACTAGTCCAACGTGTTCCACTTTACTTGAGGTAAAGGGAAATATTAATGACACTGTTGTTAAAGCATTTGACAGTCTAATGACCCTTAATGACATCTTTATAACTAGTACAATGTGTTCCACTTTACTTGAGGACAAGTCAAATATTCATGTCACAGTTATAATGGTGTCATGACAACCAAAGTTAAAACCAACCATAACATATGACAGGGTAATGTAATGTTAACACATTACAGGTTAACAGGTTATGATTTCTAGGTTATGTCAAGATTGTCATAACAAAGACATTTTAAACAATGTCAACTTTGCATTTAAAGTGTCATAATTTACCGAATGACACTTAATGACAACAGTCATAAACATTCATAAAGACTCCTTCATGTTCATGACCGGTGTCATGTCATGTTTATGACAGAGTCATGTCAGTCTTATGCACACCCCTTCAAATAAAGTGTTACCATTGAATCACACTACTGAATCCAACTTATCATCAGTGCTCGGATTCGCATCCATGGTGCTGTCAAGTACGACTTGCAGTCTGTTAGGTAAATGCAGCTAAATCAGCTGTGGGTGGGATTTGTGCTTAACTGATTTGGAAAAAAATCTGTGAAGTATGATGTAGTATGTAATACGGACATACTACATTCACCCTATTGTCACTATCATGTGACCTACCTACGCATCAAGTTGCGTCGCTTTTCTGTCAATTAAAAATTCTCTCCCGTGGTCTCATGGGATAGTAAACAGTCTATCGTATGCACACTTCAGAATCCTGCCGCATGCAATAAGTCAACCAGGCATTCTACTCTTTTGTTTTTCCCCTACTATATAGCAGGAAAGTATGCGATTTTGACAGACCCATCTTATTGGAACTCCATTGAGACAAGTGAAGCCCGTTTTTGGAGATTTTTTAGCATGTCCGTTTCTGCCGCGCAGACTCAAACCGAATTTAACAGAGCATGATGACGTAGATGTGACAGTGAGCAACCCGTCTGTCTTCTAATGGCTCTGGCATGAGAAATCTGAATCATTCCCTTCCGGAACTCGCAGAGAGCGGAGAGTGTGAGTAGGAGCTGTCCATGAGCTAGGAGCAGGGAGAAACTTTTGCTAGGTATTCTGATTAATTATTTTGTCATTTTGCCTCCACGTTTCCCAGATTGCGCGCAAGCGCTCTCCTCCTGTCCAAACGGTAATGTCTCACTGCGGCGGACATAGTGTCTTAATGCACAACAGTCATAAAAGGGGGGTAATCCCAAGCCAAGGGGGTAATGCTATGACACAGCATACTTATGAATAATAAGTGTATAAATAATCATCCAGATAATTATAGCCTTGTTAATAACGTTTGTAAGAAACCAAACCTTTTGTAAATCCGTCAGAGATTTCAACGAGATAAGAGTATTTGTGTTCGTGTTGACCACTCATCTTACATCAGCTTACCTGTGACAAGATGGCCACCGGTGATGACGATGGAAACTCCGCGTAACACATCTAGCCTTTATACACATATCTATGGGATGACCCACCTTGGTACACACTAAAATAAGATGTTACTCACGTATTTACTAAAACAATCGGTCTGCTGTAGTGTCTGGGAGAGAGCGCCCTCCATGGCTGGGAGGAGTAACTGTGAATGGAAGGCAGAGAGGCTCTTCCAGTTACTGAAGAGTGACTCTGTCTTTCCTCTCAGTGTAGATGGGACATCTGAAGACTCTAGAAGGGGCAAGTAGTTTTCCTCCACAGCTTTAAGAACAGCGACATACTGCCTCTCTGTGCTGACTAGCCGACACCACTGTAAATAGAGCTTGCTGTGATAGAAAGAGATAAAAAGTGAGGAAAAGATGTCATTAAAAGAATACGGTATATCCAAAAAAAAATTGGGTTTAAACAATTTCTTCTTTAAAAACTATTATGAAAACTGATCTTGGGGGATAAAAAGTACCCCATGCCTTTGGTTAAATATACTGCTGGATTTTATATGTTGTTTTTTCTAGAGGTCCTGGACATCTTGTTCAGACATGTGGTATTATGGATTGTAGCAAATACCAACAGATAAAAAATCAAAACCTGACTCCCTCAGCTAGAAATCTTATACTGGGCTGTGGTTGGATTGATCTTCCATCAGGATAACAGTCCAAAACAAACATCAAAATCAATACAAAATGGGTGTATGAGCACAAAATGAAATGAACTAATTCTGACCACAACTGTATATGGGGTTGCTATTGCATTGCTATACAGTTCTAGTGTCGTGAGTTTAAGAATTATAAGGTTCCATCTCCACTTTTGGTCGAAATTGAGTTTTTGACATAATCTGATCTATTAGGTGTTTATTAATGCCTGTGTGGTGTTATTTTTGTAAAAAACCAGTTTTGCCAGCTATGGGATGTACAAACTTTGATGCTCAATATCTCAGAACTACCCTAAACGGAGATAGAACCTTATAATTCCAAGCTCACGGTGTGTTCTTATTGGTTGCTAGGTAGTTACTAGAGTGCTGTCATGTGCTTTCTAGAGCAGTACTATACAATTTGCAGGGTGTTCTTGGTGGCTGCTAGGGTGCTCTGGGAGGTTCCCAGGGTATTGCTAGATGGCTCCTAAGGGAGATTGCATGGAAATTTAAAATAGCTGCTGGATTGTTCTGTGTAGATCCAAGGGCATTGTTATTTGGTTGCTTGGGAAAACATTTATGAAGAGAAACCTGCCACAAACACACCTTTGTGCGGTTGCTCCTGCTCTCTCCACCCCTGTCTCTCTTTCAGTGCGGCTGAGAAGCACATGTTGGCGCGTGAAGCCAGTATGATCCGCCACTTCTTTACTGCTGACCTCCACTCCTCTTATGAGCACTCCTCCTCCTCCAGTAGGATCCCTCCATCCTGGAACTGCTGCTGTCACTCCCGCCGTAAGGATGGGATCTGTCAGAGCCCGCCGGCCCAGCCAGGATAGCGGAGAAGACTGACCCGAAGTGGACTCAGCGGGTTTAGACCCGGCGGCTGAACGGCGTGGGCCAGCAGAGCCTGAAGGTCAAAACTGGGATGGCGCTTGCGAGGGGGTTTGGGAGGGAGTGGTGCATCTGTTGGCTACAGCAGGACAAATGCATGTAATTATTTGTTTTAACATAAAATCTAATTTACCTAAAAAAAAATACCACAAAAAACACACACAAACAAACCTGGCACTAGCCAAAAATAAAATGCAAGTAAAAACTGGCAAACTTTTTTATGACTTGCAACATAACAACACATGGTGTAAATCTGCATGCCCTAACTAGATGTCTTTATGTTATATGGGGTTGCTATGCAGTTGGAGCAACTCCCAAGAAACTCCCTAAGAACACACTAGAAACTGCTTGGCAACACCCTTGTTGCTAAGCAGTTTCTAGTGTGTTCTTCCAAGTTGTACCTATGGAGTTGCTGTGAGATTTTTTGGGTGTTCCTAATGGTTTTATGGTGTTTTGGGGGTATAACATTGGTGTACAGTTGCTTGGGTATTGCTATGCAGTTGTTAGGGTGTTAGGTGTTTGCAAGAGTATTGCTATATGATTTTTACTGTGTTCTAAATGGTTCCAAAATGTTTCCATGTGGTTGCAAGGGTGGTGCTTTATGGTTGCTATGGTTTTCTGTATGGTTCCCAGGTTTAGTTATGTGGTATGCAGTTTGTTTTGGGTAGTGGCTAGGTTGTTGCTATTTTTTTTGTAAAGGTGTTCTTGATTCCTAGGGTGTTGCTATCAGGTCGCTAGTATGCAGCTTCTAGAGTGTTTCTGAGCAGTTTCTAGAATGTTTTCCCAGTCCATTGGTATGTGATTGTTAAAGTGTTGCTATGCAAGGTGTTCCCAGTTGCTAGGGTGTTCTGGATGGTTTCTAGGGTGCTGCTAGGTGGGTATTAAGGTGGTCTAAATGGTTCCACCTATATAGGTACCAGAGACGTTGCTTTGCAGTTTGTAGGGTGTTGCTAGGCAGATTTCAGTGTATTCTTGGTGGTTACTAGGGAGCTGTTTGATAGTTGCTAGGGTGTTTATTTACGGCTGCTAAAGTGTTGCTGTGCAGCTTAGCTAGCGAGTTTCAAGTGAGTTGCAAGGATATTTCTGATGGTTGCAAGGGTTTTCTGGGTGAAACACAGAGCAATTGTTAAGAGTCTTGGTGGTTGATATAGTGTTGCTGGAGGTTGTTAGAGCATTGTGGATGGTTCCCAGGGTGTTGCTATGTGGTTGATAGGGTGTTGGTTGGTGTTTTTCTGGATGTTTTTCTCAGTTCACCTTTAATTCACAGGAGTAGCAAAAACATTTATTTTGGATGTTGAACACGACTGCAACTCTGTAATTTTAAAACACTAACATTTTTTTTGGCTGGGTGCAGCAGATTCTGCAGAAACTTCCCCCCTCCTGGATTCACCCCATCTTTCTTCTTCTCCTCTCCGATCTTGAGTGTTGAGCAGTTTTGTGGTCGGAAGAGAGACGCCAGTGAACCCCAGGACTGCATGCCCCCCTCTCCTCCAGGGCACCAGTCCGGCTCGATTTCCCCCTCTAAATCCCCCAAGCTGGAGGTTCTGGGGGCAGGAGTCTTTCCTCGTCCCCAGAGTCCTGTTCCTGACCCTGGGCTGTGGACAAACCTCTTTCTGCCTGCAGGATCCGGCTCTTAAACTGAGCTAGTGTTTTTTGATAGCGCTCCAGAGTCTGAGACCAGAGGTCCAACAAAGCCCCTCCCCCAGTTCCAGTGCAAGAGCACGAGCATCCTGGAAACGTGATGGAGGGATAGGAGGAAGAGAGGACAGAGGAGACGACGAGGAAGAGGAAGGAGAGGAGGACGACACCACATCACACCACTGAGATGCCTGCAGGCAAGAAATGGAGATGTAGTCATGATTACTGGAAGAAATGTTTGTATGTAGGAACGGAATGTAGGAAGCCAAACATTCTATATGGCATTAATGGCATACAAGTGGGGGCCAAAAAAAATCCATCGTCAAAAATGTTTCAACCTCACTCGAAACGCTGATTGCGTATTGAAATTCCCATTGAAATACCTGGATTTTGCCCACAAAATTTCATATAACAATGATAAATGTGGCTGCAGCCTTTTTACTGATTAACTAACATAATTAACTGTGAGATAAATGGTATAATACTTGAATTTAAGTTAGAATGAAGCAGAAATTGCGAGCGTCTTAAGTACTTAATTAATTGGTTTAACTGCAATTAAAAAACTAATTATGTGGCATTGCATAGCAGAAAAGACCCAGTTATGACATTTTGGTTGAAGATTAAAGTTGAATGGATGAATTGCATATAAGAAGAGCTGGAGCATGCATTACATTTTTTTTTTATTTCCCTTAACCCATTGGCAAACAGTCAATAGTTTAATATTGTTTCCTGTTTAGAATAATATGAGATCCCTGAGTGTGTATTAGTTTGTGCTTTACCTCAGTAAGTGTAGACAGTAGTCGCTGTGTGTTGTCCAGCTGTGTCCAGCAGTCTGACAGAAGGTGAGACATGTCTCGCACTCTTCTCTTATTGGAGGAAGTTTGTCCAGCACGGTTCTAAGACCAGACCAATCCAGCTCAGACCAGCTCTCCACCTCAGCCAGCAACACCAGAGTCTCACTGTGAAGCTCCTATAAACACACACAATGCAAACCTATCTGATCGTGTTTTTTTTTTTTAAGCTGCACATAAGCGGAATAGGCTAGATCAAATAAAAAATGTGTGAAAATGAGAAGCATCTCAGATCATACAGCTATGGAAAAAATTAAGAGACCACTGCCAAATCAGCTGATTTGGCAGTGGTCTCTTAATTTTTTCCATAGCTGTATATAAAAGTTTATTTCAGTTGTTGTTGTCAAACCCACTGACCATAGCAGTGTCTCTGAAGCTCTTAAACTTGTGCTGTTTGAGTGACAGTCTGCTGAGAGACAGAGGAGGGTGTTTATAGTCCTCTAGCTGCTCCTGCATGTGCTCTATGTCTCTCTCGCACTAGAGCAAACACACACATAGAGAGAGAGAGAGAGAGAGATACAAGGAGTCAATGTCATTTGTAATGAAAAACATGTATTAGGACTGCAAAATGATGAGAAAACTTGAATTGTTGTTTTTTTTTTCATTAAGAGAGGGATAGTTCCCCCCCCAAAAAAGAAATTCTGTCATTATTTACTCATGTCATGGGCGTAGGAGCCATTATACGTGTGTCCAGCCCACATTTCAAAATCTAAGTTTTGTCCCCCCCACTATTTCCCAATGTAAGATTTTGTTTTGCATTGCCTGCCTATCTCTGCCAATTTTTGCCAATTTTAATCTCCCAATTAATCCATTCTGCAACTTTTAAATACATAATTCAATTTTTAAAAAACGGACGTATTCTTCAGCTGCTTATGTAGTCAGTCGACCATGATCGCGCATCGGATACCCACGGACCCCCCTAGCATTAACTGTCCCCCTCAGGGTCAGAATTGCTCCTACGCCCCTGACTCATGCCCTCATACCCTCTTAATGCATTACTTTCATTGTTTCGTTAAATACAAAAGGAGAAATGTACTGGTTGCAGTGTTGTTATTGTTAACTAAAACTATGAAAAGAAAAACAATTGTTAACTGAAATAAAATATACAGTAAATACTAGATGAAAAATGCCAACTTGCATCGCCTTGGCAACTAACTGAAATAAAAAAAAAAGTTGAAGTAGAAATACAAAACTTAATACATCTAAAGAAATTATATATATATATATACATATATATATATATATATACACTGTATATATATATATATATATATACCGGCTCAAAAGTTTAGGGTCGGTAAAGATTTTTTATGTTTTTAAAAGAAGTCTCTTCTGCTCACCAAGACTGCAATTTTTTGATAAAAAATACACAAAAAAACACAGTAATATTGTGAAATATTATGACATATTTAAAATGACTTTTGTATGTTAATATATATTAAAATGTAATTTATTCCTCTGAAAAAAAGCTGAATTTTCAGCATCATTACTCCAGTCTTCAGTGTCACATGATCCTTCACAAATCACTCTAATATGATGATTTTATGCTCCAAAAACATGTATGATTATTATCCATGTTGAAAACAGTTTTTTTATTTTTATTTCAGGATTCTTTGATGAATAGAAAGTTCAAAAGAACAGCTTTTATCTGAAATGGAAAGCTTTTGTTACATTAAACACTACCCTTTAAAAAGTTTGGGGTCAGTAAGAATTTGTATTTTATTTTTGGGGGAAATAAATAAGAAATCAATACTTCTATTCATCAAGGATGAGTTACATTGAATCAAAAGTTACAGTAAAGACATTTATAATGTTAGAAAAGATTCTAATTAAATAAATGCTGTTCTTTGAACTTTTCTATTCATCAAAGAATCCTGAAATAAAAATGTAAAAAACTGTTTTCAACATGGATAATAATCATACATGTTTTTGGAGCATAAAATCATCATATTAGAGTGATTTGTGAAGGATCATGTGACACTGAAGACTGGAGTAATGATGCTGAAAATTCAGCTTTTTTTCAGAGGAATAAATTACATTTTAATATATATGAACATAAAAAAGTCATTTTAAATTGTCATAATATTTCACAATTTTACTGTGTTTTTTGTGTATTTTTTATAAAAACATTGCAGCCTTGGTGAGCAGAAGAGACTTCGACCATAAACTTTTGACCGGTAGTGTAATTACAAAAACTTTAACACAAAATTTACAACTGAATGTATAAATAAAAGCACATTCAAGAAGGTGAGAGGAGGCTTTCAGTGTGAAAACAATAAATAAAATAATTTCGGAGTATGCATAAAAAATAAAGTGCATGAATCTTTTATGCTGATTTTCATTTCATGACAACTTTTCCTTCCTATAATTTATATCATCAGTGCATGCCATTTTCTTTATGAACACATCCAAAAACAAGCCGTTTCTGAATGACTTCATTGCTGTTATACAAGGTATCGCATTAGTAATGCAAAACACACTACCCAAATAGTCAGCATGATTCTCCAAAAGCTTAAAAAACAAAACAGTTATTCAAAGCAAGTGAGTGACACGATGTGTCAAAACTGGAAAGCTCCCATTATAATCAACAAAGCTGCAAGTTTCCACAGTTCCACATGACTGTTTGTTTCCACAGTTCAACACGAGTTCATTGTTCTGGACTCTCTAAACGTTCCCATTATAATCAGTAATGTCTACACTGCATAATAATTCAACACCGGGCCTTGAGAGATGAGTTACAATTTTCATCAAACACAGTTTATGGTGTATGCTAAATCTTTTATTTTTTAATTGAATTTAATCTTTTTATTGTGTATATTTTCATCATAAACTCTAGCCATTGGTAGCCATGTTATCAACTAATCACTATGGGCCCTATTTTAACGATCTGAAACGCAAGTGTCAAAGCGCAAAGCGCAATTAACTTTGTGGGAGGATCCCGGCGCTGTTGCTATTTCCCGGCCGGATAAATGCCTCTTGCGCCTGGCGCAAATCTAAAAGGGGTTGGTCTGGATTAGCTTCATTATTCATAGGTGTGGTTTGGGCGTAACGGAAATAAACCAATAAGAGCGTCATATCACATTCCCTTTAAGAGCATGATGAACGAGATGCGCTTGTTCCGTGGCGCAATTCTATTTTAACGCGCATTTACCAGGCGCGCTTCAGCATTGGTTCACAGCCGAGTAGAACGATGTTCTCGTCAGGGCCGTAAAAGAAAGAGAAGGGACACTGGGGATGGGACAAACCCACCCAAATTAGCTTCGGGTTAAACATGCATATAATAATTTGGGTAAATGTGTAAGCTTTATGCCTGTTTTTCCCATCATCATGGACACAACAATGATTTCCCTCATGTTTATATATTTTTCCGTATAATAATGTATCATTTGCAAAAAGTAAAATGCATCTGTGTTGATGAGAGAATCATCTACAGTGTATCTGCGTTGTTCACACTCTGTATTATGGCCAAGCATGCACGCTTAAAATAGCACCAGGATTGTTTGCGCCGACACACGCCCTTTTGCGCCAACCCGCCCAGGAAGCGCAAGTTCATTTGTTAGTTTACCGACGTGCGTCTGTGGAGGAAAAAAGCCCGCTTCGCGCAAGTGCAAATAGGAATGATAAATGCGTCAGTGTATAAAGTCATTTGCGCCGGGTGCAAGATAGAGCCCTATATTTCTTATGTTACATGATTATTCTTTAACATGTTATTGATTTATTTAACCATTTACACATATATTCTACCCTGTACTCTGATATGTTTGATTATTCTGATATGCAAGTCTTTTGTGTCTCTTCTGGGCTGTACAATTGAGGGGTTCACCTGGTTTTTTATCAAAATGCAAGATCTGCAATATTCTCTAACTTAAAGGTCTTAAAGCTGTTAAAATCCCAATTTCTTATTCAGTTATGGTGGACCTAATAAGACCTACATCATTCAATAGTTACAAGAGAAGTAAAAGCACTTCAGTAGGTACTTTCCTTTCCTGTGTAGTCATAGCATATACAATGTTTAGTTTCAGAAGATCTTCAGAAGAGTGCTTCTTCTGCTTCTTCTTCCTTTCTTCCTTGCATTATGCACATATTTTTCTTCTTTTGGGATTTTCTTTTCTATGATCTTCACAAACTTCATCTTTTAGAGACATTACTAGAGACAATATCTAAAATAATTCCTAAGTACCAGTGTTGGGGAGTAGTTAACTACAAGTAGCGTAGCTACTAACTGAACTACATTTTTCAGTAGCTTGGCACTAACTCAGTTGCTTTTTAAACAGTGTAGCTTTTCCAGTAGCTAACTACTTTTTGCAGCAAGTAGCGGTGTAGCGCGAGCAAAAGCTACATTGCTACATTGTTGAGCCTGCACGAATCAGCGCAATGCAAGATATTCTTTTTCTTGTTAGATTACAAACTAATTTTTTGCCATTACCGCCACCTGTTGTTTAATCACGCGTCTTGCGGCTAACGGTTCACTGATGTACAGAAGTGAGTTAACGCACCCATGATTATGATTATATAGCAAGACGTGTCGGCATATTCTGAAGGATGGAGAGACAACTAACGTTAATTACCCATGGCCTTATTTGTCCAAGTTCAATCAGTATTTTTGAGAAAATGTTCTACATGCAATTTACGTTGGATGCATATTTCGTTCTTGCAATGTCTGTAGGCTATTTGTTGCACTTTTGACAGTCAGAGATATTTTAAAGTTGTGTGTAATAAAACAATACTCTTTTGAAATCGTAATTGCATTGCCTTGTTTTAAACACTAAATATTATACTTAAACATTCCTCAGACACTTATTCAGTTATTTATTATATACGTTGTTCAAAAAGCAAAAGTAGTTTCAATGTAGCTAGCTACTTTTTGATTGTAACTTGTAGTGTAGCTAACTACTTTTCTAAACGGGTAGCTTGACTGCAGTTTAACTACTTTAACTTACGAGTAGCTTGTAGCTTGTCAAACTACAGTTTCAGAGTAGCTTCCCCAACACTGCTAAGTACTATCTTCTCTTTATCCTCACACATACAGTACCTTGTCCAGTTTATCCACAAGTGTAGCCAGTCTCCCCAGTGCTTCGAGGTCACGACCCCTCTGATTGGACACACGCACCAGCCGGTGAAGCGCATCATCCACACTGTCATATAGGTTAGAGGTCACTGCTAAAGCAGCCCTAAAGTAAAAAAGCAGAATTACATCAGCAACATTACATAAATTACAGATCTCCACTACAGATTAAATTTCAGTGGAACAAAGTAAAATGTGAACAAATTTTACAATATTATTTATTCTTTCTCTATTCTATACATACTTGCAGTCTGGTGATTTCTGTGCCAACCCTGATGTACCATTTGCCAGACCTGCCAGCCAAGCCCCACCCTTCTGCTGAAGCTCTGTCAGCCGCTGGTCAGTCAGAATACTTGTCATTAACTGTCTGTGTTTGTCGGCGCTGCAGGGGACATTCTAAAGGTGAATAGAAACAGTCTAATAACTAAACTGTCCGTGTCGGCATAGTTGTTGCATAACAGATATTACACAAACAATTAAGTAGTAAATCATAGACAGTAATTCATATTGCCATCAAATGCTGCTTAACCTTAATACTGTCAGGTAGTGGTTCTGTGTCCATAGACTGCAGTGTGTCTCCCAGCAGGGTGAGGGCGCACTCACAGGACTCAGTCAACTGCTCCAAACTCTGCATAGAGCATTAGGAAGAGCATGTTAATCTACTGCAGATGTTGGGTCATGCTTGTGGTAATTCTTAAAACAATTAGATTAACGTTTATTGGTGCTTTTTAAGAGTTTAAATTAACTAAAAGATTTAAAATATATTTAACCAAAATGCTAAGTTTACACACACGCACACAAAGATGTCCACTAAAAAAAAATCTATTGTTTTATGTTAATGGACAGGTTACATAAAAGTGCATAAGTTACAGTCTCTATATTTGCTCTGGGAGTATTTTTACCATTCATTTATTTGTGTGATGGACCAGGGTTGAAACTAAAATCTGCAGAGCTGTGGCCCTCCTGAGACTTGCAACCCAGATATACAGTATTAGGAAATTAATCAACTATTAATTTCCATGAAGCACTATGTACTTATACACGTCAGTACTCAAATCAGCCTGTTTTTTTGTGTGTGTCTTTTAGTGTATTTTCTTTTCAGAAAACACCAGTACTGTATTTTAACCTTTAATGCTAGAAAACCCAATATCAGGTCGGTGCTAACGTTACCTAGGTCAGTAGCTACAGTAGTTTCTCCTAGTCTGAAAAAATCACTAAATGATTTCTGTGATTCCTATTTTTATTTAAAGGGTTAGTTCACCCAATGAAAATGAAGTCATTAATTACTCACCCCCATGCTGTACCAACCCCGTAAGACCTTCGTTCATCTTCGGAACACAAATAAAGATATTTTTGATTGAATCTGAGAGCTGGATCACTCCTCCATAGACTGCCTAAGGGACTGGCTCTTGACGGCTCATAAAGTCATTAAAGAAAATATTTAAATATTCCATGTGCCTACAAAGGCTCAATTATAAGTTTATAAAGCGACGAGACTACTTTTTGTGCGAAAAAAAAACATAAATAACGACTTTATTCGACTATTCCATATAACTTCCTTATGGGCGCATGCGCGAGAACTGAGCTGACGACGTTCTTCTTCAACTACTTCTTTTACCGGCTGCTCACCGCTTCAGGAGTATTACCGCCACCTACCGTATAAGATGATGATCCATATATAAGGCGCTCTGGAGTCCAGATTATAAGGCACACTGATGTTTTTTGAGAGATTAAAGGCTTTTAAGTGCGCTTTATAGTGCGGAAAATACGGTAATTGAAAAGCGTATGTACAGGGCAGATCTTCTTCTGCTTGTAAACAGAAAGTTTTGCGCTTCCAGCTATATCAGCACATCATCTTATACGGTAGGTGGCGGTAATACTCCTAAGTGGTGAGCAGCTGGTAACAAGAAGTAGTCAAAGAAGAACGTCGTCAGCTCAGTTCTCGCGCATGCGCCCATAAGGAAGTAATAGTTTTTTCGCACAAAAAGTATTCTCGTCGCTTGATAAACTTATAATTGAGCCAATGTAGGCACATGGAATATTTAAACATTTTCTTTAATGTCTTTATGGGCCGTCAAGAGCCAGTCCCTTAGGCAGTCTATGGAGGAGTGATCCAACTCTCAGATTTAATGAAAAATATCTTTATTTGTGTTCCGAAGATGAACGAAGGTCTTGCAGGGTTGGTACAGCATGGGGGTGAGTAATTAATTACTTAATTTTCATTTTTGGGTGAACTAACCCTTTAACTTATCTGGTGGTGAATCTGGTGGCCACAGGATTATGGTTAGAAGTGCAGTAGAATTTTTTTAAATGAAGTATTTAAAGGTCTTGAAAGGTTTATAAGGCCTTCTATGCACTTTCCAGCAGTCATGTGTCTGTACTGGTATTTATAAACATTAGAAACAAAGTAGTATTTACAAGACACCAGGTTCATACAGTGGGCACTTTTGAGAAGAACTATAACTGAATTTGTCAAAGTTTGTCTGATAACTGGTGCAAAATTCTTGAAATACATTCATTTGTTTAAGACTTTTAGTAGAAAGTAAACTAGACATCAACTAGCTGAATAGTCAGAATACGCTGTAATGTGAACAATGCCAAATAGCTGGCTACACAAGACGGCTTGCCAAGTAATTTCTTACCAGTCTGAAAGTGAGCCAGTCATCATGTGAGTGGTTAAAGTCTCCACCCATTTCTCTGGGCAACTGCTGCTTGTCCACAAACTGCTGAAGGATGCCCGTACCTCGTACTAAATGCACCTGAGAGAGCAAAATAGATAATGAATTTTATTATCTACTCAAATGCTTGAGCGCTTGACAGAACATAAATGTTTCCCACAGGTAATGAACATGCTCCCTGGGGATGTGGAGAAGCTGAAAGAAGAGAAAAAAGTGCTGCCAAATGTTGTAACTACACTATGAAATCTTTGCTTTCTATGTCTGAGATGGTCTCTGTGACACAAATATAATATAATCTTCAGTTTGAGGTGCTTATAGATTTCACATTTTAGATGTAGCCTTCCATGACACAGCTTTTTAGCAAATAGATCTTTTTGGTAGATATAAATGCACTGATACTCCAGATGCAATCCAACAAACAATAGTAGTAAGTTAAGCAGAATTCACAACAGTAACTAAGGGAGACTTCTTAATATCAGTTCCACATCACAAATTATTATTTTTTATAACTAGTCCTTCTTCATTTTCTTCCTCGTAGGGGGTTTTGCTCCTTGCTCCTCAATATGTCTTATGTTTGTCACATAGTTGTTGATCACAAAAAAGTGATTAGAAAGATCCTTCCCTAATATTACCTATTTTGTGTTAGCCCAAATTGATTGATACAAATTTGACTCAGTGTATAAACATGAACCTCTATTCCATCCAGACCCGGTTGGGTCAATTCTTCTTGTTCCTCTGTTAGGATAAAGAATCGAGTCAAGGCCTGTTGGTGTCTGTTCCTGTTAAACACAAGCCGACACAAACAGATTTAGAATCAATATAAAGTGCCAGCTGGATTACAAACAGTCCTAGCACTGACTCACCTTGAAGAGCTTCAGTGCAGAGAGACAGAGTTCAGATGGGGCAGACTTTCTGCTGTCCACTATCACAGTAAGACCCTTCTCTTTGGCCATAGGTCTGTCATTTAAAAGAAATCACAGCATAGTACGCACATTAGCCAAGCATAGTGAAAGGTCATGAGAGAGTGCCCTGCAGTCTAAGATTCAGTGAAGCACTAGGGATTTACCAAAACCCTGGCCAAGTCTAACTCTAACTTTATCTCACTCAATATAAATGTTTTTCAAAAGAAACCAATGCATGTAATATGCGTGTAGGTGTTATGGCAGTTGTGATGGTCTCTGTCAAATGGGTTAAAAAACAGACCTGGTGATGGTGTAATAGCAGGACAACACTTTGATCATTTCATCTGTGTTCCAGCCATCCTCTGGGAGGTGACTTTCTGTGAAAACCAATGCTCGTCCCAGTCGATCCATAGTACCTAGATAAGAAATCACATAAGAAATGTTAAGGGAAAAGCAAATATTTTGTAACCACTAAGCAAGAACATTTACCTGTTAATTTTAGCTTTCCTGACTGCAGAAGATTGAAATCTAAGTCTCTAAGATGAGGAGGGGGGGATTTGGACTCCCCCTGTGGAGCAGATTCAGATAATCCCATCTCTTTTTGGGAATGGTCAGGAAAGGATGTGCCAGACTGGCTTTCTGCAATACATGTTGAATTTAAACAGATTGAGTATGGAGTAATCCAGTGGTTCCCAAACTTTTTTCTGCCACGCCCCTTTTATGTAAAAAAAAACAAAAACATTTTCATGTGTGTTTGTGATGTAAAATTTGTTTTGTTTTTGAAAGTGTCTTATCCTCAACAAGGCTGCTTTTATATATTAAAAATACATTAAACTTAATATTGTTATCTTGTGAAATATTATAAAATTTTATACACACACACACACATACATACATACACACACACACACACACACATATATATATATATATATATATATATATATAGGGGTGTAACGGTTTACAAAATTCACGGTTCGGTTCGATACGATACACTTGTGTCACGGTTCGGTTCGGTACGGTTCGGTACATTTCAAATACAGCGAAAAGAAAGAAATGGCAGAGAAATTTCCTTGATTTAATTTTTTTAATTATATATTTATTAAAACTAACATAATAAAGTATAATATTTTTTTTACTTTGAGCAAAGATGGAGCTACACTTGACTTTTCTTAGGAGCTTATAAAACAAAACAGCTCCTTGGACAAAATGAAATGTAATGTAGTAGTAGTTATCAACAATTAAAGGTTTATTTTAGTTTAGATTAACATTTGAGGGCAGCAATTTTATTCATAATGTCAAAATACAACCGACGTGATAATTGAAAGCATTATAGCCTACAGTTCTTGCCAAACTTACAGACAGTAGTGTTATACAGTAAATCCTGGTGATGTTGCTGATCTGTGGACACTGGATAGTTCACTCATGGCACAATGCTTCTTCCTGGTTTCCACGTCAGCGCTGTTTGATCCGTTAATAACGGAAAAATGTAAATGTTTCTCACTAGATCTCGCAGCGATGTTATTACTTCAATGGCGAATTCAAATGTTTTCTTACTGGATTTGGCTGTGTAGCAACAGTTACTCTTACATTATGGATGCGACTACATTTGAATAATGATATGTTAGTCGGCGGAAAAAAATTAACCGAACGAACCGTTCGGTTAAAAAATGCATACCGAAAACCGAACAGAAAACCTCGTACCGAACGGTTCAGATACGAATACGTATATCGTTACACCCCTAATATACATATATATATATGAAGTCTCTAGGTGGTGTCTTAACTTGTTCGACTTCATATTGTCAGAAGTTAATATTTTGAGGCACGCAACACACTGTGGTGTCTCTTCATTACCCACCATACCCATGTACTTGTGAATCCAAGGGCGAGATATGCCTCGTCATGTTTACATCATAGTTACATTTGTCATTTGTGTAGGAGCGATGGAGTACGTCAGGAAATAGAACGGGACATAAGTCACTGTGTGGGATTTGTTGTGTCATGTCAGCCACATCCAGCATCCAAACGTTGATTAGTATTTGTTAATATGAAGTAGATTCATTTATCTGGCACTAGCAGTCCTTTCACAAACTTGTCCATGCTTAGTGCATAAATATAACCAAGCATCATTCATTATATTTTAACACGGCTCCCTGCAATACTCAATTATAATTCTTTAATCTTGCCATCAAGTGGTTTGTTATTATACTCTATACAATGATAACACTGTTTAAACTGTCAAATTAATATTTTGTCCTTAATTATTTACTTATGTGGCAAGTAGCCCCATAATAAGTGGGATAATTATGCAAGAGGTTTCTTTTGCATAACAATCTGCTGGCTGTACACTTTCCCCTAGCCTTGCCAAGCCCCCTTTTAATAACCCCTAGGGGTCATGCCCCCCAGTCTGGAAACCACTGGAGAAAGCAATGAATTACTTGCTCAGTGTGAGGCCACTGATAAGCATTAACTGTGCTGATCAGAACATACCTCCGTCTTTGGCCTTTGACTTTGCATCTGTTTCTGTATCAGTGGCTGTTACACAGACTTCGCAATCTTTGGATAGCTGAGGAACGTCCTCTAATTGGCTAGAATGGCTTATTGGGTGGATGGTTTTGCTCTGGGTCTTTGAGATGACTTGGTCACCCTTGCCTTTATGTTGGACACGACCATTGGATTTGGCCTTTCCTTTGCCTCCTTTGGCTTTCCTTTTCCTCCTGTAGGAAAGAAAATGCAAAAAAATGCAAAAGAAAATGTTTTAGTGATTCAACGGATTCTGTTTGGTTATAGTGGTATGCTATTGCTTGTACAGGCAGTGCTGAGCACAGCAAGATGGTGCAAACTAAAATATTTGAAGCATTACTGAAATTTCATATTTGTGATTATAAATGTCTACAAGTCCATACCTGGGAGCTCTGAATCCACTTGTTTTTACTTCTTTTCCTCTAGGACAAACAAAGTTCTCTGACTTTCCAGCACGCTTTTCTCCCATGGTACTCATAGTACCTAATGGTGGCAGGATTGTATCTGTTTTCTCATCACTGGTTTTGTCTGAATGTTTGGTTCTGCTTTGCGCACAACCTGAAAAATCAGATGCATTGTTCACAGAAGAATCTCGGAGGGATGTTGTACTTGTCCTAGATTGTCCAGATTGCTTGTTTATGCCTGCTGTTTCCTCATAAGCAGCCAATGGGATAGTGCCATTATCTGCAGAATCGGAGGGATTTGTTACTGTTGCAAGCTCATGTCTTCTATTTAAAGTGCTGTCCAATATGTTATTATCACAGCCACAGTGTGATCTTTGACTGTGGTCCTGTTGTCCTTCTCCAAGACTCTCTGCGTTGTTCTTTGCCAAATCATTTTCATCTATGGAACATTGCCTCCTTGAACTTTTTCTCTGACACTCTACCCAGGGCAATGTACCTCCAGTCCCCTCTCTCTCTTTCCTACCCCTGGCTTCCTCTCTTTGGCCGGATTGTCCATACAACGGGATCTGAATTCGAGACCTACTGTGTCTTTAGCACCTTCATCAGAGTCCTGAAACGATGGGGAATATGACCTCCTTTGGCGACCTAAATCAATGACACGTGGCAAGGGTCGTGAGGTAGCCAAGTCACTGCAGGAAACTACACCATCCTTAGCATTGTTGTTGCTATCCCTTCGTACCAGACTTCCAGCCCTAGCACCAGGTTCAATCCTCCCATACACTCTCCCCTTCCCCTTTCGTAGTCGCATCTGCTTTACCCCTCCGACACAGGGGTAAAGTTTTTGTCTTACATATCCCATGCATCTCCAGATAGCGCTGTTTAGGATCAGCACCACCATCTGGTCCTCCTCTGGGCTCTAGCAACTCAACATAATCTCCAGCACCATCACCTACAAGGTGGTCATCACTGCTTCTGCGCAGACATTCTAATGCGGCCTCAACTCTCTGCCTCATTCCCATCTGGAGGCAAGTCATCCTCTTCATCCCAAGACCAGGAATCATGCTCTCCTGAAGATCCACCCCAACCAAGGACCAAACCCCCTGATGACAAGTCAGATGGGTCAGGATTGTCTTGGAGAGGATCGGATGGATTGTGCAGGAGTTTAGGATAGACCACCTCTTCCCATGGAATACGGACCACTCCGTCACATGTACTCACCAGACAGGTATCCAAACATCCTCCACCTACATGGCAAGAAAGTTTGAGAAGAACTGAGAAAGAGGCTCCAACCTATGTGTCATTTTAAAAAGGGAAAAAAAAGCTTAAGACATTTTTTAGACATCATGACACAGTAAAGTTTTCCCATATGTGCTGAACCTTTTTTCAACAACTGGTCTCCCATTTCATCACTATCCACCCTAACCACTGCCTGGTCTCCTTATTCTTTAATTTTTGTCTTACCTTCTCTCTGCAGCCACGCTCCTTGTTGATGCAATGTAGCCACTCTGAAGTAAACACCAGCGGGTGCTGTGATTCTGGCACTAAGACCTCCTGTACATTTCGACCACCAGGTGCAAGGCACTTAAGAGCAAGGCGAGGACAACGTGTTGAGAAGGGGACCACCTGGAGGTAGAAGTCAGTACTATGCAGGAGTCTCCAGTCCAAAGTAGAGAGTTGTACTACTACCTTCTCTCCCAAACATAGTGGCCAACCAGAGTGCAAGAAGAGACAGCCTAGATACTGAGACTGAAAGGAAGAGACAGGTATTTCTTCTAAGCCTGTTTAATGTCTTAGTGGACTAAAACTGTTGCATTAAAGGGTTAGATCACCCAAAAATGAAAATTAAGTCATTAATTACTCACCCCCATGCTGTACCCCGTAAGACCTTCGTTCATCTTCGGACACAAATGAAGATATTTTTGATTAAATTTGAGAGCTGTATCACTACCACATAGGCTGCCCCAGGGACTGGCTCTTGACGGCCCAGAAAGTCATTGAAGAAAATGTTTAAATATTCCACGTGACTACAGTGGCTCAACTATAAGTTTATCAAGCGATGAGAATACTTTTTGTGTGAAAAAACAAACAAAAATAACGACTTTATTCGACTATTCCTTTTCTTCCTTGTTGGCCTGAAACGAGACTTCAAGAGATTTCCACGACCCATGCGCGAGAATTGCAATCTCCTTCAACTACTTCAGTTCAGTTCTCGCGCATGCGTCGCGGAAATCTCTTGAAGTCTTGTTTCAGGCCATTTTCTTCATTGACTTTCTGGGCCGTCAAGAGCCAGTCCCTTAGGCAGCCTATGTGGTAGTGATACAGCTCTCAAATTTAATCAAAAATATCTTCATTTGTGTTCCGAAGATGAACGAAGGTCTTACGGGGATGGTACAGCATGGGGGTGAGTAATTAATGACTTAATTTTCATTTTTGGGTAAACTAACCCTTTAAAACCAAGCCTGAAATGTATCCACTTTTTACAAAACCTTAAACACACACATTTCACACAACTTTAAACCATTTCAAACACGGTAAGATGCAACAAAACGTCACAATTTGGTACAGGCATTCTGAGAGACAATATTCTGTGCACACAGAATTTTACTTCATTACTCACTGTTTACTTGTCTTCAATAAGCTTACAAGAGTTGTATTTAAATTAGTTAGGCTAATATTAGCTTTTGTTGCAGTTTCAAAATAGTTATCAAGAATTGTGAAATTCTAGTGCCAACTTATATTGTAGTAGCTTCATAACAACCTTATTTCCAGCAAAATGATGCAACACAATCACAGCCAATAAGTAGTGAGAGCCAAAGAGCCAAATTCCAAAAAAACGCAAAGGGGAGTGAAAAGTTCTGCAAGTGATCTACTGACAACGCACACATTAAGGAACACAGATGCAGCCAGATCATTTCCATAATGACCAACGCAATCAAGTTAGAGCAGCGCAAATTAGAGTCTGTTTTAAGACATGTTTTTTGGGGTTGGTAAATCACCTTCCATGATTCATTTAAATACTTTCCTCCCATAAGTTTTGCATCTGAAAGGGAAAATCCTACAAAAGCATTCTCAATCAGGTCAATCACAAAAATAACTGTGCCTAGAATATTCTGAATGTTCCGATCCAATACTGACTTCTGACCTGTAATGCTGCCTGAATCATAATCATACACTGTTCTTTTGTTAGCCAGAGGAGAACTGGCCCTCAACTGAGCCTGGTTTCTCCCAAGGTTATTTTTTTTTTGTCCATTCGGTCACCTAAAGTAGTTTTGGTTCCTTGCCACGGTCACCTTTGGTAAACGTACAGCAGAGACAAAATTTGTTGCATTTTTCTGTTATCACTGTAAAGCGCTATATAAATAAAGGTGACTTGACTTAACCTGGCCTTTTCAGCACTAATTTTTCACTGTGTCTTTAGTAAATCCTGAAAGTAGTTTTTAATGCCAAACGAGGGTTTGCACTAGCGCAAGCTGTTACTAAATCTCGCCCTTGATGTTTAATGTATAGTCATGTGGAGCAGGATTTTAAACCAATGAAATGTTATTATATGCATTGCTATCTAGGGCATCTAAGAGCCTGCTGCTGACAACTGTACATGGATTTTCTTGGCTAGTGCAACATTGCTCATTACCTCAATTTTGTCTGAATCATTAAATATTAAATTCTGTTATATATCACCACACAACTGAAAATCTAAACACAGATTCAAATGCTTTCTGTTCAGGCTATAGAGCCAATTATCCCATGACATGAATCCCTGCTGATCCCTGATCACTCACAGGATCATGATTAAATTATGTTGAGGAATCCATGCCCCTCACCTCCTATATCATCCTTTCCTTTTAAACCCCACCCTCTGCTTTATGGTCTGTCATATACAGTCATTTTATAGTCATAGATTAAGCCCATCTAAAGAATGATTGTGAATGTGAAGTTGTATTCCTTTTTCTTAGTGAACAGCCCACAATTTTTTCACTCTGATATTCCCTTTTCTCAATGTGCCCCAGTGTTCGGTCTCGTTTATCCCTCCCCCATTTCTCAACCAAACACTCCTCCAGCCTTTCTCAGGCTCTAGTCTCTCTCTCTTCTCACACACACATATGGTAAGAATTACCGTCATGACTCAGACTGAGGCTCTTGTCTCTGGCAGCTTCTCATAGCGACAATGAAAACAGTCGGCTGAGAATGCATGTGTGTCTTGTTGTATGTAAGTGTGAGTTTCATAGTGAACATTTAGCTTGTCTCTGTTTGACTGCATATAAATAATTACCATGTGTGCGTAAGGGAAAAGTGATACTAGTAAGTATGGTAGTAAGTGTGGTATTGCAATTGATCAGTAGATTTTTACATTTTCTTTTTAAATTTTAATATACGTTTTTGGGTGTTTGCTAGAGTTTTGTGGGGGGTTTGTAGGAATTTGCTTATTGTCTCAAGCCAAGAAAAGCACATCTGATATTCTGGTCTCTTGATATGGTTCAGGTCCCTCATTCAATCTTAGGCTACGTTCACACCGTGAGCGCTCAGTTTCGATTTATTGTTCCGATACATTTTCTTGTATAGCTATTCACATTGTTGTTTTAAAGGTCCCCTGACATGGGGTTATTTTATTATTTTATAATGTTTCCTGGGTTGCCCTTATAATGTTATGTTAGTATGTTTTTTTAGATCAAAAATAGTCATAATTTAGAAATAAAAGGCATTGTTCATAGCCTGATTTTAGCCTCTGCATTGAACGCTCTGTTTGAAGGGGCGTGTCTGCTGTGGGATTCAGTGTAACTGCCCACTGCTCTGATTGGCTGACATGCTTGCATATGAAATAGCTACATATTACTCTCTCGAATACTTTTACTACAGCTATTATACGTTTTTACTATTACAGCAATCTAGATTACCAAATCGTTAGAAGTTTTTGAAGTATTTAGATCTATTCCCATCACATAAAAAGTTGCTGTGATGAACATTGAGCAAGCAGATGAAAGTCTGTTGATCGAGAGAATGAAGATCTTATTGCAACGCAGTTTCTGCTCTCTCTTCAAACACGTACGATGATGTACAGAAGTAAGAGCTTCGTTGTGCAGTGTAACGCAGTTTCTGCTCTCTAATGCTTTCACCAATGCAAACACAATGATCTACATACAGTAGAGCTTCAGTGTGCAGTGTAACGTGCGTCATTGATTTCATAACGAGTTGTCCAGATAAACTCACGCTGTGTGGAAAGATTGTTCTTCTGATCGCTTTCTGTATAATTTGTTCACAATTTATTATTTTCAAGATTATTTTCATGCTACTAAGAGAAATGATGTGAAGTTGATATTTTAGTCACTGGCTTGACTTACTGATGCATAAACAGTATCGAACGATTTTGAGAGAAAGATTACCTGTCTGAACTTTAACAATTAGGCTAACGTTACACATCAGAAATTGTTGTTTGGTAGCTCGATCTATTTATTTTCAGAAGTTCATCGAGTTGAAGAAACAGTCATCAGTGATAATGTGGACCATACAAAACTTTGGGAGCACGATTCCAGAGAAAATAAAATTAACCCATTGTTTCTTCAGAGGTTCGAATGAGGGAACTAAAAATTATGTTTGTGTCCATTTGTATATCCGAACACTGATCAACTGCCATGCTTCACTAGTTTGCAGGCCATGATACACTCAAATGTCAAAGCTATTTCTCTAGGAAAAACTAAAATCACGCATTTCGTACTTCCTGTTCCTAGCTCGTTTTCTCAGGGTTCAGACAAATTCTCTGGGCGGGCAAAGCAGAGAAAGGAGAGTAACCTTTCCCCTGTATGATGTCATATAGGGGAGATTCAAGATCAGCGTGTCTGAGCTGCAGAGAAGAGAA
The DNA here is from genome assembly GCA_030378365.1 of Hybognathus amarus. Taxonomy (NCBI): domain Eukaryota; kingdom Metazoa; phylum Chordata; class Actinopteri; order Cypriniformes; family Leuciscidae; genus Hybognathus; species Hybognathus amarus. Next base: position 91,819 of record JAQIUQ010002805.1, read on the forward strand.
AAACAGCCAAAGCTCGGTTTACACTGATTGAAAATTCTAGACACGAGGGGAACAAATACAGGCTAAGGGGAACTCACATTAATGTTAAAAAAAAAACTCAGAAAATGAACATTTCATGTCAGGGGACCTTTAAATGTGAATTTACCAATTTACCTGCAGGCAATATAAAAAACAAAGACAAGGATGCAAGTTTTTAAACACCAATGATACGAGCCCTCATGTTTTGCTTGTCTATAGAGCCGTCACTGTAATACTTAAAAGTTCTGAAACATCACTATGCTTCCACTGACTACCTTTCTCAAACATCCTGATTATTTCAGGTATATAAAATGACACCCATGAGCACAGAAATGTGACAAATGTTGCTCTAGAGTGACATAAAAGCCAACCTGAATTCCGATTTGTCTGTTCATACTAAAGTCGCATTGTAAAACATCTGACCTGTTTCAGATATAGGACCACATATGGAAGTGACCCAAATCAGAAAAAAAAACCCTGTCATGAAAAAAAAACAAAAAAAACAGATCCACACTTTTAGCCACATTTACCTGCATTCTGAATGAAGCCTAAGTCTATCGGATTTTTTAAGTCCACCAGACAAAAAGATCTTGGTTTGATCCCTTACAAATAAAATAGTGCATCTTTACATACATAACAAACTGAAGTTTAAAGGGGTGATGAACTGAGAAATCAAATTTTCCTTGAGCTTTTGACATCTAAGAGGTCATCATATGATAAGAAAATCCTGTAAGTTTCAGAATTGAAAACGTCCTTGTTAGTCCAATAAAAGCTTTTATTGATGCCAGCCTCTGCAAATGACTCGTTTTTAAAAGTGGGGAAATATGATGTCAAAGAGGCTAAAACACCACCCCCACAGAAGAAGATCAACACCTACTTCAACATGGCCGGTTTAGCCCCGCCCACCAATTCGCACATTACATGCATAGCTAAGTAACATTCATGTCTACCTCGTGATGACAAACCGAACGAGCCACTGAGCATTACAGAATATTGTGCAGTGCCTGGTTACGGAAGACAGTCGCTGCGTAAGCTTCCTCTGGATTCCAATAGGACTGAATGGATAAACTTTATTTTTAATGACGTTCCAGCTGATGAGGGTAAAACATCGTCGTCTGTTCGCTTCATTTCACTGAGGATTGTTTTGTAAACAAGACTGGATTTGCAGACCGATTAGAGTAAAGAACAGTGCTGTGGCGTCTATATTGGATCTGACAGGAATTGTACAACACACAGACTCTGGGTCGAAAATGTATGGGCGAATCCGGTTGCCATTTTACAACATTGGACGTTTTCCCCACGTGCACCAACAGGTGAGTTAAACTCATTATAATATGCAAAACTGTTCTCCACTCGCAGCAGTGGGCATTTACTTCTAAGTCTTCAGTGCGACACGCCCATAAAAACCGACCGTTTTTCAAGTAGGCTCACAACTTGGGTACAAAATAGCCTATTACTTATTCATTTTGATGTTTTTGAATGCAAAAACCAAGCGAACGTCACAAGTTGATCCCAGACAACAATATAATAAAAGTTAACAAGCCAGTTCATGACCCCTTTAATACTTCAGGTCAGTGATTTGCTTGCCATAGCAGAACACTTACACATGCATGCTGCTGTAATCTATGGAGAAGATGCTTGGCAGGAATGAAGAAATCCAGCAGATATCTCAAGCTGTCATGCTGATAGGTGGACTCAAGTACGGAGAACACCTACATGACACAAACAAGCATACACTGTCATTTTATAACAATAGTATGACAAAACTAAAACTAGCAAAAACAATGTCAAGACAGAATGAATGTTGGCTTTATGAAGATGTTTTAACAATTAAGCAATGAGAACAAATTCAGAGTTTGAACTTGGTTGCGAGTCTAGGGGAGTTTGAGGAGATTTTAGATTTGGTTGCATTGGTACATGTGGTTGCTAGACAGTTATAGGGTGTTAATGATGTTGAATGGATATCAAAGTGAAAGTCTACTTTTTTGGGTATGTTTTGGTACTCACTACATGGTAAACCATAAGAAAGGACAGTGCTGAGTTTGTTCGACATTGCTTGAAAATAAATTGTCATAAATTGACAATGGAAGATTTGATATTGGGGATTTTTGTTTGTCAGCTTCAGTAAAACCAACAGCTCAAAAAAAGTCATAAAATAAAGTGAGAGAGTAGAGATTTATGGTTTTACCTGAGAGAGGAGAGGAGGAGCAGTGCTTTCAAAAGGAGGATAGAGAGAGGATAGTGCCCCCTGCACACAGTCCTCTACCGCCTCTGAACCCTGAAAAAAAGATTATATAAACAGAAGCTGACAAAGCGATTTACATGTTAGTCATCACAGCCGACAGCTTGTTCTGCTCTTCCTCCTCAAAAACACAACTTCCTGTTTTGTTTCCAGAGATCATCTAAATGTTCCTGTGGACCAAATAGTCATCATGACCTTTTTGCAAGAGAAATTAATTCAGAAGCTGTATGTCTTTTGTCCCAAATAAGATAGTCTGGCCAACTGTAAACTGTGAACTTACAATATGTACTCTGCCATAAAGCATAGAACTTTATAAAGATAGTGTCATCTCAGATGAATGACTTAAGGTCTTAAAGTCTACTCGTACAACAAAATAGCGTAGAATCGTGTAGAAGTGTTTGAAATTGGACATACCTACAGTAGCTTCCCCAACACTGACACATACGCCAGGGCTGTAAAGTGCGACATATACAGTGTATTGCATGTGCTATATGTATTTGTTCAGTGAATAAACATTACACAGCAGCACGCATGCTATTTAGTTTTGCTTGTGTGAAGTGAGAGTTTGTTGTTTGCTTGTTTGTGTGGTTAATCTACGGCTGCACAATTAAAGGAGTAGTTCACTTTAAAAAAAAAAAACGTTTGCTGATAATTTACTCACCCCATGTCATCCAAGATGTCCATGTCTTTCTTTCATCAGTCGAAAAGAAATTAAGGTTTTTGATGAAAACATTCCAGGATTTTTCTCCATAATGGTAACCAACTGGTAACTGGTTAAAGGTCCGAAAGACACTTTCAATGCAAACTGTTCAAAGGGCTTTAAACGATTTCAGACGACGAATAAGGGTCTTAACAAGCTAAAACGATCGCTCATAAAAAAATAACAAAGTTTAAGTTTTATAAGCTCAAATGGTCGCCTTGCTCTGTTCTGTGATGCGCGTTCGTGACTCCTGTTCGAACTACGTTCATGTGTTCAAATGAACAAATTCATGTTCAAAATGAACAAATCTTTTTCTGAGTCAATTCGTTGATTTTGTTCGCTGAATGAGCCAAATCGACATGGAAAAAGATTCATTCATTTTGATAAACGAAGTTCGAACAGGAAAGTCACAAACACGCATCACAGAACAGAGCAAGGCGACCATTTGAGCTTATAAAACTTATACTTTGTTGCTGTTTTTTTTTTTTAATGAGCGATCGTTTCGCTTGATAAGACCCTTATTCATTGTCTGGAATCATTTAAAGCCCTTTGAACAGTTTGCACTGAAACTGGACCTTGAATCATTTGGTTACCAGTAAAGTGCATTATATGGAGAAAAATCCTGGAATGTTTTCATTAGGGGTGCTCCGATCAGGATTTTTGAGGCCGATCACCGATTACTGGAAGCTGTATCACCCGATACCGACATCACCGATTATAGAGTCTTTTTGAAGCCTTCAATTTATCATGTAGCATTATTATTAAACCATATTTAACAACAATGTACATTAAGTATTACAGTTAAGAGAAGACAATGTATCATGAATTTACACCTGTGTATTTATCAGACATGAAAACGGGTCAGGGGTGAAAAAGGTGAGAAGGATATTACTCCTCTAGGGGGGTCTAGGGGGCCCAATTATTTTATAGTCTACTATAAAATTAAGAAAATAAATATAGCACAAATGTATAGCACAGCTGTTTAATGAGGCAGCAACTTATGATAGCTAGGACAGAACAAAAAAAATGCAATTAATAATCTTTCATTGGGCAAAATTATTATGATATGATTATGAAAGACTCTTATGAAAAGATTTATGAACGATTGTGAATAAAGTGCGGCACACAGCGCTTATGCGCATCACGAGCGCTGAATGATGCGCTTGAGGCAACATGAGTCACAGCGCGCAGCTCTTCGAGTCCGTTTGGAAAAGTTCTAAGCACAAAGGAAATACATCGATGCATAGTGTATTATACAGTATCTATCTATGCAATAGTTTATTGAGCCTTTTCTTTTAACAGTTTTACATTTCAGTTATACTGTGCGCGTGAAGAACAATGATAGTGCTCTCCAGTGTTGTGATACAGAAAGGAACATGATCGAGGTAGCTACTACAGCAAGAGAGTCAATTTATGCAAAACCAGAGCTTTATCTACAGATCAAGTATAATAATATTAACATTTATTCATCTTGGAGAGAGTTTTCATCGTTGCCGAACGCGACACGCTGTGCTGTTTTAATGCTGAATGGGGAATGACTGACGACGCGCTGTTTGAACGTGAATGGAGAATGACTGACAGCTGAGGGAAAAGTTTACGTGAACTTGCATTTAATGACTTGAACATTATACTACAGTATCGCTTCGTATATATTATTGAGTTTTTGAACTCAACCTGAGCGCCCGTTGCCGCAGCCATCAGTGGACGTGTTCTCTGTAGCTCGCGCAGGTCTTCACTCCGGACGCGCGCTTCCGTTGCGGGACAGACTCTATTCTTTCTTTACATGTTGATCACAGTTTGACAAGCAGACAGCGGCGTGGTACACACATTGCAGATGGATTGCTAGTGAATTGCTTTTTCACACACCTTGTACAATTGCCAGACAGCTGAAGCCATTTTTACCAGGGCATAAAAAAAAATTGTCTCGCGAGTTTTGTGTCACCTGATCGGCTTTTCTGGATCGGCCTTTATAGAGACCGCCGATCACACATCCCAAAGCAATTATCGGCCGATCGTGATCGCGACCGATAAATAGGAGCACCCCTAGTTTTCATCAAAAACCTTGATTTCTTTTCGACTGAAGAAAGAATGACATGGACATCTTGGATGACATGGGGGTGAGTAAATTATCAGCAAAAGTTTTTTTTTTTTAGTGAACTACTCCTTTAAGCAAAGTTAAAATGAAAAGTGAGCAGCCGGTAACAAGAAGTAGTCGAATGAGAACGTCCTCGTCTCAGTTCTCGGGCATGCGCCCATAAAGGAAGTAATGGAATAGTCGAATAAAGTCGTTATTTATGGGTTTTTTGCACAAAAAGTAGTCTCGTCGCTTGATAAACTTATAATTGAGCCACTGTAGGCACATGGAATATTTAAACCTTTTCTTTAATGACTTTATGGGCCGTCAAGAGCCAGTCCCTTAGGCAGTCTATGGAGGAGTGATCCAGCTCTCAGATTAAATAAAAAATATCTTAATTTGTGTTCCGAAGATGAACGAAGGTCTTACGGGTTGGAACAGCATGGGGGTGAGTAATTAATGACTTAATTTTCATTTTTGGGTGAATTAACCCTTTAAACCAAAGTTTAAACCAAAATCGCGATTTGGCTTAGTGCGATTAAGAAAGGGCTGCAATTCTTTATACATATAAGCACAGAATTTCATGGTGGAGCACACCACTTTGATTCACTTATAACATGCATTTGAAAAAAGCAACTTGTGTAACATCGCGTTAATTTCTCTTTGTTGATTCAGACGTGGCTTTATATCACAGAATGAGGCATAAATTCTAGCATTTTACAGTAGGATCTATACAGTGATAAAGGCTATGTCAATTAGCAATGCATTACAAATATACTTTATTCTTATGAAAATACTTGAGATGTCTAGAACACAGATAAATCATATACTGTCCCAATTGTGTTTATTGTCTTCATGTTTCATTAGACAACCATCTCTATCTGCGTTTTATACTGCTGCAGTGATCTCTGAATATAGGGATTTCCTGGAATATCATACGTTTCATAATTATTATTGTTATATTATATTTCGTCTTAATACTCTTTTTTCTATTTTATAGTATTTTTTTTACCTGTGGCCAGATGGTAACCAGGACATTTTATGCTACAATTTGTGTGGCCTGTACGCACGAAAAAGATTCATGAAAAAATCTGTCCATAATTCCGTTCTTACATAAATCGTTGCATTAAGTGCAGCGTTTTACATAAGAATGATTTACGAACAGAATTTTTTTTTCTGCTTGTGTTTTATGAATGAGGCGCACTGGCACAAGCTCGAAGCCCTGAGAAACACAGGATGACCAATAAGCACACAAGTACATGCATATGAACATTGATGTTTATTTTACTACTGTTCTGTCGTCATAGCAACCTTGTACACTTTCCTCTTGTTTATTTCTTCACTCACTCCTTCTCTAAGGAACTACTTCTAAGCATCATATGACAACAATTATGCCGAAGCGTCTTCCCAAACACGTATTATGCTCTCAGAAGTCTCCCACTCACTCACTGAGCAGTGAGTGAAATAAACAAAAGATGAGGGAAAAGAGAGAGGGCAAGTCAGCCAGGAAGGCCAGCGTGTTTGGGGTGATGGGGAGGGTGAGGAAAGAAAAACAAACCGAGAAGGAAAATGGCAGGAAAGTAAAATGAAAAAGAATGCAAGAGAAACATAATTAAAGACAAAACTGGGGGAACTGATTTTTTTTTGAGATGAAACTGGGGGAAGGTGAACATGTCACATGAGGATAACAACAAATGAATGCACATACTTTAGTCAGGCAGTTTAAATGTCCGAAGCTAATCTAGCCAATCATCTTGTCCAGTGTAAGAAAAAACAATAGTATTCTCTTTCAGTTAGCTAGATAGGTCAGAATCTTTCCACCTTTCTATACAGTTCACATTTGCTGCTCTTGCCACACAATGATAAAGACAGATATTAAACTCCATTCAAACACTAACACCATTGAGAAGTTATTTACACATGCATGTTTTTTTTATTTCTTCGTGAAAAAAAGAGAATGTGAGAATGGAAAAGTGTGTTTTTATTTTCTTTTTAATTATTTTACCAGTTATCTGCCAATGGGGTAAGAAAAATAATCCTGTTTCCGTTTGAATTAAGATTATTTTTCTTACCCCACTGGTTTTCAGCAAAAACTCACTTAATTGGCTTTATGCCCAGCTGCACTACTTCCTGAACTTCAGCCAGCTCCTTGTTTCCTGTCTGCCATTACTGCCCAAATTGATTAATTCAGGTGTGTCTGCTTATTGCTGCCATGACTACTGAGGTCAGGTACACCTGAATTAATCAATTTGGCCAATAATGGCAAACAGGAAACAAGGAGCTGGCTGAAGTTCAGGAAGTAGCTGGGCATAAAGCCCATTTAGGCTGATTTTTTTTTTTTTTTCAGAAAACAAGACAATAACTTATATCTTAGATAATATTCGTATGGCATTTTACTCATCTAGTAAATGCACAATGATTTAAGAAATGTTAGATATTTGTACTGGAAACAAGACAAAATTACTAAGTAAGAATTTTTTTTTTTTTTTTGCAATGTCTTTGCAGCTCAACGGCCCTAATTCTTGTTCACTTAAAGGATTAGTTCACTTTTCAAAAAACATTTGCTGATAATTTACTCACCCCCATGTCATCCAAGATATCCATGTCTTTCTTTCTTCAGTCGAAAAGAAATTAAAGTTCTTAATGAAAACGTTTCAGGATTTTTCTCCATATAATGGACTTCAGTGGTAACCAGGTCAGTTCAAGTTCCAAAAGAAACTTCAGTACAAACTGCAAACTTGTTCAAATGGCTGTAAATCGATACATACGACTGAATAAGGGTCTTATCAAGCGAAACGATCGCTCATTTTATAAATAAATAACAAAGTTTAAGTTTTATAAGCTCAAACACCCGCGCTTGCTCTGTTCTGTAACGCACTCTGTTCGAACTCATTCATCAAAATGAACAAATCTTTTTCCGAAACAATTCGTTCGTTTCTTTCGCGAATGAACCAAATGACTCGGAAAAAGATTTGTTAATTTTGATGAACAAGTTCGAACAGGAGTGTGTTACAGAACAGAGCAAGGCAAGCGTTTCAGCTTATAAAACATAAACTTTGTTATTTATTTATAAAATGAGCGATCGTTTCGCTTGATAGGACCCTTATTCGTTGTCTGGTATCGTTTAAAGCCATTTGAACAAGTTTGCAGTTTGTACTGAAGTTTCTTTTGGAACAGTTTTCATTAAAAACCTTAATTTCTTTTTGATTGAAGAAAGAAAGACATGGACATCTTGGATGACATGGGGTGAGTAAATTATCAGCAAAAGTTTTTTGAAAAGTGAACTAATCCTTTAAGGAATGAAATAAAATACTAACAAAACAATTTTTGGTTTGGAATTACATGACAGAGAGTAAAGGTTTTTGTGTAGGACTGCTGCACGATTTTGGTCTAAAACATGTTTGGTGTAAAAATCCACCATTTAAGATCTGCTAGCTGTTTCTAAACACATCCTTGTCTGATAATTCAGGCATCCTTAAGACCAATTTATCAGGCAAACCAACTAGTCAATTTTGGAAAATCTGTTATTTTAAAAGGTGCCCTAGAATGTGAAATTGAATTTACAGTATGTTGGCATAGTTAAATAACAAGAGTTCAGTACATGGACATGACATACAGTGAGTCTCAAACACCATTGTTTTGTCCTTCCTACTTAAATCTCGTTTTTGAAAAACACCCCTGAAAAAATTAATATGTATGACCCCTAACATTTGCATATGCCAGCCCATGTTCAATGACAGACGAGACGGAGCTGCGCAGCCGAAGCATGGCAGTTGATCAGTGTTCGGATACACATGAATACAAAAGTATATTTTAGTTCCTTCATCCGAGCCTCTGAAGAAACAATGGGTTAATTTATTTTCTCTAGATAGTTCCAAACATTTCACCGACGACTGTTTCCTCAACTTGCCATGAGCTGGCCTCGGATCGAGCTGATGTGTTGTTGTTCAAGTTCAGACAGGTAACTTTAATCTTTCACTCAAAATCGTTCAATACCGTTTATGCATCAGTAAGTCAAGCCAGTGCAGTGACTAAAATATCAACTTCACATTGTTTCTTTTAGTAGGATGGAAAAAACAACTTATTTAAATTGTGAATAAATTATATACAGAGAGCGATCAAAGAACAATGTTTCCACACAGCGCGAGTTTAACTGGACACTTGCCAAACTCGTTATGAATTCAATGACGCACGTTACACTGCACAACGAAGCTCTTACTGTATTTACATGATCGTGTCTGCATTAGTGAAGGCAGAGAAGGCAGAAAATGCATTGCAATCATAATATCTTCATCCTCGTGATCAACAGAGTCCTCTGCTTGTTCAAAGCTCATCACAGCACATTTTATGTGATGGGAATAGATCTAAATACTTCAAAAACTTCTCAAGATTCGTTTATCTGGATAGCTGTAATAGTAAAAAACGTATAATAGCTGTAGTAAAATTATTCGAGATCATGAAATTATTCGTTTCACATGTAATACATAGCTATTTCATATGAAAGCATGTTAGCCAATCACAGCAGAGGCAGGTTACACACAGCAGACACGCCCCTTCAAACAGTCTGTTCAAATCAGAGGCTAAAATCAGGCTAGGAAAAATGCCTTTTATTTCTAAATTATGACTATTTTTGATATTAAAAACATACTAACATTATAAGGGCAACCCAGGAAACATTATAAAATAATTTTAAAAAACAAACTAGGGCACCTTTAAACGTCCAAGTGTTTCTGAAAATTGTTGTGTGAATCTCTCATTAATTGTGAGGAGTTTAATGAAGTGTTAATGCAACTGAAAAGTTTGCGATTGAAATTAAAAATTTCTGAAATCATGCGTGCATGAGTGTGTCATTGTTCTACTCAAATACCTCTCTTTCTCAGCAGATCCTACTGGAAGAGTCAGTCGAGAGCGAAAGATACAGAAAGAGAGATAGTGAAAGACAGACACTGCTGAAGAACAGAATGATAAAAATCCAGATGCAGGCAAATGAGGGAACAAAAGAGGGGTGAATGGAGAAAAATTTTTCAATAAGAACTCTTTCCTCTTTCTAAGAGGAACTTCACCCTCAGACAGATCTGATCCAACAGTTTATTTTGTCTTAAATCATGAAGTAAGTTATGTCTGCAACCAGTTTCTATTTGAAGACATTAGGAACTTAAATGTGAATAGCAGTCGTAACTCATACAGAAAGAAGTCCTAATTTAGGCCATGTTCGTGTGTTATAATATAGACATCTGTGCAAAAAGTTGCATTCAAATACAGTTCGGTGGGAAGCATGTGAGCCACATTGCTTTTCACCGAGGTCTTGACGATCGACTGAAAAGGGAATTGGAGAAATAAGCATCGCTTTATAATGGTCAAAAGGTTTTTTTTTTTTTTTTTTTTTAAGAAATCTCTTATACTCACCAACGCTGCATTTATTTGATCAAAAATACAGTAAAAACAGGAATATTGTGAAATACTGTTACAATTTAAAATAACTTTTTTCTATGTGAATATATCTTCAAATGTAATACAAAGTTGTTTTCAGCATCATTATACCTGTCTTTAGTGTCACATGATCCTTTAGAAATCTGCTCAACATTTTTGATTATCAACATTTAAAACAGTTCTGTTTTCAAGTTTACAGTGCTGCTTCATATCAGGATTTTCTGATAAATAGATACAGTTTGAAATACAGGAATTTATATGAAATAGATATCTTTTGATAAGTTATAAACAGTCTTTACAGTCAATTTTGATAATTTTAATGTCCTTGCTGAATAAAAGTATTAATTAAATTAATTTTAAAAAAAATCTGACTGCCCCCAAACTTCTCAACATAGTGTATGTGCTCATGTGTTTATTTCCATATTTACTTACACTGATATATGCATTTAGAATCATGTCTATCCGAACAAAAACAGGCCAAAATATTGATAACTCATTATGCATCGCACCAATTTCTGTCCAATGAAATGCTACAAACAACTAGCAAATGGCAAATCATGGTTCAAGTCTGTGATGTAACTAAAGTCACAGTATTTGCAATGCAATGAGTACTTTTGTTGCAATATGCAATAGCGATCGCGATTAATCGCATCCAAAATAAAAGTTTGTGTTTACATAATATATTTGTGTGTAGTGTGTATAATTAATTTGTTTATAAAAATACACACACATGCATTTATACATTTAAGAAATATATTATATGCATGTATATACTTTATATTATACATAATTAATATTATATATAAATATCAATGTTTGATATATTAATAACACATTTTTCTTAAATATATACATGCATGTGGGTATTTATATATACAAATTAATTATAAACACAAATATATTACGTAAATACAAACTTTTATTTTGGATGCGATTAATCGTTGCCCATCCCTTTATGCAATATTACAGTTGCAATATTACAGTCTGAACACAATGTGTAAATTAAGAAACAACTGCATTCACATTCTTGAATAAATAGCTGAATAAATTTAGACCATTAGCCTACTGGCATTTACATTGTTTTTGTGGTGCACAACTGATCTGTCCAATAAAAATTGTGTATGTGATGCATGTATCTACAGTTTTGAAACTCAAGCCTGCCTTGGACACTAAAATGTCTGAATGTCATTGCATAATAAAAACAAAGTAAGGGTCAACTGCAAACAAAAAATGCTAGAGATCCTCAACACTGACTTTGCTTTTTTTTATAATGTCTTTGAATCAGCTGGTGTTTTGCTGATTTTTTGAAGATGTATAAAGTCCTCAAGTTCATACAGGTGTCCTTGCAAGTGTAGTTCATCACTTTAAAGGGACTATGTGTAACTTTTTATGTAATTTATTATTTAAAAACAATATTTTTATTCAATCCTCAATGGTGTACAAATACCAATTATCCGACTTATCCTCGTAAACAAAGAATTTGTTATCTTTATATACATGGGAAGGGTAAGTCCACCGAGGCTTCAATGTAGAGCCAGACCGATATATTGGCAGGCCGATATTATCGGCCGATATTAGGCATTTTCCAAAATATCGGTATCTGCAGTTATAATGGCCGATAAATGAATATTTCAAAAATAAAATTAAAACGGACAAAATACGCTTCAATCATCTCCCCTTGGCCTGTTATATTGAAAATGTATGTTTTACAATTTGCATTATGACGTAATCCATTGCTAAATTATGGCTCATCATAGACTATATAACCACAAAGCTAGCTAATGCCACTATCATCAGTGGAAGACCACTAAAGTTAACATTAATGAGCTTGGAAACCCCATTGAACTTTTTCTGCCTAAATAAATAATCTCTTTTTAAAATGCTTTATCATATTATTTTAGTTAAAACTCATAAATGACTACAAATAACTATGTTAGGGAATTCTGTTAATGTTTTGTTGCGTGTTTCAGAAAAAAAATACATAAAAATATCGGCCGATGTATCGGCATATCGGATTTTAAAACCCCAAAATATTTGTATCGGTATCGGCCTTCAAAATCCTTTATCGGTCGGGCTCTTACTTCCATGTATTTCCGCCATCTTGAAAAACTATAATAGCAGAGAGGGACATAAAGTACTAGGCAAACACGTTTCCACAACGCAAGTTTAAAAGCTGCACTGCAAATCCTCATTGCCAGAAAAGTCCAAAAAGTAGAACGTAAAAGTAACAAGGAGATTACAAAACACACAAGTTAATGTCGGATAGCTTTTTCCAGGTGGATAGAGGAGAAAGGTTTGAAAAGAGACGCTGAAGTCCTGCTTTCTTCTTAACAGGTAAGCCAATGTTACAGTCTTAATTACAAGCTACTTTTTCATTGTTTGGTTGTGTCCTTTATTATATATACACAGATGAACATTTATAGTTAAGTTGATGATGATATCTAATGCATGTTGGCTACTTCAGAAAAAAATAACGAATAAAGAAGGCTTAACTACTTATTACAATAGTTCATGTTTTTCACAGTCAGTAATTCATTCTGTAACATTCGTTTATTCGCTGTGTCAAGTTGCTGTTTGTTTGAAATAACAAACCTGTTCACCTGAAGGAACACTAGACGAAGTGCTATTCCTGTCATAGTTTTTTGGTACATAATGATTATCGTAGATGCAACACACTTTTTGGCGCTGGAGAGCACAATTCGTTTGAATGCAAAATACATGTTCACCAATGGCAGCAATTCCTACACAATGTCCCTTTAACTATCAACGTGTTCCACTAATCATCACAAGGCACAATACTGTAGTTGTTGTTTTTCTACATGGCAATGTGTTACCATTTCTAATGCAACTTTACTTAAATTAAATGGCACTTTGGTTTGAAGTTTTTTGTTTTTTTTTGTTAATCTAATGCAATGACATTTAGAAATTATAAGGGTGGCTTGAGCATAAGATAACATTTGTGTGCATGTGTGTCCTATTTGTTGTGGATTTCACTTCTACCCTAGCTTGTGTATATATATAAAAATGAAGAACATCTGTGACATTCTTCATTTGTAAATCAATTTAGATAAACGTATCTGCTATATTAGTGTGTGAATTTGTGAGTGTGTAGCCTATTGATGTTTTTTTCTGTGTACTCTCACCTCTCCCAACTGAAAATGAATCATCTGCCTCTATTTCAGGTCTTATGTGGAAAATGCAACTTCACCCAAACCACCATCACGTCTTTTCATTTCTCTCAAAGTAAAACAGTCTCCCTTTCTCAGTCTCTATCCCAGCCAGACAGCTCCACCCTGTCCCACACACACACCAAACACTGGCAGCAGCTGAAGTCACATCAGCATTCGGCCCTCATCTGCCTCAGTTTGTTGTAAACGTGCCAACAGATGGACAGTAACAAGCATCTGTGAGTGTTTGGGACTGATGCAGGACGTCCAGAACACCGCAATAACCTCATTACAGCTGATTAACACTATTATCACATAATATCTGTGTGTAATGAGCTCACAGAGCCATTTGGTCACACTGTGTGAAAGTCATGGAAACCAATTACAATATTTAAAATATATAATTGTGTTTGTTCTGTTTATTCCTGTTCTTTTTTTTTGTAAGTAGGCTATGCAATTTTTATCATAATGCAATGCAATGATGATTGAGAGACGTACAAATAAACAATCCTAGAAATCCTGATGAATCGTATTTGAAACTCAAATTGTAACGGCTTTTCTAAAAGAAAAAAATGAAAATCGGCTATTATTTTTGTTTCACTTCAGATTTCTTCCATTCATTGGACTTTAGTTTTCTCAACTATTCTGCTATCAAATTACTCTATTCTATTGGTTCAACTTGTATTCTATTATATTTAACTATTTTATTTTTATACTCTTTATGTTTTATTTCACGAGTAATCTTGTTGTTAAAACAAAAAACAAAAATGTTGTTTTGAGCTATAAAAGATTTCCTATTTTGTTTTAGTTCACTATGCAAGTATTCATTATTTTATCCAGCTGTTCACATTATCTTATTCATCTATGCACTTATACTATATTTGCTTCAAGTCAGATTTATATACTCTATTCTATTCATTAAACCTTACTCTTCTTATTCGTTTAACTTTATTTAACTTCTATTTTATTGGTTTAAACTAAACCAGTGTTCAACTGTTTCGTTTTAATTACTATATTCTATCAGTTTTACTTCACTCATATTCTATTATATTCTATTCACATGAAACACAGTTATGAAGACAATGAAGTCCTGAGTTTGATCGGTGTGTCCTGCAGTTTTTTTCCACATAAGTTCAGATGAGATGAGGGGAATTCCTTCCTTCAGTTTTTCCTACTGTATTCTTATTTACCATTGTATCCATGGTTTCTTTCCACCTAGGCTAACTGCAATATTACCAGCACTGCAAAACCGTAGTACAATAATATGGGGTCTCTTTACTGTGAGAAAGCTTTCAGAACCTTTTTGTCATTTTATTTTGACCACCCCATTCATTAAACTGTTGTAGCAGAGGCTTTTTGACCAGCAATGTGGTACATTTCTGTGAGAATTAACGTTACGCATTCCTACTGTCGTTTCAAACAAAAATAGACCGATTCATTTTAAATACAGCTATGAACTATAGCATATTTAACTAATCATATCAGTTCAAGCATACCAAAGTATAAGTTCAGATTCAGGTCGATTTTGTAACTTTATCAGCTCACCATATCTGTTCCAAACGTCTTTAAGATTAATCGTGTTTTTTATTATTGTAAATCCGTTTTGGGTAAAAAAACCTAAACAAAACAAACAAACAAAAAAAAAACATTGCTAGTAAATGTAAAATGTAAACATTTCGGAAAGACATGCAGCTGGACTCACCATCACTTCACGCGACCGTGCGGGCTGACTACATCTCTCTTAATTCTGTTTCTGAACATCCACATCAGACAAACGATCCCTTTGCGCGAATTAAACCGTCACTTCGGTGTTTCTCAGTCTGAAGTTTTGTGAAATGCGGGAGTCTGATGGTGGAGGGAGGGAGAGAGGCATGTCAGTCCCTCCCATCTGCTGAACAAGAGCTACAGTGAGTCGCAGTCATTCTTTCCACCGTCCTCCACTGCCATCAGCTGCACGAAGAAACAAGAAACACTGACCATTCTGACCTACTCGAGTTCTGTAGGCTACTTAATCAATATGCATTTAGTAGCCTTTAGTTATGAATGTTTATTAGCCTCAAAGCTGAAACATTTAAGTAATTCCGTGTCAGATAATCTAGACTGCGACCACTAATAATTTTGTGAAATTTCGACACGGTGGAATACTTGTAAATTCACTGGTTTTGATCAATGCTGGAGCCTATCCCATAAACACATACAGTTATTTAATAAATACACGAGAAATGTCTCCATCTGGTGGTCAACAGTAAAAATTGCATTAAAGGAGAAGAAGTATGCTTAACCTTAAAGGGGTCCATGGTTTAAACTCAATCTAACTTTAACTAGTTAGTAGCCTATGTAATTGCTGTTTGAGTATAAAAAATATGCAAAATTACGACGCTCAAAGTTCAATGCAGAGATATATCTTCTATTATGGCTTTTTAACCCATTTAAGCCCACCGGCAACTAATAGTGTATAGTTGTCATTTTCATTTTGTAAGTATTTTTCTAGATGTTATCCATGTTGTATGTCTCAATGCCATGCAAGGAAACAACCAAATAAAGGAATTCAAGAAAAAAAAAAGTTATTCACTTCCTTCCTGTCACATGAGGCTGTCAACTTCCTACCTATACTTGCAGGAAGGATGACGAAGGCAAACACTCCCAAAGAAAGCTCCTTTTCATATTACGAAGTATTTTTTGTTGACATAAATATCTACAATAATCATGAAGGTCTCTAGAATCCTCCAAACAAAACAAATCTTACAATAGATCTGTAGTTTTTTTGTATAGGCTACTTAATCAGAAGTCCAAGCGGCAAAAGTTGCCAGTGGGCAAATGCCTTGTAAGTACATATATCATGGGGAAATGGGATATACTGTGTAATATACCTAATAATTGAAGGTTATTGAACTTGTTTAGTGCATAAACATAACTTTACCCTTTAAATGACATCTCTACTGTTAATAAGGACTGTCTGTGCACTGTATCTGAATGCACTGTTATTTTAGTTTTTTTGCCATTTTGTCATTCGTTTTATATATATATATATATATATATATATATATATATATATATCATCATTTTTTCTTCATTCTATTTTTTATTTTATTTTGTATATATTTATTTATATAACTTTTTGATACACAATGCCCTGGTTATGGCTGCACTTTGTTCTGCACTCTACCACTTTAACCCTTGTGCGGTGTTCATTTGCGGTTTACAGTCGGACTGTTTGTGGTCTCAGAGACGCCAGGCAACGAAATGTAATTTTGTAACAAATTTTGTACAAATGTAATTTGTTACATTTTTTTACAAATTACATTTTTGATATATGCATATCTTCATATTATGCAATCATAATTATAACAATAAAAGTTACTTCATGTCAAAGTTTAGCAGTTTTTTTTTTGTACTGAAAAAAATCTGTTTTTCAATAATGTTACATTATGATTAGAATCAAACCTGAACAGGATGTTACAAAGTGTGTTTTTTTCTATTTTTGAAAATTTTGGAAATATAAAATAAAATCTGAAGAAAATTAGTTTTGTTGATCACACTTGTCAACTTTTTCACTAGGAATTTTGTTTTGAAACTTTTGTTTTGTAAAAAAAATATGGCACATAGTCACACTTGTAGTGTTCCCGGTGAAAAATGACCGGCCGATAAAAAATTGCTTATAAATCACTAATTATACCATATTTTCACCCAAGTAAATCTGGAAATATGAAGAAAAAGAAAAAGAAAAAGAAAAAATGGATACTGTTCATCACACTAGTTTACTTTCACCATGAATTTGGTTTTGAAACTTTTGTTTTGTAAAAAAATATGGCACATAATCACACTGTTCCCGGTCAAAAAATACCGGCCTATAAAAAAATTGCTTAAAAATCACTCATTATAACATATTTTCAACCCAATCTTGGATTCAATCTTTTTGTCAACTTGTTCTCTTTCAATTAGGACTGGTTTTATATTTCTGTTTGCATCTGATTAATCGTAGGCCTCATTTATCTGAGAGTAGGCATCTCATTTTTGAGTAAAAAAAAAACTAATAATTTATGAGTAAATTTGGAAATATGAAAAAAAAAAGAAAAAAAAATGGCTACTGTTCATCACACTAGTCTACTCTAATGTTTCACCAGGAATTTTGTTTGGAATCTTTTGTTTCGTGGGCCTCATTTATCTGAGAGTAGGTATCTCATTTTTTGAATAAAAAACAAATAATTTTGAGTAAATTTGGAAATATGAAAAAAAAGAAGGTAACACTTTATTTCGATAGTCCACTTCAGACATTCTACTAACTATAACTTTTCAACTACATGTCAACTAACTGTCATTAGAGTATTAGTAGACTGTCAGCTTAATATCTGCTAACACTTTATTTTGTTGGTCCCCCAACAGACATTCAACTGACTATGAGTAACTTGGCGACTACATCGAAACTTATTCTCCTAACCCAAAGCCTAACACCTAACCATAACCTAACAGTCTACTAACAGTCTACTATAATATACTAATACTCTAATTTGAGTTAGTTGACAGGTAGTTGAAAAGTTACTTATAATTAGTAGAACGTCTAAAGTGACTATCGAAATAAAGTGTAACCAAAAAATATATATATGAAAAAAATGGCTAGTGTTCATCACACTAGTCTACTCTAATGTTTCACCAAGAATTTTGTTTTGAAACTTTTGTAAAAAATATGGCATTTAATCACACTTGTGGTGTTTCGGGTCAAAAATGACCGGCCTATAAAAAATTGCTTATAAATCACTCATTATACCATATTTTCAACCTAAATAAAATGAGTTTATTTAATAATATCTAAGTGTACTTGAGAGACTTTCATTATTTAACCCCCTTTTCAAAAATTGCTCTTTAATGTCAAATTAAAAGTTTAAGTACATTTTGAATCATTATGTTTAAATAATCTTTTGTCGTGCTTTAAGAAGAAGTACACTTATTTTAATGTGTTGACTATAATGAATAAAAATTATAATTTTACCTGTTGTAGGCTTGCGTGTACTGCCACTTTAAGGCTTGTTGACCTTTGAAATAATGCATCAAAAAGGGTTGTGTGAAGAAAATCAACCCATCCAATTTGAAGTGTAATATGTGTGTGTATCCTATAAAATGTGTTATTTATTGTTAATATACACTTAGGAGTTTATGTTGACATTTTGCATGTAATTGAAGTTATGATAAAGTTGGAGAAGTAATGTTCCTTGTAACATGTTACAGTTATAATATTACTTTTTTTCAGTAACTAGTAACTAGTAACTAGTAACTAGTGTAATAGAGCCGTGGTAACTATAAGTGCGGTATCTTCCAGAGCTGACTCAGGTGTTGTGACCATCTTGTCCGAAGACACAGGCATGGTTGACATGGCGTGAAGAGTTTCTGACTCGGTAGGCATGATGTGATGAAGCTTAGGCTGGGAAGGCATGATGTGAAGAGGCTCTGGAATGGCGGTCTCAGCAGGACGGGATTCTGGAAGGATGGTCTCAGTGGGGGGATAAGACTCTGGATCGGGCATGGCGGCGGCCATCTTGCCTGATCGCGCTGACATCAGCTGTGGATCTGTCATTCTTGGTCACCCACCCTGCATCCCAATTCGCTTATTTATACTAAGCCCTAAAAGTTTGTACTCTTTTTGTGAAGAAAAAGCACATACTTTTGAGTGTGTAGCAAAAGATTAGGCAAGCTTTTGGACATACTATCACGTCATCTTTAACAGACAGCTCTCTCGTGTGCTGCATGCATGCTGTCACCATAAACTGCCCAGAAACTGCCCTGTCAATCATCTTGTCACAGTTAAAATCCTCCATTCTGTCTAATTTGATTTCCAACCATTTCGGAGCACGTTGATCTGCCAGTTGTGGTTTCTTTCATGTGATACTCTCTTCCTGTTTGCAATTAGAATAATGATGCATTTAAAAAGTAATGGCTAAACGCATCTTTACAAAAGTTCACAATGCTGCTGCAGATGCAATATAATGTGGACAACATTGAATAAATTCATTTTCGTTAGTTTCGTTAGTTTTTCGTTAAATTCAATCACTCAAAACTTTTCTAAACTGCTCAACAACCGTGGGACTCGCGCGTCCTCCATGTTTGTAGTTTCTTAACACTTTTTACTCGTGTTTTGTAGTTCTAACCGAATCCTCATCCAAAGCGCAATGGGTTGTGGGCAATATCAGCAGTTAGAGTGTGCATCGATCTCAAGGGGGTTATCCATCAGCCGGAAGTTGAAGCCTTGCGGTAACCCCCATTATAGCAGAACTTCACCTGCTGTTAGCATCCCATTGACTCCCATTCATTTTGGCGTCACTTTGACAGCGAATAACTTTACATCTGAGGTGTCCAAAGACTTCATTTGTCCATTATTTATTTCTAAATAAACACAACAATGTATAAAACGCTTTATTACTTTGTATCTTATGGCCCCATAGATGCCATTTTTGTGAAAAATAAGCTACGATTGCGTCATCACTACGCAACTTTCTGTTGCACAATACAGACATTACCGTATATACAGGAGGATAAGCTTGCTGGCAATCTTTTAATGTCTATGAGGCAATCGGGGGACATGGAGGCATAAAGTCGAGGGAGAAGCCTTTTACTGTGTATGGGAGAAGCCCATAGATAGAGAGTCCATAAAAGCAACGGGACAAAATATTTCAACAACGCTTTGGCTTGGCACAGCTACTAGAAGATTTACAATGGTCAGACTGTCGTCACGCTCAGTTTGAGCCTGCGTAGTCGCTCAGACATCAGACAGGAAGTGCAAGACTCAGTTTGATGCAGGAACGGCTGAACACGTAAGCAGGTTAGAGAAACACACATTACACATCACATAGATCGGACCGACACTGACTGAACTGAAGGAACTCAAATGCAAACACAGAGAATGATAATTAAGTGAACACAGGTGAAACAGATGAACCGATTATGGCAGTGATTAAGACATGTGACAAATGAAGACCAATGAAAACAAACTAAACAGAACACAACTGTGACAATTAGGGTGAGAATAAGGCCCTGTTTCCACGAGAACGTGTATGTAATCCCCAAGCGGCAACATTCTAATCTGAAAAATGAAGCCTACCCGGAAGTGTGAAAAAGTGCAATACATCAAAAATCCGCTGAGAGGCCGGTCCCAAAAGGGTTGACTGCGATTTCACTCTTTTCATTTGCATCAACCCCCCCCCCCCCCCTCTGGAAAATGCAAAAAAGTGCATGCGCATTTTTCAGCAGCTCCAGCCTCCAGCACGTCAAGTGTGTTGTGTTCACGCAGCTGTCAGGTCTTCTGTGCTCGGACTTCCCACGGACGCTATTCTTCGTCAACAATGGATACATTTTATGTTTGATTATGTTCCTGAAAGTGTTGATCGTAATTTCGCGCATTTTACGGAAGACAGCTTCTAGAATCTCCACGAGTTCAACGAGTTCAACAAGAAACTGTTACTAAACATGAAGCAGATCCAACTTTAAAACCAGAGGCAGCAGTTGTTGGGCCACAATCTGTAAGTAAGCTAAGACTTAATCATTTTAAATGTATTTGCATGTATAATTCCAGAAGTAATGTTTTAGTTTTAGTTTTATCAAATGCCAGCGCTGGCTTTAGCCGCTTTATGACGTTATTTTCGATTCTGATCAAGAACGTAAACTTGCCAACGCTGTTTGAGTATAACATTAGTACCCAGTCAGTTGCTATTGCCAGTCAGATGCTATTGTGTAAAACAAACGTGTATAAAGTTAAAATATGTAGCAAATTATCATTCAGAAACGTTTAGTAAGAGCCATGTGTGGTGAGGTTCTGTTTGACTCTCTTCATCGCGGCTTTCTCGGTCTGATTCTGCCTGAAACTGATACTGCAGTTCGACACATATTTACATCTGGACCGGAGCTCATGACGTGCCCGAATAAAGGTAATGGGCATTAATCTTTAGCCAATCACAACACACCGGCCCAAACTTAACCAATCTGAGCCCACTATGTCATTCTGAGGGAGTGGTTTCATAGAATCAGTGGTTTCATAGAATCCCCCCCCCCTTTAAAAGGTCTGTTTTCACAGCATAAATTCACGTTACAGTTTGGTCCCATGGACTTTTATTGTAAACTTCAATATCGCACAAGGCTATTTGATGTGCTATTGACATCTAGACGTATTTTAAGGGTGTTTGCTCATCTGCAAGACGCTCTATAGGACGTTTCCTGTCAGATGTCAAATAGACGTTTATAAGATGTCAATTTAACATGCATTCTAAATCATTACATCTTAGAAACATCTTCTAAACGTCTATTTGACATCTGACAGGAAACATCCTATAAACATTTTGTAGATGAGCAAACACTTAAAAATACATCTTCCAGATGTAAATAGCACATCAAATAGCCTTGTGCTATCTGGGTAGGACAAGCGCTTTGAAAAAGTGTGGAATAGATGGATGGATGGATGAACTGTGAGGGTGTGTAGATGCCTTTTTCCACCAATCTGTCTTCCTTGATCTATGAAGAGTTCAGATGCAAAAGCCTCTAAATGCCATTTGAAATTTTCTTCTAAAATGACCATTTTTATTAAGCTTGTATATTTAAGTTCAGTAATTTTACTTAAATGACAATTAATAGGTAATCTTCATTGTCATTTAAGTGAAATTACTGAACTTTAATATACAAGCTTGATAAAAATGATCATTTTAGAAGAAAATTTCAAATGGCACTTAGAGGCTTTTGCATCTAAACTCTTCATATGGTTGAATGTGCTTTTATCAGTTTTGAAAGCAGTGTCAGCATTCGAAAAATGTGTGTGGTTTTGCAGATGGTGCAGTATGAGTGTCAAAAGTGTTAATGGATTTCGGAAAATGTGATCATTGAATGCATTTTGTGTGAAAGCAATGAAAAACGATTCAGTTTCTCCACAACTTGCTCTTTCTCGTCCTCATCCTCTGCCTCTATTGCACATAACTCTTCCTCCTCTCCCTCTCAGATTGTTTCCATCCATTTATGAACATTCAGTGCAGTGCACGCACTCTGAACAGGCTTATAACTGTAATATTGTACAGTTGATTTGATCACATCATTAGAAACAAGTGTGAACCATTTGGAGCCGTTGTGTTAACAATGACAACTGTGTAGTTGTGTTTAACTTTTGCAATTTGTGTTTACTGTTTTGCGACACAAGTGCATCATAGGGCAAAATGTGTTTTAGTGAGTGAGAATCTGTTCAGAGATTTGCAAAAAGAATGCATGCGATTTGCAAATGAGATTTATTTGACTTAGTTATGCCTTTGAGAATGTGGCTCAGGGAATGGCGTTTAGTGTCTTAGCAATTGTGAAATACTGTAGTTATAAGACAATATAAAGTGGGAACATATATTTTATGTGTAGAATAAAGAAAATGGAGTCCTGTTGGTGAGTGAGTTTTAATTTTATTTCACATCTTTGCAGCTGCTATGAAAAACTTCATTCACCACAGTAAATGTGCCCTTATATTTGCCTTTATTTCTTTTATTACATACTTTGCATTTACATAAACAGTTTCTCTATATTCTGATTTTATTAGTATCTATATATGTACATTCGAAATTACTCACGTGAAATGGAACATTAAACACTGAGTGATGGAGTTATTGTTGGCATGCCATGTCTATAACTAGGCGTGAATCTCGTGATTCAGTACAAAAGTGCAGATATATGAAAAAAGAAAGACAACAGTGGAGACAGAGACAGGGGCCAGAACGAGAACAAGTGAACATCATTTGCATTTTCACTCTAAAAATGGAAAAGATTTAACTGCAGATTTATGTCAATTCAGGCCAAGCATTCAGCTTCAGTCTCATTCAGAGCAAACAAACAATAGGCTAAATAAACAGACACATAATTATGCAAAGTGCATATCAATGTTGCTATGTTTGACACAAGACAGAATTAAAATTAAAATAGCCCTTACCCTGCAAGAAAGCATGGAACAGGATAAAGCAGGGCCACTTGAATACTGAGTATTTCAACAGCCCTCTTATAAGACAAAACACATAAAATAATTACGAAAGGCAGAATGTCAATGAGGAAAATGTATACATATCAAGGTGTAACAAGTTAGGATAGAAGACTAGGCCTACTATGATACGTAAATTTGAGTGTTAAAATATGGAGAAAACATGCCTAGCTACATTGCTTTAATAAGTGACATCTTTTTTTCTTAAAAACCTTTCAATGTTTGAGCATTTTAACTTTTTCTGTTTATTCATGTAATAAATACTCAATATCTCCATATTCATATATTTAATAGCCTACACATTCACATGT
Source organism: Hybognathus amarus (assembly GCA_030378365.1). Classification (NCBI taxonomy): domain Eukaryota; kingdom Metazoa; phylum Chordata; class Actinopteri; order Cypriniformes; family Leuciscidae; genus Hybognathus; species Hybognathus amarus. The sequence goes on from JAQIUQ010002805.1 coordinate 115,740, forward strand.
TCCCTTTGTCAGTCAGATCTGCTGAAATACAATTTATTGGTTCAGAAAATAAAAGCCTTACAGTTCTTTCCAAATGTAACCCATGGACCGCTGAAATGGAAAGATACATGCAGCAATATAAGATTTGCATCCACCTTATTTTTAATGTAAGAGCGGCCATTTGTAAACTGAATGTCTCTGGCTTCCGGTTCATCCGCTTATTTTAAGCTGTATCAAAACAGCTTGTTATGTTGTTTGATAGGCATATTGCAAACTGGTATTTCTTACCATATTATTTTAATACATTGTCATACTTATAAACAATGCAACATTATAAACACTGGTTTGTGGTGCAAATAGTTACAGTTTATTGTTGGCTACTTTACTCTTCATATTAAGCAGCTAATGATTCGGAAGTCTGCACATTCACAGAAAATAGCTTACAATAGCATTGGAAAATAAGGTATTTTCTGCTAAAGAAATAAATATGATGTCTATAACATATTGGGCTGACAAGGATATTATATTTTCTTCCAAAATATTATAAAATATAGTAAATAGTAGCCCATGCATTTAGGCCTAAGCATTTCAGTGCAGGTGTTTGTCTGTTCACAAAAAATAGGCTTACAACAGGCGTTGGTGGAGTGAACGAAAGGGAAACATATGACTTTGTTTACATCTGTGTTTGTTTGAATCATAGCTACAAAAATAAAGATGGCACACTAGAGGGCAGTATTTGCTAAGGTACGCCTGTAGGCATCTGCATTCGACTTGTGTAAAGCCAACGTTTATTTTTTTTCAAAATACATAATTTTTTGTTTGTTTTTTACAAATAAATCGTCTGCCTCCAAAAAAATATACAAATAGAGCGACTGCCTCCACAAATAAATGCACTATTTGGAAGAAGTTTTACGCTAGTGTATAGTTAGGCTACAGTGTTATGTGAATGTTCTGCGCTTATATTAGTGTCTGTACAGATTACAAAGAGTCCTAAGCACCCTTAGTGGTAACATGGATCACGCTACTCATAAAATCTTGTGTTTTACTCATCTAGAGAACTTATGACTGTGCTAGCACATTACTCTTTCGTTACCGAAGGACTATTTGTTAAGCAAACCATTATGCAAATATTTGGTCTTTTAACCTTACAGTAAAGCAATGAGCACATCTTGAATTAGGCTACACATTTTCATGCATGCATCGGAACTTTTGCCTACTTTACCGTTTCGGAATGGACTGATTTCCAGTCCAAATACATGGATTGTTGCTACGCCGACTATTTAGGGAAATCACTGCACGTCGTTTCAGCAGCTGGGAGTGCTATATCATTTTTTTTCTAAGTTGTTTTATTTACACTTAACTACAGACTAGGCCTATAAGCATCTACACATTTCCATCGCATTTATACTATTATTTAACGCGAATTTTCTATAAATAAGTGAATATTAAAGAGGGTTTTTTGTTGTTGTTCTAGACTTGGGAAAGCAACATGCAGTCATTTTGCTCATTTGTGGTTCCCTGAAATAAAAACTAAAATAAAAGGATAGAAACAGTGTCTACAGAGGAAGGATGACATGCCAGGTTAAACAATATGTCCAAAATTCAATGTTCTGGCTACTTTGGCCTCTTGACACACAGGCAATATGTAAAGAAAAAACACAAATATATCGAAATGCTTAAATTAACATCCTATAAATAATCAATTAAAATAAACCCATTATGGCATCCTGGATCCAGAAAAAAAAAACCTAAATATATTATTTGCCAATGTTTCCAATGGACACAAGTGGCAGCCAATAAATGTTACACACTTTTCACACACTGAAACAACAGAGCAGGACTGAAAGTGAAAAATAACAGTTATTATCTTTGAAGGTGTTTTGCTTTAACATTCAACATATCAATAAGTAACTCCACTGTATCTAAAATACATTATAAGTCAATCTTTGTCTGTCATTTTATTAATGCTAGGGAGGTAATGGTTAACAAACTAATTTAGCATTGCATTATAATTAAAAGAATTTCCATTTCATAAAAAAATAAACATTAAATAAACATTTTTTTGTTTATTTGCTATATTATAAAGCTAAATGGGTCTGCTGGCTGGATTATATTATGTAAATAAACAAAATATAAATAAATACCCATTAAAACGTGCTGGAATTGTCAAACATGCAGCATACACTGTACTTCTATTTACTACCACCATTACAAGAAAGTTTTCTCATGTTCTCAACATGTGTGTTTAGCATACAAACATAATAGAAATGTTAAATAAATAAATAAATAAATAAAAAAATCAGAAAAAGAACAATGGCCATTTGCTCATGCAAAGTCAAAACTATTTTGAAGAATATATCAGTCATATCATGGAAAGATTGCTCCAGACCACATATTAGTCAATAGTGCAGCACATTCACTGAGTGAACAATTGCCCGACAGAGACTGAGAAATGATCAAACACTGGCTGCTATAATCACAGCATCTGTCTGGTTATAAATCCTTAGTGCCTCCTACAGAGTGAATAAAGCGCTGATGTGCCACTGAAGAAATAATCAGAGATCATTCGGAGAGTTCCATCAGTGTTGCTCTTTGGCTCTCGAACCACTGCGCAAACTGAACTTGCATGTTGTTTGAAAATGAATAAATAAATCTATAAAATCTGAGGTTTTAACACTGTCGATGAATCTCATCCAGTTAACAAGATTTTGTTCTAGAGTGTGTAATCAGTTTTGAACCATTTTCAGTTTGGTGAACCGTTACAGCCCTATCATCTCATACCTTCAATTGCACTTCAAAGAGTGGAGCAAAAAAAAAAAAAAAAAAAAATAAATAAACAAAACAAAAAGTGAAAGTAGTGATACTTTATCTTATTTTTGTTTTAAGAAAAATGCAACAATTTTTAAGTTTATTCTTAAACCGAGAAGAAAAAACTTCTACCAGAAATAACCAGATATATTCTGTTTAAATATAATAGATATATTCTCTGAAAACAAGTAGACTGCTCAGTTTTCTGTTATCGCAGTTATCTTCTTTTAGGATATTTTTTATTGGAAAACAAGAAAAATATTCATATTAAAACATTTGTTTAAGTGTGTAAAACCCCATAAACACAGACAGGCCAGAAACTCTTTGTCGTAAGGTCATAAGTAAATAAATCACTACAGAGGTGAGGTAAAGTCAGCAGTTACATGAATTTAGCTTCCTGTTGGTGTGTGTGTGCGTGCATGCATGTGTAAATGAGAACAGACGTTAGATAGAAATAGGACAGGCGATGTACTTGTCCTCCAACAGGACGCTGACCACCAGGAAGACAATATAGAGCAGGAACATGATGAAGCCCAGCAGTTTGCTCATTTTCCACTTACAGGCGGCAATGGAGATGATGACGAAGATGAGCATGAGGAAGAGTAGCACGATGGCACAGAACAGGCCGTTACTACTCACCCTTACTGGGCTCATATTGTTTATAAAGGAGTACAGAAGCCATGGGAACGGTAACCTGAAAATTAAAAGTGAAATGAAAGTTTAGGGCTCTGAACATCATAAATGTACAGAACAAAACATTCACTGAATTTTACTAAACAAAACATTAACCAAGTGAGCTGCCTCTCAATGTACGTGCCACATGTGTGTATATAGCAGATAGAAAGGCAACAGTATCTCAAATAACCACTCAGTACAACTGAGGTATGCAGGTAGACAGCAGCAGAAGATCACACCTGGTGCCAAGCCTGTCAGCTAAGAGCAGGGTTGAGCAGAGAGCAGGGTTGACCAAAAGTGGACAATAGAAGATTGGAAAAACACATTTAACATGGTCTTTCACCATTATTCCAAGGGAAGCAATAGTACTGGCTATCATCTCTTTTACATTTGGTGGACCAAGTATCATTATTAAGCTGAAGAAAATTATTAGATTTTGACCTCATTCAGACAGAACAATAGAGACTTCAAATACTGCTCATTTCCAGCATTAAGTGGTAAATATTGTCACAAGAAGAAAATGGAGCGTTCAAAAAGATTTCAATGAATAAAAGTGTATTTTAATGAAAACAAACTCAGGTAATATGCGAAGATGAAGGCAACATAACACACAAAAAAACAACCTACAAACACAGAGAGGTGAGACACATAGAGCCCTCTGCTTGGGACAGAAGGTCTCTCTTGATGGGGAGCTCCATAGGAGACCCGTTGAGGAGAGACACTAGATCTGGGAACCATACTCTGCCCAGCCACCGTGGGCAGAGTAGGCGCAGATGGTCCCTGCAAACTTTTTCAAAACTCCTGGGAGCAGAACAAACGGGCGAAAAGCATACAAACGTAGCCTCGGCCACGTCTGTACCATCGCATCCAGTCTGGGAGGAGCTGGATGCGTGAGGGAGAACCAGAGTCAACAGTGAGACGTCTCTTGAGACGCAAACAGATCCACTTGAGCCTGGCCGAACACCCTCCATATATGCTCCACCACCGCGGGATGAAGCCTCCATTCCCCGGGGCTCGGCCCCTGCCTCGACAGGATGTCTGCTCCTATGTTCTGGGCCCCAGGGATGTAAGCCACTCTGAGTGAGAGCAACTTTCCCTGAGACCACAGGATGAGTTGGTGTGCCAGTTTGCATAGCGGGCGAGACCGTAAACCCCCCTGATGATTTATGTAGGCGACCACCGATGTATTGTCAGTGTGGACCAACATATGGTGGCCCCTGAGGTCTGGAAGAAAATTCTTGAGAGCAAGAAATACAGACATCATCTCTAGGCGATTGATATGCTAGGTGAGATGATGGTCCCCCCATAGACCCTGAGTAAAGCATCCTTCCAGGATCGCTCCCCAGCCTTTGAGGGAGGCATCTATCATTAGCATTCTGTGATGACAAGAAGCTCCCAACACGGGTGCCTGGGACAGGAACCACTGTTTCTTCCACATATCCAGGGCACGTAAGCATCGCCGCGTAACTCATGATCATGCGAAAGGTGTTGCCCCTTGGGGAAAACCCTTTTAGGTCCTGAGCCACCAATGCAAGGGTCTCTTGTACAGAAGTCCAAAAGGTATCACGTTGGACGCTGCTGCCATCAAACCCAACAGTCTCTGAAACTGTTTTACAGTGAGTGACTGGGCTACCCTTATTCTTTTCAGGGCTGACAAAATAGACTTGTGCGTGCCGGAGATAGGTATGCCTGCATCAACATAGAATCCCACACCACACCTAGAAAAATGGTCCTCTGTAATGGAGAAAGCACAATCTTCTTGGCATTTAGCCGTAACCCCAGCTCTCTCGTGTGGGCGAGAACGACATCTCAATTCCGAACCGCCACGCGACTGATGATGTGACTGAGCTAAAATCAACTAATCGTCGATATAGTTCATGATGCGAATACCTTGTAGAAGCATAGTCGCCAGAGCTGCATCTACGCATTTTGTGAAAGTGCGGGGTGATAGTGCAAGGCCGAACAGAAGAACTCAATATTGGTATGCTTTGCACCCTGAAAGCAAACCTCAGAAATTTCCTGTGATATGGAAGGATGGAAATGTGGAAGTATGCATCCTTGAGATCTATCATGACAAACCAGTCCTCGGATCTGATCTGTGGCAGATTTTTCTCAAAGTTAAAATTTTGAATTTTAGTTGTATGATTGACTAGTTCAGGACTCTTAGATCCAAAAGGGGAAGCAGCCCCCTATCCAAGAAATACCGACTGTAAAACCTGGTGTCCCTGCTGGAGGGAGGTACATATTCTATGTCCAACAAATTCTTGTTCTATTACCAGAACTTGCTCAGGGCCCACCACAGTGGGTAGGACCCCATAAACCTGGGCGGGCGAGACCTGAACTATATCTGATAACCCCATATGGTCTGCAGGACCCAATGAGAAATATTTGGCATTAGCTTCCACGCTGTCAAAAATTTTATGCCAGCGAGGGAGGAGTTTATGGAAGGCAGCTGCTTGCTTGGCTGAATCCTGGAACCTCTCAACGACCGAGTTTACTGCGAAGAGGCCACAGGAAGAAATAGGAGCATCCATTTTTCTCTCAGAGGCACAAACAGTATTCGGGCCAAAACCCCCGCCTTCATCGAGATCTCCAAACACTTCAGCCTGTTAAGCCAGCAGCAGTGTCATGGTGTGGAGACACGCTACAGCCTGACCAGCCGCTGAAAAGGCCTTACCCACCAAAGCTGATGTTACTTTAACTGGCTTGGTGGGTATTACCAGGGCCTTGAGGGAAGATGCAGACTCAGGGAGAGATAGCTTGCGAGCGTCTCTTCCACATTTGCCATCTCCACATAACCATGCTCTTTATATTTGGTATATAGAAGAATAGTGAGATGTTTGTGCACTGTAGACTCTACCGACACAGGTTTCTCCCATGATCTCGACACCTCGGTGTGGAGATTGGGAGAAAACGGAAGGTCCCGACATTGAGGTTGTGAACGAGAGGGCAGAAAACGTTTGTTGAGTTTACTTTTTGAACGAATGTCCTGCTTATCTGCCGGCCATTCGCTGTTTAATCTTTCGACCGCTCTCATTACAACCTCAATGAGGTCCTCAAAAGTATGAGAATGAGGTGGTGAATCCTCAGTATCTCGTGCATCAACACCCACAACATCTAGTTCCCGGAGCTCAGATATCTGTAATGTTGGTGCTTTGATTGGGGCAGAAGAAACCGCAGTGCATGCTTCCGAACCCTGACACAAGGTACTAGATCTGTCAGGTGAGGGCAAGAGATAAGGCTAGGCCCAACTCTAACCCCACTGACAGATCCATTTGTGAACCCCAAGTCTGAAGCCTTCGCTGTGCTTCGGCAGCAGCGGGACCTGAGCCTTGGGGAACGCAAGCCTGGGTGTCCTCGCTAAAGAACACCAGGTGGGATCGGCAAGGGACCGCAAGGGAAGCACATCACAGTGCTCACAGCCAGCACCCTCGAGTGCTGACTGTTCATGCTCTTCATCCAAACAAACAACACATAAAGCATGTGTCCCTACCTGTTAAATAACGCGGGCAGGGGTGCACACACACTCTAAACTGCTGCTTGCTCACCATGCTCAAATAGACAATATATACATTCACCTAAAGGATTATTAGGAATATCCTACTAATGCTGTGTTTGACCCCCTTTCGCCTTCAGAACTGCCTTAATTCTACGTGACATTGATTCAACAAGGTGCTGAAAGCATTCTTTAGAAATGTTGGCCCATATGATAGGATACAATCTTGCAGTTGATGAAGATTTGTGGGATGCAAATCCAGGGCACAAAGCTCCCGTTCCACCACATCCCAAAGATACTTTATTGGGTTGAGATCTGGTGACTGTGGGGGCCATTTTAGTACAGCGAACTCATTATCATGTTCAGGAAACCAATTTGAAATGATTCGAGCTTTGTGACATGGTGCATTATCCTGATGGAAGTAGCCATCAGAGAATGGGTATATGGTGGCCATAAAGGGCATCAGCAAGGCATTTTCGCCCACAGAACTGCCGCACACTGGATGTTTTTTTTCCCTTTTCACACCATTCTTTGTAAACCCTAGAAAAGGTTGTGTGTGAAAATCCCAGTAACTGAGCAGATTGTGAAATACTTAGACCGGTCCGTCTAGCATCAACAACCATTCCACGCTCAAAATTGCTTAAATCACCTTTCTTTCCCATTCTGGCATTCAGTTTGGAATTCAGGAGATTGTCTTGACCAGGACCACATCCCTAAATACATTGAAACAACTGCCATGTGATTGGTTGATTAGATAATTGCATTAATGAATAAATTGAACAAGTGTCCCTAATAATATTATATAAACTTACCTCTGTCATATTTGGTGCTGTCTGATATATATATATATATATATATATATATATATATATATATATATATATATATATATATATATATATATATATATATATATATATATATATATATATATATATACTGTATATCAGACAAAACCAAATATGACAGAGACAGTTTCTCACAGAGCGCTTGTGAAAACACAGAAGCTAACTCTGCTTTGTTTAGGCAGGCTTTTATACTTTCCTGGTACCTCTGACATTCCATCACACCATTGGACTGATTTTACATGTGCCTCAATACATTATCACACACACAGTTCCCTTAGCGTCAATCGACGCAGCGCAAGTCCCCTTGAAAGGAAACGGGACAATAAAAACAACCAAAACTGAGTGCTTTTGACAAATATAACAGTGTGTATTCTGCATTTCTGCATACATGTGTTCCAGATGGATCCCAGCACATAGTACAATAGAATCCGGTTCAGTTTTGAAGTTCCAGTCTTGTCTGACAACTAAATATACTGGAGTTTGTTTTTGGATGAGCGAGGAGGATTTTTCTTGAAACCATCCCGAACAACTTGTGGCGATGTAGTGGTTGTTAGATTTTTTTTAAGGCTTTCTGACCCTGAGACTCAACTAATCTCTGCAAATCTCTATCTGTGATCCTTGGAGAGATTTGGGCCACTCAATCTTTCCTCCTCGTCTTGCATTAAAGGTTGTGTAGATCAGAATCTTATAAAAACTTTTTACCAAATTTGTTTAAACGTTCTATATATATCAATGCATAATTAAAATCTAAGTACTCTGAAAAAAAAGAGTATAAAAATCGAGTGACTCTAGACCGTTTAATCTGCACTAAACGCAGCTCATTATTTCGAACCGGGACGAAACAATGGGACGAAACAATTGGCTTAGGTGACTGTCACTCTCTCGCAACCATGGCAACCACCCTTTTGCCACACAGGACCTGCCCACTTGCGCGTATCCAGATCGTACCTGTTCGCGTGCTTGTTTGAGCTTGAAGATGCAAAACCCGACGCAGGTCCTCTTGTCTAAAAAGTGCTCCTTGCCCTGCACTTCGACCACCCCGTCCTCGGCCTCTACTTCCTCGGACCCTAATAGCAAAATCCTCTGCTTCGCCCTCGACCACGGATCTGTCCTCGAGCTGACGATGCGGTACATGCTGTCTTATACTGTCTATGGGTAACTTACTTGTCTCGGGTGTGTAGTCCTCATCAGAATCAACAATGCTTTCATCAAGCAAACTCTTACATGCAGAACACCATATATATGTAATGAATCTTACACGAAATTCATCTTCATCACAGTGTAAATGATGGCAATGGAAAAACGTGTATCATGCTGCAACCTGTTTTTAGCTTTGCCTTATAGATAACTAACTAGCTCGTTAGCGAATCAATATTGTAAGCTTTACCAATATCAATATGCTAGCTTGATAGAGAGTAATAAAATACAACTTATTTGTTTATCTTCATAATGATAGTTAGATTTTTTTATTTACATGTGTTTCTGACACGATGTCACTACATGCACTTCTTCCTCTCCTCTCCGCTCGTCTGAGGTAAATAATGCGTCTTCAGCTCAGCTGTCGGAGTCTGCGCGTTCATGTGTTTTGGGGGCGTGGCTTTGGAAGGAGCCAAGAAGGGGAGGGGCAGAGCCGTGTTTTTAAACGACTCTGGGGAGGGGGTGAAGTAAATGGAAATAATGAGCTGTATTTAAAACAGTCGTGAGAGGTCTACAGACACTCGATTTTTATACTTTCTTTTTCAGCGTACTTAGATTTTAATTATGCATTGATATATACAGAAAGTTTAAAGAAATTTGGAAAAAAAGTTTTTTTTTTCAATTCTGACCTACACAACCTTTAAGACAATATGTGTATATATATATATATATATATATATATATATATATATATATAAGAGAGAGAGAGAGAGAGAGATAGATAGATATATATATATATATATGCTCACCAAGGATGTATTTATTTGATAAAAAATATAGTAATATTGTGAAATATGATTACAATCTAAAATAACTGTTTTATATTGTAATATATTGTAAAATGTTTCAAATTCCTGTGATGCAAAGCTCAAGTTTTTGGCATCCTTACTCCAGGCTTCAGTGTAACATGATCTTTCAGAAATCATTCTAATATGATTGATTACCAATGTTGATAACAGTTGCACTGCTTCTTATTTTTTTGGAAACTGTGATTTTTTTTTTTGGATGAATAGAAAGTTTAAAAGAACAGTATTTATTTGAAATCTCATATTTTTTTTTCATAAATGGGTTTACTGTTAGCCAAACAGTTCTCCAAACTTTCAGAGCAAATCTAAATTAGCTGGAAGTTGTCTGGGTTTTCCCAGGCTAGTTTACTGTCACTTTTGATCAATTTAATGCATCATTGATGAATAAATACCTTAATTTCTAATAAATACCTTAATTTCTGTTAATTTCTTTAACAACATAAAAATAATAAAAATACCTACCCCACAGTAATGTCAAATATATTAGAGCCCACAGAACTGGACACAGCCATGTCGCCCAGACCCTTGCGGGCCACAATGACACTGGTAATAAGGTCAGGGATGGAGGTTCCAGCCGCTAGAATTGTCAGGCCCATGATCTCCTCTGTGATTCCTATAGTCTCTCCAACCTGCAGGAATATTAGCATAAAACAATCAGACTGGTGAAGATCATAAACTGGCACAGAAATATTTGGCCTTAAATCTCGGTGAAGATCATAAACTGGCACAGAAATATTTGGCCTCAAATTACAATTGGGTTTAACATCAGTAGCACACTGCCAGTAGAGATCCAATAAATGATAAAAGAGCACACTTTGAATTGAACACCAAATCGAATTATTGAAACATCATAATTCAAAATGTGCAAATATATATATTAAAATACATTACATACAAGTATCAATAGAGCTTATACAGTATTTATTTCTATTTAAATTTTCTATAATGCTTGTCAAATCATTCAGTAGAACACTTTAACCAAATTATAAAGACAGTAGAACTAATTATGAAATGGCATGTTCACACTTATAAGTATATTCTTTTTAAAGGTTGTGTAGGTCAGAATTGAAAAAAAAAACTTTTTTTTACAAATTTCTTTAAACTTTCTGTATATATCAATGCATAATTAAAATCTAAGTACTCTGAAAAAGAAAGTATAAAAATCGAGTGTCTGTAGACCTCTGCACGACCGTTTTAAAGACAGCTCATTATTTCCATTCACTTCACCCCCTCCCTTCTTGGCTCCTTCCAAAGCCACGCCCCCAAAACACATGAACGCGCAACTCCGACAGCTGAGCTGAAGACGCATTATTTACCTCAGACGAGCGGAGAGGGGAGGAAGAAGTGCATGTAGTGACATCGTGTCAGAAACACATGTAAATAAAAAATCTAACTATCATTATGAAGATAAACAAATAAGTTGGATTTTATTACTCTCTATCAAGCTAGCATATTGATATTGGTAAAGCTTACAATATTGATTCGCTGAACGAGCTAGTTAGTTATCTATAAGGCAAAGCTAAAAACAGGTTGCATGATGCACGTTTTTCCATTGCCATCATTTACACTGTGATGAAGAGGAATTTCATGTAAGATTCATTACATATATATGGTGTTCTGCATGTAAGAGTTTGCTTGATGAAAGCATTGTTGATTCTGATGAGGACTACACACCCGAGACAAGTAAGTTACCCATAGACAGTATAAGACAGCAAGTACCGCATCGTCAGCTCGAGGACAGATCCGTGGTCGAGGGCGAAGCAGAGGATTTTGCTATTAGGGTCCGAGGAAGTAGAGGCCGAGGACGGGGTAGTCGAAGTGCAGGGCAAGGAGCACTTTTAGACAAGAGGACCTGCGTCGGGTTTTGCATCTTCAAGCTCAAACAAGCACGCGAACAGGTACGATCTGGATACGCGCAAGTGGGCAGGTCCTGTGTGGCAAAAGGGTGGTTGCCATGGTTGCGAGAGAGTGACAGTCGCCTAAGCCAATTGTTTCGTCTCATTGTTTCGTCCCGGTACGAACTAATGAGCTGCGTTTAATGCAGATTAAACGGTCTAGAGTCACTCGATTTTTATACTCTTTTTTTTCAGAGTACTTAGATTTTAATTATGCATTGACATATATAGAAAGTTTAAACAAATTTGGTAAGAAGTTTTTATAAAATTCTGACCTTCAATACCTTTAAGTATATTATTTCTGTAATAAGTGATATTTTTAACTGAATGCTAAAGTGTACTTTGTTAGCTGCAGAACTCTTACCCTGATGAGCCCACCAGACCATCAAGTAGGAGAATGCTGCAATCCAGCAAATTGCCCCCAGAAATGTCACAGGAAAAAACTTTTTTGAACTCTAAGGAAAAAATCACACAAGAAGAGTCTCAAAAGTTACATCCAGCTTGCAATTGCAACATAACTAGTCAAAAAGTACTCACAGACTTCCTGACGTCTGGCAAAGTTATCCACAAAGGGAACACTATGGGAAGGATTAAGAGATACGTGAAACGCTTGGGGCCGGTCTCTGGCCATGACAGGCTAAGAGGCTGATCATCCTCATCATCTTCTTCACCCTGATTGGAGAGAAATGTGTCAAATGTGAGCATTTCTAATTATCTCCAAGACAAGTCAAGTTATTTATAGAGCACAAATTTAACACAACCATATTTGATCCAAAGTGCTATAAAATACAATAAGATAAATCAATAAAAATAAAATAAAGTAGTAGAAAAAAAGGAGATAAAGATTAAGTATCAAAATTATTCAGTGCATATACATACATACATAACATACTGTACACATACTTATTTAAAATACATACACAACATTACTTGAATGCAAGAGAGTAAAAATAGGTCTTTAAGCTTGATTTAAAACCAACCAGAGATGGAGAGGTCCTGATGTCTAAAGGTAAATTTTCAAGAGCTTTGGGGCAACTACAGAGAAAGCTTGATCACCTTCCAAGACGCACACACACACACAACCCATCCCAACACATTTGATTGTGTCCCTGTATCTTAAAAAAAGGTGGTGTAAATCCCACGGGATGGAGGCAGTCGTGTCAGAACACGCCATATTTCAAGGCTGCTATAAACCATTGTTCCCTTTCATCCTGGGAACTCCAATGTGTCGTCGGGGAGTTCCCTGACGAATTGGGATCACGCTAGGGAGCCTATTGCCTTCAAAAGAATTAAAAGTGCGGGTATAAAAGGCGGAAGTAAACATTGCATGACACTTTTTTCTTTGAAGCCTCACAGTGAACTGCTGTTGCCGAAGTTGGAGAGAGAAAAGGTTTCGAATGAGTCTTTGGGAAAAAAAGAAGGTCCTCTTGGGTGCTGGTGTGACGGCGTGGCAGTGATCATCATTTCGCCGGCAAAATCTGGTTCAGTACAGCACACGAGCTAACAGTTTCCCCGCCTGTCTGTCGCGGTGATCCTTCGGTGCTTTGGCACGCAAGAGAGCAAGCTCTCTTCCTCACAAAAGAGCTTTGCGGGTGTTTCGCGTCCTTTTATGGATCTTTTCACCCGTGCGTTTCTGGATGCGGTCGAGTTCTCCCTCAGGTAGATGGCCAAAAACACTGATTCTCGTGCTTGGGCTTAGCGCACGCTAGGCAGCGTTTGTGGATGATTCATGTTCTCATTGTGGGAATATGACTCTCGCGATGCTGTGCTCGAGACTGAGAACCCTGAAACATGGGGGAGTCCCTTCAGAAAACCCTTATTCTAGTTCGTCTGCTGGTTCAGTCCAGCAGGCAGCTACTTCGGTGATTCCTGTTGGTGAGTGGATGAGGATTACCATGAAGAATGTTTCGAACTGGTGAAAGATCCTATCGGGCTTTTTATGCCTTGTTGCCATTGGCACTTCCAGTGGAGCGGTCGGGCCCCCTTGGGCGGTTCCGATTGTTTCCTTCGGGGCGCCACCTAAGGATTAGATGTCAATTGCAGCATCTGGAGGGAGATCCCTCATCATCTAGTGATGACTCGGCAGGACTACCCCCTTCAGGTGTGGTGGTTCTGGTTGAATCGGACCCGGAGATGGCTCCTATGCTCGAACGGGCGGCCGCGAATGTCGGGCTTGTGTGGAACCCTCCACCGAGTCCCGAACATTCGTGGTGGGATGATTGGTGTCTTGGAGCTGGCTGTGCTGTTGCCACACAGCCTGCTCCAGTACCGTTCTTCCTGGAAGTGCATGAGGAGCTGAGGAAAGTCTTGGCTGGCTCCTCTGGCGGCCAGATGTAGGCTACCTTGCTTCTCCTTCCTCACCACCCTTGATGGCGGAGGGCACTCGGGTATGAGGGAATCCCCCAGTGTAGCGGTCGGTCGCAGGCAGAGGCCGCTTCCACTTGGCCGGGCGCCGCCTCCGCCCTGCATGCCATGGTGCTGCTGCAAGTCCATCAGGCTGGATCGCTCCATGGTCCATCAGGCTGGATCGCTCCTGGATCGCTTACAAGCAGGTGGTCCCGACCCAGCCTTGCTGCAGAAGCTGCTTGCGGCGACGGACCTCGCCCTCCGGGCAACGAAAGTCACAGAAAGCAAGGAGCGCCACCTGTGGCTGATCCTAGGGCGGCCTCTTTGGTGACGCGGTGGAGAGCTTGGCCCAAGAGTTCTCTGTTTCCCAGGAGCATTCGGAGGCAATACGGCACGTGCTGCAGATGAGGTCCAGGTTTTACAGCCCCTACTTGAATCGGACCTTGCACAAACTCCTGTTTAAAAGGCTCACTGGAGTGCCCCTTGTCCAGGTTTCCAGGCATGCTGTTGTCTTCACAGATGCTTCTAAAAAAAGAGGAGGAGCCATAGGGTTGGGGGGCCATGTACAAAGGGCATTCAGTCTCGGGTCTGTGTACGGGGCCCCATCTGCATTCTCACATCAACAGCCAAGAGTTGCAAGCAGTACGCTTAGCTTTGTGCTGCTTCAAGGGGCTTCTCAAACACAAGCACTTACTGGTCCATACGGACAGCACTGCGACCGTTGTGTACAAGCTTTCACGGTTGCCCTGGCTCACAGCTGGCCCCGAGACCTGCACAAGTATGCGTTTCTCCCAGTGAATCTTCTCGCACAGACTCTGTGCAAGGTCAGGGAGGAGGAGGAGCAGGTCCTGTTAGTGGCGCCATTTTGGCCTACAAGGACTTAGTTCACAGAACTCATGCTCCTCGCGACAGCCCCTCCTTGACCGATTCCTTCTAAGCAAGGACCTCCTTTCTCAAAAACGGGGCACTCTATGGCTCCCCTGTCCCAGACCTCTGGAATGTCTGGTCCCTGGACAGGACGCGGAGGTTCTAGGTGATCTACCACAGGCAGTGGTAAACACCATCACTTCTGCTAGAGCCCCTCTCACGAGGCACCTCTATGTGTTGAAGTGGTACCTATTCATCGAGTGGTGTTCCTCCTGCTAGGAGGACCCCCAGACGTGACCGATCAGAGCTCGTGCTCTCCTTCATACAAGATGGGTTGGAGCGAAGGCTGTCTCCCTCCACCCTCAAAGTGTATGTTGCTGCAATAGCCGCACATCACAACGTTGCAGAAGATAAGTTTGTGGGGAGGCACCAACCTGATCAATAGATTCCTAAAGGGTGCTAGGAGGTTAAATCCACCTCATGTTTTGCACTGTGAACCCTCTTGGGACCTAGCTCTGGTACTGAGAGCTCTTCAAAGTCCTCCCTTTGAGCCTTTGCTGACAGTGGAGCTAAATATCCTGTCCATTAAGTCAGCGCTCCTGTTGGCATTGGCCTCTTTTAAGAGGGTCAGGGATCTGCAGGCTGTTTCGGATCGACGATACATGCCAAGAGTTCGGGCGGACCTTTCTCATGTGGTATTAAGACCCCGGCTCGGATATGTGCCCAAGGTTCATATCACTCCCTTCGTAGATTAGGTAGTGAACCTGCAAGCGCTGCCCCAGGAGTAGGATGCAAACGATTACAGATTTTGTAAGTATTATTGTCTGAGAAATAATCACAGTTTAACGATTATCACGATTATTATGCATCAGTTAATTTCACAACACTACTAATGTAGCCTAAAATATCACATTAACACTCAACACTAGATTTTAATGTGTTATTTATTGCTGCCACGACATGGTACAAAATGATAAAATTACCAACAATAATCAATATTATTGGACACAGACAGCATTAGACTTGCACTGTCACTTTAAGACATCGGATCAAGTCCAACGACATGCGGATCCAATTGCACTGATGCACAGCCGATAAACTCACAACTGTTTAAGACATAACCAACATAGTTTACATGAATACTGTCCAAACCGGACATTTAACATAGGGCCCTATTTTAACGATCTGAAACGCAAGTGTCAAAGCGCAAAGCGCAAATTAACTTGTGGGCGGATCCCGGCGCTGTTGCTATTTTCCCGGCGGGATAAATGCCTCTTGCGCCTAGCGCGAATCTAAAAGGGGTTGGTCTGAAGTAGCTTCATTATTCATAGGTGTGGTTTGGGCGTAACGGAAATAAACCAATAAGAGCGTCATATCACATTCCCTTTAAGAGCATGATGAACGAGATGCGCTTGTTCCGTGGCGCAATTCTATTTTGACGGCGCATTTATCAGGCGCGCTTCAGCATCGGTTCATAGCCGAGTGGAACGATGTTCTCGTCAGGGCCGTAAAAGAAAGAGAAGGGACACTGGGGATGGGACAAACCCACCCAAATTAGCTTCGGGTTAAACATGCATATAATAATTTGGGTAAATGTGTAAGCTTTATGCCTGTTTTTCCCATCATCATGGACACAACAATGATTTCCCTCATGTTTATATATTTTTCCGTATAATAATGTATCATTTGCAAAAAGTAAAATGCATCTGTGTTGATGAGAGAATCATCTACAATGTATCCGTTGTTCACACTCTGTATTATGGCTATGCATGCACGCTTAAAATAGCATCTGAATATACGCGCAACGCGCCACTGACTTTAGACCAGGTTTTTTCTGGTCATTGGCGCAATTGTTTTCTGGAACTGCAAAATAGCACCAGGGATTGTTTGCGCCGACACACGCCTCCTCTTTTGCGCCAACCCGCCCAGGAAGCGCAAGTTCATTTGTTAGTTTACCGACGTGCGTCTGTGGAGGAAAAAAGCCCGCTTTGCACGAGTGCAAAATAGGAATGATAAATGCGTCAGTGTATAAAGTCATTTGCGCCGGGTGCAAGATAGAGCCAAATAATGTTGTGTGTATTTGTCTATTCATACACGAAAGAGAGCTTAGTTCAGTACCTGCGCGCTGTATTTGTCTTACGGTCGTAAGTTCCTCCATCGCCCCTTCGGTGCCAGACGAGGCGTGACGGACCACCGGCGCCAGGTCTACTACCTCTAAGGGAGTTGTGTGTAAACTGGGTGTCTGTCCAGTGGTCTCTTCGGTGACCCATAATGCCACATACAGTTCAGCCGTATCTTTCCCTTGACAGACTTGTTCTGTCGTCCCTGTCGAGTACGCTCCCACTTCCTAGGATTGGGACTACCTCAAGGACTGCCATATGTTTCACTATCCCCCTGGGCTAATACATATGTGTATTCCAGGCTTCCATCAGGCGGCTGGCTTCCACTGCGTTCCCTTCCCTTTTATGGGTTAGGGCACGCTTTCCCAGTGTTATCCAATGTCCACTGAATGGGTCTTGCGGAACAGCAGTGTGACTCCCTAGCTGGCTCCTGCAATTTGTCAAGAAATTTGTGCAGGGTAGCTTAGCTGGGCACTGGAAGGGGCCAGCACCATGGCGTTTTGTTTGAACTCCCCAACGACACGTTGGAGTTTCCCAGGAACGGAAAGGGAACGTCTTGGTTCACGTATGTAACCCTCGTACCCTGAGTACAGAGAACAAAGACGTGTCGTCCCTTCACCAAGTTGCTGTACCTTCACGGAGGACGTGGACTCTGTTCGCCTCCTCAGCGAAAAGTGCCTTCCGCTCTTACTTCCGCCTTTTATAACCGTGCTGGACTATACCGTGCAGAATGCAAATCTTTCTTGCCAATATTTATTGGATCGTTTTTAATTCTCTATAAGGCAATAGGTTCCCTAGTGTAATCCCATTCGTTCAGGGAACTCCCCGATGACACGTCTCCGTTCCCTGTACTCAGGGAACAAGGGTTACATACGTAACTCGAGACGTTATTGTAATTAACTACAATATTGTCATTACTTGAAATAAAATAAACCTCAATTGAAATAAAATAAATTTCTCAGTCTCATAACATTTCTGTTTCATATAGTTTAAGTGTATATACTAAAATAACTCAAACTTAAAAAAACATAAAAAAACTATAAAAAACACAACTAAATGAATTAAAACACTAACTAAAATTAAAAC
This sequence comes from Hybognathus amarus, assembly GCA_030378365.1. NCBI lineage: Eukaryota > Metazoa > Chordata > Actinopteri > Cypriniformes > Leuciscidae > Hybognathus > Hybognathus amarus. The sequence goes on from JAQIUQ010002805.1 coordinate 133,863, forward strand.
GAAAATGGAAAATACAGAAATAAAACCTTTTAATTTGTAATAATGGGGACCTTAATTCCTAATAATAATATAAAACTATAATAGTGAAGACACTAACATAACACTTCTAAACTCATCTGCCCCATCACCCTCAGAAAACAACAGCAAGGCATTTTAAAGTTGTTTTCTGCAGTGTAGCACAACGGAGACCCTCAGAGACGCGCTGTCAGCCTCCTCACCATAACCGCTGTGATAGAAGTCACTGAGACAGAGCAAAGACAAAAGCGTGAACTTACTGGGAATCTCCTTCTGTCTTTCATGTTCTATTTCTTCACATTTTCTCTTTTAAGCCTTGTTAAAAACAGGTGCACTGAGTATGTAGAGGGTAGCGTGTGTTCTGACCATTAATGTAAAAATGTGTGTGCTTTCCCTTTAACAGCACTGGAGTGGTTACTATGACGATGGGTGATGAGTTTTCTGCTGATTCCTGAAGGAGGAGAGTTTGTAGTGAAGCATGATGAATCTGAAATAAAATCCAATGCTTACAGCAATCTTCAACTAAAAGAGGTCAAATAGACCTGCATTGGTGACCGTGATTTTGCCAGGTAGGACATAGAAGCGTTCCTTACACACTATTCATGTAGTCCGCAACGTTGTCCCAATCTTAAACCTTGAGTACCCTTAAAATCTGAGTGAAATGACCAATTAAAAAAGATGTTTCTGATTGCTTGGTAAAAAAAAAAAAAAATCTAGGACCAATATTTGGGTGAACATTAAAGTCATAGTCATGTATTATTCTAGCTATAAATATTATTTAATACATTTGACATGGATATATCTGCAAAAGTTTCATTTAAGACCTTTGAGAGCTTAATTTAACACGATTTATTAATTATTAATTACTTTGTCATAACTACTACACAGTATACAATGACTCATTGTCACCCTTGTGAAATTGAATTTGCACTTGTAGTGTACTTTCAAATATTAATATATACATATATATTTTTTTTTTTTTATATATATATATATATATATATATATATATATATATATATATTGTTCTTTTTTTATCATATAATACAATATAAATGAAAAAAAAGCAACTTAAGTGCACTTAAAGAGTAAACTTTCATGGCTATTTAAACTAATGCACTTCATAAATGTGCATTTTGTATAATGTGAAATTAAATAAGTGTACTTTATTTTAAAGTACATTTGTAATCAACATTTTAATATTTTTCTGCCGTGCTTCAAAAAAGTACTGTTGATGTGTTTAATAACATACTAAGTAAACATGCATACTTGGTAACTGTAGTGTGTAAAAAAAATATTACATTTAAAGTTAATATATTTGAAATATATTCTGAATTGCAACATCATTACAAATCTGCAATTACTAATAATAAATACATGAAAGTATATTTTAGTGTACAATTAATGCTTGTCAGTACCAGTACATTCAGCAGTAGACTTAAACCATATTTCAAAGACAATAAAAACAGGCCGAATTATTAAATTACATAACAATGTAAGTGGGTCGGATAAAGCACTCACAAGAACAGACCAGAGTGCAATTCATTCAAAAACGTTGTGCAAGTTTACTGCAACAGTGGTGCAACGATGGTGCCGTAAACTTCACATAATTTTGATATCTCAGAGGTTTTTATCATGATAAGCGCTCATTGTCACAGTTGTAAACATGATGGCTTTCTTCTTCCATAAGGGGTTTTATCATCAGGACCAGACACACATATCTCCCAGAAATCATGGAGAATTAAATCAATCAGATGACGATTTTAAAAACTCCAGAAGTGTTTCTAATTTTGTGTGCCATATGCGTTCGAACATTAAGCCAACCGATAGATATGCTTATGTACAGTTCACATTCGACTGTTCCAGACATATTGGCGAGCCCGCCATTTTGGAATTATCAATGCGTCATCACTCAAAGGATCAACGATATCGTCTCGGTTACTCAGTGCTAACCCTCGTTCCCTGAGTAGGGAACGGAGACGTTACTGTCAGAAGTGACGGAGATTGGGGGTTTCGCATAGAAAGCCAATCCTCTTCGAGTATTTAACAACGAGCCAATGGCATGCGAATGCCTTGGGGCTGCGGAATTTGCATAGCGCACTCCGCCCCACCCTGTGGGTATAAAAAGGAGGAAGTAACGCAACCGCAGTATGTCTTCGCTGAGGAGCCAAGACTGAACTAGGCGTCTACCCAGCGGTACAGCAGAAGTGGCAAGGAGACGTGACGTCTCCGTTCCCTACTCAGGGAACGAGGGTTACACTAGTAACCGAGACGTTCCCTATCGTAGTCACTTCGAGTTACGTCAGAAGTGACGGAGATTGGGGGTCAGTGCCATCACGCCAACTTCAAGCTGTCTTCCAGTGCCCTGCGAAAGACTGGACTCCTGCAAAATGACATAACCAGGAGCTCCTTCTTTAACACAGGAATACCAAGGTACACTGGGAAGCATATCCCGGGAGGAACATGCTACCAATGCCTACCGAAGGAGGACTTATGAACGCATGTGGCCACATAGGGACTACACATGGGGATCACTGGAGCGCCAACCGCAGGTGGCAAGAACTTAGCTCCAGGGGTGGCAGATGGCTTGCCAAGGGAAGACACATGCTCAGAGAGGCTTACAGTGGATAATACACATGAGACAGTTACCGTAGGGAACCGTGCACATGGATGCACCTAGCCGGCACCATAGCAACACGCAGTGGTGCCCGCATCATGAGTGCTGGAGGACTCAGGGCTTCATGGAAGACTCAACTGAGAAATAACGCACTTATCCAGTCAGAGAGTGGAATGGCGAGCAAGCGAAGACACTAAGCGGGTCCAGTACTGGCGGAAGCGAGTACGTGAGAGGACACCGGCTCAATTCGCAGATTATAAAATCTGGCGAAGGTGTTAGGTGTCGCCCAGCCTGCAGCTCTGCAGATGTCTGTTAGCGAGGCGCCATGCGCTAGAGCCCAAGAGGAAGCCACACTCCGAGTGGAGTGGGCCGTCACACCAAGGGGGCACCGGTCGGCCTTGCTGCTGGTAAGACAAAACAATGGCATCCACTAACCAGTGGGACAGCCGTTGCTTGAGAGAGCCCTTCCCTTCTGGCTCCCCCCATGACAGACAAAGAGCTGTTCTGAGGTCCTGAAACACTGCGTTCTGTCAACGTAAGTGCGGAGAGCACGTACTGGACAGAGCAGTGTCAAGGCTGGGTCTGCCTCCTCCAGGGGCAGCGCTTGCAGGGTCACCACCTGGTCCCGGAAGGGAGTGGTGGGAACCTTGGGCACATATCCCGGCCGGGGTCTCGAGACTACGTGAGAGTGAGCCGGCCCGAACTCCAGGCACGCTTCGTCAACGGAAAATGCCTGCAGGTCCCCTACCCTCTTGATGGAGGCCAGTGCAACCAGGAGTGCTGTCTTCATAGACAGAAACTTTAACTCTACCGATTGCAAAGGCTCAAAGGGAGGCCTCTGCAAGAGCACTTAGAACTACTGCGAGGTCCCAGAGGAGCACGGGGAGAGCGAGGCGGATTTAGTCGCCTCGCTCCCCTCAGGAACCTGATGACCAGGTCGTGCTTGCCGAGGGACTTACCTTCCACTGCAACATGAGAGCGGCAATGGCCGCGACGTAAACTTAAGGGTGGAGGCGGACAGCCTACGCTCCAACCCTTCCTGCAGGAACGACAGCACTGACTCTGATCGGACATATCCGGGGGTCTTCTCCGCGAGAGAGCACCACATTGAAGAGGTTCCACTTCAACGCATAGAGGCGTCTGGTAGATGACGCCCTAGCGGAAGTGATGGTTGCCGCCACCGCAGGTGGCAGCGAACTCAAACCTGCCTCGTCCCGTCCAGGAGCCACACGTGCAGCCTCCACAGATCGGGGACGAGGGTGCCACAGAGTGCCCCGTCTCTGAGTGAGTAAGATCTTGCCTCAGAGGGATAGGCCAAGGAGGTGCTGTCGCGGGGAGCATGAGTTCGAGAACCACGTTCTTGGTGGGCCGATAAGGGGCTACCAGCAGGACCTGCTCCTCGTGTCCTCCTTGACTCTTGCACAACACCCGTGCAAGGAGGCTCACTGGGGGAACGCGTCTTGCGTGGGCCCCGCGGCCAGCTGTGCGCAGCGCATCTGTGCCGAGCGTGCCTGGACAGGGGATGAGAACTGGGCGCAGTGGGATGAGTCCCGAGAGGCGAACAGGTCTATCTGTGTCCTCCCCGAACTGGTCCCAGAATTAGCTCTGGACCGTCCTGGGATGGAGTCTCCATTCGCCGGAGATAGGGCGACCCGTGACAGCTGCGTCGGCTGCTAGGTTCCGGACTCCTGGAATGTACACAGCACGAAGGGACCTCAGGTGCTTCTGGACTTCCATATCAAGAGGTGGCGGCGAGCTGCGACATCCGGCGTGAGCGCAGACCACCCTGGTGGTTGATGTACGCCACTGTAGCGGTATTTGTCTGGACGGACAAGTGCGTGTTGACCCTGAGCAGTGCTCGGAAGCGGTGCAGGGCCAGCGCGTACTGCCAGACAGCTCCGAGGCAATTGATGTGCATGAGGCGCTGGGGTCCTGTCCAGGACCCCGCGGCTGCATGCCCATTGCACATGGCACCCATCCCGTGGTCAGACGCATCCGTGGAGACAACAAGATGCCTGGAAACTCGCTGAAGCGGAACACCAGTCCGTAAGAAGCTGAGGTTCGACCACGGGAAGAAGGTTCGGCGGCACGCTGGAGTCACTGGAACTCGGAGCGAGCCGCGATGCCATGCCCACCTCGGGACTCGATCGCGAAGCCACAGCTGAAGCGGTCTCATATGAAGCAGTCCAAGCGGCGTAGTCGCGGCTGCGGATGCCATATGCCCCAGGAGCCTCTGAAAAAGTTTCAGTGGGACCGCGCTCTTGCCCTCGAACTGTCGAAGACAAGTCAGCAGTGAGTGTGCGCGCTCGCTCGTAAGCTGCGCGGACATGGCGACCGAGTCTATCTCCACGCCGAGAAGAGATCCTCTGCACGGGGCAAAGTTTGCTCTTCTCCCGGTTGACCCGGAAGGCCCAAACGGGCTAGGTGCCGGAGCACCAGGTCTCTGTGTTCGCAGAGCCGCTCTCGAGAGTGTGCTAGAAGTAGCCAGTCGTCGAGGTAATTCAGGATGCGAACCCCGTGTTCGCGAAGGGGAACAAGGGCTGCCTCGACGATCTTCGTGAAGACGCGAGGGACAGAGCTAACCCGAATGGGAGAACTGCGTATTGATATGCCTGGCCTTCGAAAGAGAACCGAAGAAACGGTCTGTGTCGAGGCAATATGGAGACATGAAAGTACGCGTCCTTCAGGTCGATCGCTGCAAACCAATCCTGTGGCTGCACGCATTCGAAAATGCGTTTGGCCGTGAGCATCTTGAACGGCATCCGATGAAGGTGCGGTTCAAGACGCGTGAGATCCAGGATCGGTCGTAACCCACCGGTCTTTTTGGGACGATGGAGTGAGGGCTGTGAAAGCCGGACCTCACCTCGGCTGGAGGGACTGTCTCGATTGCACCCTTCGCCAGCAGGGTCGCAATCTCCGCTCTCATGACCGGGGCATTGCCACCGACCAAAGTCGAGCGAACTCCCTGAAACGGGAGGAGACCGTGCGAACTGGAATCGCATAAGCCGAATCGTGATCGTTCTGATGACCCAGCGGGACAGGTCGGAGACTTAACCATGCTCCCAGGAACTGAACCAGCGGGGTCATGCGGATACAGACGTCTCCCGGAGAGCACGCGAGGCAGAGGCGACAGGCATGCGCCCAGGGGTTAACCCGGGCGGGTGCGTAGTCGAAGCTCTGCTCCTCGACAGTCGAGAACCAGGAAGGACCAGCGTTCCCACGGGGGTCTGTTCTGTCGAGGGTCTGGCGACTGTGCTACAGTGATGATGTCAGAGTCTTTCTTTAACCATTTTAGGGTGCTGCTCACCCGTGGGTGAGCAGCGGGAGAACAAAAGATTCTCCCCCGGCCCTCCACCGGGGGGAAGGAGGGGGCCTGCTACCCACCTCCCGAGAAAGACTCGACGCCAACACTGAGCAGCCCGTCTCAGGAACGCCGCTTGGCCTGGCGTTGGCGGGGCGCGGATCCTGAGGGGCTGTGGGCGTCCTCTGCGGTGGCCTCGACGACGCGGCCTGGGTGGAGCGCTGCCTGCTGGCCGCGTCGGGAGGGAGGGGCCGCTGGAAGGCGTCCTGGCGGCGGGCAGGCTGAGGCGGCTGTGCCGACGGCTGGGTGGAGGCAGCAGCTGGCCGTCGGGGCAGGATGTGCTCAGTGGCCTGGTCTTGCTTCAGACGGTCGAGACTGCTGGGCAGAAGCCTCGACCGCACCGCCGAGAGGCCAGACCTGGGAAGGCGGGGCATGGAGCAGACGAGTCCGCTCGGCTTCGCGCACTCCGCCAGGTTAAGCCATAGGTGGCGCTCCTGGACCACGCTGGTGGCCGTGGCCTGACCCAGGAGCGAGCGGGCCAGCTTGGCCTCGACCCCGGAGAGCGAGGTCAGTGGCGGCTCGAAGTCGTCAGACGGACCCTGGTCAGTCCCGCCCTCGGACATGTCTCTGAGCAGTTTGGCTTGGAAAACCTGCAAACGTGCTCATTGACACATGTAGGGCGGAGGCTGCCTGTCCTGCTGCACTATACGGCGCCGCCAGTCGACGACGAGACCTACAGGCTTTGGGACGGGTGTGGGAGGCCCCGGGAGGAGGCGCTCTGCGGACACAGTTGCATCGCAACAGAGCGCTCCACCGGAGGCAACCCGGCATACCCACGGGCAGCCGCGTCCACGAGGGCGGAAAGGCGGGGGGCTGACGGTCGGACACGGGAGGTAGAAGGAGCCTGCCATGTCTTCGTCAGCTCCGCATGCAACTTGGGGAAGAATGGTATTGGGGTTGGCTGTGGCCTTGACGCGGCAGCTTCCCCGAACCATTAGTCCATCCGTGAGTGGGTGAGGGTGGCGAGAGGGTCCCACTCGGACGCAATGTCCACCGCGGCCCGAGAAAGCATGGCCGTCATCTCTAGGATCGGGCACAGAGCGGCGCCGCGGCACTCCCGAGGGCGGCAGCGCCGGCGTATCTCTCGGCCCGGGAGGGAGTGGAGGACCCACCTTGTCTGATATGTGGTCGACATGGCATTGGTCCTCTCTGGAGCGCGCCAGAGCGGACGCAGAGGCTGCCTGCGGAGGAGGCAGACGTGCTGCAGCGCCCAGCGCTCGCTGGCTGCCGGGGACACTGTTGCGGTGGGGAGTGTGGCCCCGAGGAACTGGCGTCGGGGGTATTGTGCCACACTGTCACCGGACGGATCACCCTGGCCGCGGACAGACAGGCTCCCCGCAAAGCGGGAAGCAGATTCGGGGTGATCTCGAGTCGGCGAGCGGACTCTCACAGGTAAGATCATTGAGTCTCGATCTCAGTGTTGAGATGGTGGTGTGCCCACAAAAGGGACATGGCTCATGCCCACGAAGGGGCCGTTTACATGGCGGAGACCCAGACGTACGACGCAGCGAGTCGTGACCATCAGAGGAGGACAGAAATTGGGCCACGTGCAGAAAGAACACGAGGACGGTCATACTTGAAAAGGGCGTGCCACGTGCAGCTCTTTTAGGGAGAGGAGGAAATTCTCACTCTGCAGCGTTTGGGAACCAGGGAAGAACGCAAAAATCTCAGCAGACCACTGCACAGGGTGGGGCGTGAGAGAATGCCGCTGGGTACCGCCGTCACACCAACACTGGAGAGGACGCGCTCGTCTCGGAGAGGCTTTGATCAGTGATAATGGCTTGTGGAGTGAAGAAATGCTCTTGGCTGAAGCGACATACTGCGGTTTAATTTTTACTTCCTCCTTTTTATACAGGGTGGGGCGGAGTTGCGGCTATGCAAATTCCGCAGCCCCAAGGCGTTCATGCCATTGGCTCGTTGTTAAATACTAGAAGAGATTGGCTTTCTATGGAGGATCCCCAATCTCCGTCACTTCTGACGTAACTTGGAAGTGACTGGATAGGGAACACAACATTGCACAGCTTCTGGTTGTGAAACTGCCGAGATTTAAATTCCCAAAGAAATGGGAAAACTATGTCTAAAACTAATTTAACTATGGTTGCAGATGCTCAGTCAACTTGCTCTGGACCAGCGCAATGTTCATGGACCAGCTTTGACCTTTCTAATATGGTGAATGGCTTACGTATCGACGGCCCAAATATATATTTGGCATCTGAGGCTGAGACAAGGTAGATGCAAATTTAACAGCCTCTGAGATATGAAATATATATTTATTTTATTTTTCTTTTTCAAAAGTCAAAATGTGAAATTCAATTCAGTTTATATTTTTTTTTTTATTATTTTAAAATATTGTCTTCCACAATCACGGTCAAATCTCATTCACACTGGTTAAGGATTGCATTCAGTGTGAATATTCAAAACAAATTGCATGCACTATTTCAAGTCATGATTTTTAAGTTAATAATTCCATACAATATGTTTTACAGATATTTTCTGTTAAGAAGTAAAAACAAACAGTGAATGTAATTCAGTTTTGAGCTCTGTTTCTGAATGTAGAGTCTTGATAAATAACAGCAACTTTTCTTTTCACTCTGTAACAAATGTGACCTTTCTTCAAGTAAAAATAGCTGCTTGTTAAGATTCTTTGAGGGTTTTTTTTATGTCACCTTCAGCTGAAGTGTGTGTGTGTGTGTCATGGGATGGTGTCCTACAGGAGCAGAATAATTATCAGAACAGCACACTCATGAACACTTCCTGCAGGTGTGAACAGAGCACCGCAGCCTCCTGACAGACGCAGATGGGGTACTGCGGAGAGGACAGAGCCCTTAAAATACTTTATACAGGAAAAAGACAGGACAGACGAGGCAATCACTTGTGTTATTGAGATAATGGAAATAATGCAGTGAATGTGACAAAAAAAAAACGGGTGAACGAAAGCTGGTTTTTACAAAAGTACAATCATACCAGGGTGCGTTTCCCATACAATGACGTAGTTTGCTGCTTCACTATGGTAGTACTATCGTTAGAAAAATCAACTAGCTCGTCACGACTGTTTTCCGAAACCCATTGTTGCAAAGTATCGTTCAACCACGTTGGTTTCACACGTGGTGAAAATAATAATAACTTTTGAAACTATTGAAACAATTTGAGATCCAATTAGATTTTTTAATATAAATTACAGACATGTCATCTGAGGACTATTTCTAACTGTTCTCAGTTATTTTGCTTTATTACCAGACTCAATATTTGGCTCGATTCTTACGTAGAAGAGCAAGTTCCCACATGCGCACTTTTCAAACATGGTACTATCTTTTGAAAAACTAAAAGATGTAAATTCCATTTGTATTTGTTCTAAATAAAAGGCACCGGTCGTACTGAACGCCAGCTTGCTTATTTTGCTCAAGATAAGGATTTATTACCTCTAAATGTCATGCAATATAGAAACTGATGCCTTTAACCACAGGTCGAGAACTGTCATTCAAACCACACAACTTTGCGATGCTGTTTGCGAATGTTCGTTGGAAGCTAATGGTTCGGGAAAACCGACTCGATTGAACTATGCTGTTAACGACGGAACTTGCGACCATAGTTGGCACAGCGATGCTTTTGGGAAGCGCATCCCAGGGGTTCCAAACTGGGTTCTGGGACCCCCAGGGACCCACTGAGAGGGTGCTAGAGCTAGAGCAAGAATTAAATATATATTTTAAAATAATATATTTATATATTTTGTTGCTAATATTGTGTTTATGTAATACACTTTCACAACCAAATATGGTATAATTATTGTTAATTATATTTTTGATTATTTTATTATGTTATTGCTGTAGCGTTTGTATATGATGCTCGATTGTGCTGTAGGTGCCATAAAATTCTTCCCCTTGTTCACACTAAATCACCAGCCTGACTCCAAAATGTCTGCAGAAAACAGTCGCTGAGAAGATCGTTATCACCTTAGCTGTCCTTGTGGACTAGGAGATGCTACACCACTCTCTCTCAAACATCAAACGCATTCCAGGAGCTAATTACCCTCCTCCTCTCGCTAGTCAGGGTTTCGCATTCTGATTCCCATCAAATAAGAATCAATTCTTAAATTATGCTGCACTTTAATTTCTGAATTAATGATTTCTGCAATATACATTAATGTTGGTTCTGTTCTGTTCCCTAAGGGGGGTTATTGCTGCTCTCCCTACTCTTATCCATGTTAGGCTGCATAGATGCACAGGGAGCTCTTGCCCAGAACAAATCATACCGCCAATCCAAACTCTGTGCGTATTGTCAATTGTATTTGAAGATAGTGGTACTAACAGAAATGCAATAAAAGTGTGAAGGGAGAACAAAGAAACTTTTTCCTGTTCAAAACTCGTACCTCTGATTGGCCACTTCACCAAAGATGGGTGTGACTGATATGCCCTTAAACAGGTCATGAACTGCTTTGAGAAATGGTATAAAATGATACTGAGAGATCTTTCTGTTGCAGATGGTTGAGTGATGGTGAAGGGGCCAACATATATGGGACTCAGCTTCTTGCAGGGCAGGCACAGCTTGATGCCCTGTGTGGAAAGTCAGACCTTCTGTCCAGGCTGGAAGGTAGGTGGTTCGGCACGTGCGTCCCAGACCCTCTCTATCACTCTCTGAATCAATTATTGACGGAGGGCATGACGGATGATTCCCCGGACTACAGGAACAGTGGAGGCTGGTAGCCAAACATGAATTGGAATGGAGTGAGACCAGTGGCAGGCTGACGGAGGGAGTTCTGCGTTTTTGGCCCAGCCTCGGGATTGGTTCCAAGAGTTCTGGTGGCCATGGCAGAAGGTTCTCAGAAAGTGCCCAATGTCCTGGACTTTCCTCTCCAATTGCCTGGTATCCTGACGAGAGACTGATGGTCACACCTAGAAGTTCTGAAGAAAGCCCTCCATACCTGGGAGATGAACTGAGGGCCTCAATCAAAAACGATGTCTTCAGGAATTCCATAGAACCGAATACGCATTTGAAAAGGAGCTCTGCAGTGGTCATGACAGTAGGTGAGCCTTTCAGAGGAATCTAAATGGCAGGATTTAGAGAATCTGTCAACTATGACTAGCATACAGGTATAACCTTCTGATTATGGCAGGTCGGTGGCGAAATCCACTCCCAGGTGTGACCAGGGGCGTCATGGCACGGGCAATGGAAGGAGCTTGCCGAATGGAAGATGGCGTAGGCTCTTGGAGATAGTAAAAATAAACTAATAATTTGTAAAATAGTAATTTGTTACATTTATACAGTGCTTTTTCTGGGACCTCAAAGCACTTCACATATGGAAGGGGGAATCTCTCAACCACCACCAATGTGCAGCATCCACCTGGATGGTACGATGGCAGCCATATTGCGCCTAAATGCCCACCATACACCAGCCTTTTGGTGGAGAGGAGACAGTGATGAAGCCAAGTAGTATAAAGATGGCGCAATCTGGGCATCGCTGGACAAACCTTCTCACATCCCTATGGCCAGGGATGTGAGAAGGTTTGTCCAGTGATACCCAGATTGCGCCATTTCTATACTACTGATAAGCGGCATCCCATAGCCATCATACGTGATCTTTGAGAGTTGTTGATGGATGGACCACTGGATGGAGCACATGATGATCTTTTGAGGTCTTCGGATTTCTCTTCAGAAGTATGTAGACATGATAGAGCATCTGCTTTGAAAAGGTGCATGGATGTAGACGTGCTGGATTCCCCTGCTTCTGCGACAACACCACTCCTACCCCGGTGGTAGATGTGTCGGCCTCGACGACAAATGGCTTGTTGGTGTCTGGGTGGATCAGGAGTGGTGCACTGGTGAAGGATTCTTTGAGCCTTTGAGTGGCAGCTGATGTCCAGGACAGAGACTTGGGCTTGTTTTTAAGGAGGTTGGTTAATGGAGAGGTTATCAGAGCTGTAATTGTGAAAGAACCAGCGATAGAAGTTTGTGAATCCGAGGAAACGTTGGAGTTCTTTGATGGTGGAGAAGTGAAGTGACATGACTGCATCTCCAGAGTCAGCGAACACTGAAAAAGAAACCCGTCGCAATCCTCCACCGAAACCAGATTCAGGCCTGGATTGGACATGGGACTGGAGGCCACTGATGGTGAAGGGGTGGCGGTGATGGGTGATGAAAGTGGATCCTGAAAGTGCTCGCTTGAGTGCATCTAACCACCTGGAACCATCTGGATAACTTATTCTCAAACTGTTGGTTTGGTCTTCTGTTATGGAACAGAGACTCACAAAAATATTGGTAAACAGATTTATTAACATCAGGAGGTTGTGAGCACCAGCGAGTGCAGGTAAATGAGAATGTCTTTGAGAAATGGTAAATGGAGATACTGATTTTTCTTTCTGTTGGAGATGGTTCAGGAGGCCGCAGATGACAAGAAGGTAAATGGCGGAAGCACACGCCGGTGCTAAAAGAGAGGTGAGTAGTGGCTGGACAAAGGAGAGAAGTCCAGGAAGGAGACCAGGAAGATGATGAAGATTTAGGAGAAACACGATGGCAGACGAATAGACAGAGCATAAACTTCATAGGAGTAGTGCAGATGGGAATGTGAGTCCTTACTCATAAACAAGACCAGACAAAGTGCCAGAGTCAGGTGTGTGCTTATATGTGTCTGTGATGATGAGCAGATGATTAATACTCAGGTGACAGCGATCTTTGTGATTTTGATTGGGAGGTGATGGAGCCTGGCAGATCCCTGACAATTCACTAGGTGCACGTGGCCGCCATTTTGGATTTCTGATCAGCGACTGTGCGGGCGAGCACTTCCGGTTTCGCTTTACGCCGGTGCAGGGAGCCGGAGAAAGGCGAAAATGATCTCTTATAGTTGTTTATAGAATCAACTATATCATTTAAAATACTACTGGGATATATATTACAGTCACACGAGCAAATGGCAATTAAATGCATGGATGCAAAGTCAGATTAATGAATTAAATACAACTGTTCACAATAAGAAGATTGTCTTGGTCTCATGCTGCATCCACAATGAGAATTATGCCTACGATTTTATTTGTTTGCATACAATAGCCTGAACATTCACACGTTTGCCTTGTCTTGTTTAAATCTCCATAAATAGGCCTACTATTTTCTCAATTCTGCGCATATAACACTTCTTAAAGGCTACATCAGTTGCTCGATCAATATTATCAACACATATGTTACATACATGCTTTCTTTGCATCAATTATCTTTATAGATAAAAACGACGGCGAAAAAAATCGTAATAATTGTGAGTAGGCTAATTTATATTTTTAACTGTAGCGTTAGTTAACAAACAATTTAATATAGCTAGGCATAGCTAATTGTGTATATTTTACAGTGGGCTAAATACTGTATGTGCTGCTTATAAAAACAGACAGAATGATTTATGAAATATTTCTGATTAAAATGCTCTTTACTCATCTCACTTGCACAAATAAATGCAGTAATAAAGCATATAAACGCACAGGTGAAATACACTGACAAGTTAGCAATAATAATGTTAAATAAAGCAATGCGTGGTGCACAATGAGTGTTTTTAAAATTCAAGGGAAGCAACTTGCCTTTCAGAGGGGGTGACAGATCAGCACTTCACTGTTGTGTGTCGTTATGAACCGTTTCATCACGTTAAAACAAAGAAGTCAGCTTTCATGCATTCCCCGTTGACTAATGGTGACCAGTCCCGAAATTTGAAGCTTTGTCCCGCGTCCGCAAGTCATAAGCAGTCCCGCATTTTAATTTCTGCATCATTTTATTTCATCGTCCTTTAAATTACAACTCTACAATATTTTTTTTAAAATAATAAAACACTGAACATACGCAGCCGGTATTATTGGTTCTAGTCAGAGCGGGTAAACTGAGAAAAAATAAAATGCAACAGAAAAATGGATCTATCCGGAGCTCCCGAGAAGAAAAAGTGTCGTTCGGCTAAAGGAATGGGAGAAAAAATATACATGGTAAAACAGTTACAGTTGACCCTAAAAAAGGAGATGTAGAGACACATAATGAATAAGAAACCCTACTCGGCTATCAGACAAAAAATATATAAATTCAAGATGAATCCGGAAAGAACGCATTTAATCTAGTCTTTCCTATTGGAATCTATGCGCTTATTAGGAAATGTGCTTTTTAGCGAATTGGATTAGCCTACCTATTATTTTCACTTATAGCCTAATTATTTATATTGAATAGATCCTGTTAAAATTAGTTTTATATTATTAGTGACGTTCACAGCGCCGGTCAGCGCCGTCATTAACATTTTTATAAAGCCTATTAGCAATTTAAAGCATCACTGCAAAAATACATCTAATATAAAATCACTATTCACCTAGTAAAAATAGCAAGTTCTGCTGATATAATCAAATAAAATCGTTGCTGTAACTCTATATTTACAGAAGGCATAATCATTGTGTATGCAGAATGAGACCAAGACAATCTTCTGTTCGTGAACAGTTGTATTTAATTCATTAATCTGACTTTGCATCCATGCATTTAATTGCCATTTGCTCGTGTGACTGTAATATATATCCCAGTAGTATTTTAAATGATATAGTTGATTCTATAAACAACTATAAGAGATAATTTTCGCCTTTCTCCGGCTCCCTGCACCAGCGTAAAGCGAAACCGGAAGTGCTCGCCCGCACAGTCGCTGATCAGAAATCCAAAATGGTGGCCACGTGCACCTCAGCGAATATGTAACTATGTCATGTTTGGTCTCATCTGACAGCTTATAAACTGAACTGAACGGTGTTGAACTTAATAGATATATTAAAGTTTCCTAATGTATAATCTAGATACTATTGCTTACGCCTCATCTTTTGGTTTCCTGTCGGTCGATTTCGATGTTCGGTATTCCACTCATGTTTAACAATGCTTTGCAGGGTATAAGAAGGAAAGGTAACACTTGATCTTGGAGAAAGGCTTTAACCCTTTACGGCCTCTTCTGCACAACAGTGGAACATTTCTATACAGTTTGTTGTTTCATTACTGTATATCCATGTCTGTATTTTTAAACGTGTAACTTAATAAATTAACTTTGCCTGCTTTAAAGGCTTTGAGAATCTTTCCTTTCATCACTGATGATGTTGAAAGCTAAAGTGATTATAACTTTCGTTATCTAAATGTTCGGGTTAAAATCCCACATTTTCTTATCAGTTCTCAGACATACCTTTACCTTTAAAGAGATAAGAGAGCATAACAAATACTTTAATGGAGTTAGATTAATTATATTGAAGTCAGATTAATATCTAAATTAAGCAGCTCATCCTTAAACTGCCTTTTGTTCTGTTTATTGGTTCAAAATAGCAGTGTAAAAAGCTAAATGAAAGAATCCTCCTCTTAATCAATAATGTAGCATTTGATTTTCGAAGGTTTACAGGACACCGACGGCTCTTCTCTCATCTCCTTTCCCTCGTTCTCTTTTTTTAGTAATGTCCAGGACAATTTTCCAGACATTAAACAATGCTAAAAGAATGAATCCTTCTCTTCATCAATAATGTAGCATTTTATTCTCCACATGAGCAGGAGAGACGAGGGTTCGCAGGATTCAATGGCTCCTCATGTCCTTGAGTCAAGTACCAGTCCAGTGCAACAAACATATGTCTTGACCTTCAGAAACGACAGCTTATTCAAATCAACACAAACAAAAACGAGAACAGTGAGAATGAAATTATTTTTTTGTACAGCATGTCGTACTCTTTTAATTACTTTCTATGTCAGATCTAAGTTCCGCAGCTTTTCTTAAAGGGGGGTTGACTGCTTTTTTTCTTTGCATGATTGTATTTATGGGGTGCAATATAACATGTATCCGTGGTTTTTCTTTTTTTAAAGTCTTATTTTTCATAAACTTCACCTTTATTGTCAGCCGCGCTCTCCTCTGTCCCCTGACGAGCGGTTCACTTCCTGATTCTATGAAAACACTCCCTCAGAAACACGTCATGAGCTCAGATTGGTTAGTTTGGCCCGGTGTGTTGTGATTGGCTAAACTGTCGCTCACGTTGTCTGGAAGATTAACACCCATTATCTTCACGGGAATGTCATGAGCTCCGGTCCAGATGTAAATATGTGTCGAACTGCAGTATCAGTTTCAGGCAGAAATCAGACCGAGAAAGCCGCGATGAAAAGAGTCAAACAGAACCTCACCACACACGGCTCTTACTAAACGTTTCTGAATGATAATTTGCTACATTTTTTAACTTTATACACGTTTGTTTTACACAATAGCATCTGACTGGCATCAATTTGCTACTAACTGGCTACAGATTGTGGCCCAACACTGCTGCCTCTTGTTTTAAAGTCGGAACTGCTTCATGTTTTAGTAACAGTTTATTGTTGAATCCGGTGTTGAACTCGCTAGATTACGATCGTCAATATCAGGAACATAATCAAACATAAATTGTATCCATTGTTGAGGAAGAATAGCGTCCATGGGAAGCTCGAACACAGAAGACCTGACAGCTGCGTGAACAACACACTCGACAAGTCGTCGTGCCCCGCATTTTCTGCATATTCCGGAGGGAGGGGTTGATGCAAATGTGTAGGTTAGAGACATACCATAACCTAGCTGTAGTCCCAATTGAGTCGTTTTTGTAGGCAATTATACTTCCTGATTTTTAAAGACGATATCTCTGCTTACACTGAACTTTCAGCGCTGCAACTTTGCAGATACTGTTCATGCAACAACAGCAACATTACACACTATTTAAAATGAAAAAAATGAAATCGCAGTCAACCTCCCCTTTAAATGGAAATTTGTGAACTAATATTTGAATAGAGATAACTCAAATTACATAATACCAGACTTTTTTTCAGAATTGTGAGATAAAAACTGTAAACTCGTAATTGCAGAAAATTGCAATTACCTTTTTACACTTTTATTCGTTGGCAGAAACAAGCTTCCATAGTATTGAAAAAAGCGCTAAATAAAATGTTGACTTGACTTGCTTATGGCAATGCCTCAAGAAAAACCCATGTTATATTTGTTGACAGATGCCAGCCTCACACCGATCTATCGTGTGTGTGTACACAGTCTATGAAGGATGGCTCTCTTGTGACCGGGTAGTCACGGTGACATTGAGAGGGTCTCTCTCAGCCTGCATGCATGCTGTGCCGTCTGTTCTGCTGGCATGTTGCCGTGCCAACAGGGGGCAGAGGATGAGAACGCTTCATCTTCTGAACACAGGGCAGTGCGTATGTGTGTGTGTGTGAGATGAGGAGACAGTACAGCGGGAGGGAGACGACCAAATGTGTTTTCCATTGAGTCATAATAAGCGTGAGGTTTTTTTCAGCATTGCCGTGACTTGGCCTTCACTTCTGTTTCCAAAGTCAGCGCTATGATTCACTTTCTGTCCTATTTTTGTGTTGAAATCACTGTGCGTACAGTAGTGTGTGCAAGTCAATGTTATTTTAGCATCATTGAGATACTATTATAGATGTATTAATATGTTGGATTCGTTTTTAATAGCATATTTGACGTTTTTATGTTATTTTAGTCATACTTTTTTTTAGTCATGACTTTTTTAGTCATACATTTTTTATTTTGTTATACTTTTGGCATTTTTATTAGTTATTGTTTTTTTTTTACATTTTCCCAGCCAGCCAATTATTTTAAGTTACGATCCATAACTAGCCTTTTTGCTCATTTCAATCCCAAAACTTTTATGGTCCCCAGACATTTTTTGTTGTAAGACATTGTATATATATATATATATATATATATATATATATATATATATATTTTTTTTTTTTTTTATAAAATTTTGATCTGCCCCCTATATATTTGTGTGTGTGTGTGTGTGTGTGTGTGTGTGATGCGAATCATGGGAAAACCCGTCAATGACACGCTGGTACGTTTTCAGTAAGGTCTAAATATAGATTGAATGTCAGTTTTTTGTCTTAAAATATAAACCACATAACAGAATTAAGCTGAACTACAACGGCACGCAAGTATTTATTTATATATTTTTATCCCAGCGTTAACGTGTGGTGCTGATGCGGAGCAAAGAGAGAACAACAGAGTTCTGAAGCTGCTCGCTGAAAGATCTTGCTCCCTCTTACGTACGTCAGATGATTAGTATCAACAACTCACCGCATCGCCATCCTGTCCAGGCGGTGCCATTCATGGGTGAAATTACGTCCACCTCAGACGCTGGAGCTGTTTGGCAGATTTTTATCTATAACACAAACAGGAAATGTACTAAATGTAATAAATAAATTAAATGGCACATGCAAGACGTCCCAAATAAAATAATTTTAGATACTTTAGTCTTTGGCCACTGTTTTTTCAGCACCTTACACCACAAACAGTATTTTTTTAAAGATGTTGTCAAGTTTACATTTATATCAGAATTATGTATAGTCAGATTTGGTAAGTCATGTTGCATGTAGAAGGTTAATTTACCAGGCCTGGATATTACAATTTTGAACTTCCCAATACCGTAATTTCCTTAACCGATCAAACTCTCACATTCTGGTAGTTCTTAGTAATATTATATTTATAGTTATTTAATATACTTAAAAGATTAGCACTGTGTAGCCAATGTATGTGTCTAAAATAAAAAAGAAGACGGAGAAAGTGCAATAGATCGATTTGAAAGGGTTAAAGGTGTTCTGAACAGACTGTGGTCACATCAAAGAAGCTGCGTGCTTTCAAATGCCCTGCTTTTGATGCTAATATGCTAATATGGAACTGTTAGCATAATTGCACTTGAAAATGAAAGTGTATTCAAGATACAAATTATATTATGGAATTTAAATATATTATGATACTTTATTTCGTTTCTATAAGTTGCAAGCAGTCATGTTATCTTAAGAAGCTAATTTGAAATTGGTTGAAAAAAGCTGGGTCTTGTTCACTTCAGCAATGGATTTAACATGAAATGGCAAATTTAATAGAGAAAGGCTCAGTACATAATTTACTAAGGATAACTAAGCCATTATTTATCACTGTTACCGTAATGTAGTAGTCAGTTTGAATCAGTCTTAATTCATTAATGCATGTTATTTTTTCAAACTGTACCACTTACCAGCAACTCCATTTGAGTCCTCCACTTGGCATTTCTTTTTGGCAATTTTGTGAAGGATGGACGCCTTCTCACGCAAATTTTCCTGAAAAATAGTCCAAAAAGAGAGTGAGTGATTTGGAATAATACATTTTCCCAGGATATTTTCCCAGCTAAGTGAGCATGTTTTATTTCACTCACTGGATATGAAACAAACTGTAGCCTATCGCCATTTCTAAAATTAAAGTTGGTGAAATAGGGTCCTTGATGCTGATTAGCCATATTCAGCCATGTTAAAATATCTGATATAGTAACATTCGACAGGACACATCTGTTAACCTTTTGTGTATCCTTTGTGAAAATAAGTGCACTTAAATGTTTCTAAAACACTTAGGTATACTTTTTAAAATGTTTTACATTTTGTAATTCATTATGTTTTTATAATCTTTAGTCATGCTTTTAAAAAGTATACTTATTTTGATGTGTTAAGAAACATACTTAAGTGTTATTCAATATTACATTTAAAGTTAATATATTCTATAATTGCAACGTAATAATTATAAATGTGCAAGTACAAATATATAAAATATATGGCATTCAAGTTTTAATAGAAATTACATTTAATTTTTCATAATTATGAAAATACATATAAAGATGCACTTAAATCCTACGTAGGTGGGTACATTTTATCAACACAAGGGTCTGAACATTACATTCAGTTCGGTGTGCCAATGTGTACTTCTTTTTCAGAAGGATATCACTGTGCAGCACCCACAGAGACCAAATGGTTTAGTAGCATATTGCCAAATTATTTAGTAAAATAATATAATGTTTAATGAAAAAATTTGTTCTTAATTTATTCATTTGCCATCTTTGCTTATTTTTATGTTGTGACAGTATATGGGGAATATAGTGACTCCAGTACGTACAGTACTGCACAGTAACTCCCTTTAACAGACTATTATTCACAATTAAACACAGCATTTTGTGACATGTAGCTTGAAAAAAGGTCAAAATACCATTTGAACTTTGATGTAACCTTCAAACCAAAAGAACAATAAACACATCTGCTTATACTGTAGGCAAAATCTATAACACTGTGGTTAGAGCAGTACCAGAATCATGAAGAAACGTCAGACAGTAGCACAGCCTTTTCAGGATCCATCAATGTGGAAGTAAAAAACTCAGGCAATCCTACGCAGACAGTATCAGTGTTTTCCTGTGAAATTCTTTGCACGAATGAAATTGCGTGTGATTAAGCTTGAGTTGAAGCATATGTGTGGACATTATGTGTGGAGGGTTGGTTTACGAATGGAAAGCATCCTGATCACTAAATGTCTTTGACCTTCCTGAGGATTCATTGGCTCTGATTGGCTGATAGAGAGACTATGCTGTCTGGCTCGATGTTGTGACCCCAATCAACATGCACATGTATGTTACGTGACCTACATATCACTAACACGGATTGGAATATAAAGTGGTTTTGGAATTTTAGCATCAATGCTGTCTGTTAGAACTAAGTGTTTGTTTGTGGTGACTAGTTTGTAATGTAGTCGGTGGGCAAGGTTTCCTAAAGTAGTGTTTGCGTTCTGTAGTCAGCATCGTCTCCAGTTTCTCTAAGCAATGGAGGTTAATTGGGTTTCTCAAAACCATGGCAAGTATTACCTTGTGAAAAAGCCTTATGCTTTAGCACACATAAAAATGCATTACAGATTATAATATACTATAAGAATTATGCTTGTGCAAACTGAAAGAAATGTTTTGGGGAAGTTAAGTGTTAAATGAAATTAAATTCAAATGTTTTATAAATGAAATTTTTATTGACGCCGCAGTCCACAGTTTTCCTCTTTGTCGCCATCTCTGTTCAAAATCTGCAATTGCAGTCATTTGCTGAATTATCAACTATCAACACGAGTTAAGTCTGGCAGATGAACACAATGTTTGAGGAGAGTGTGCAGCTGTCAGTCACCGCGCCGCTGTCAATACTGGCATTCAGAATCAAAGATTATTCTTTTTGGAATATGACCAACATAATAATTTTCACCAGAAAATGTAATCTGAACAAGTAATAACATCCACTTTTGTTCTGGTTCTGACATTGCAGTAAATCGAACTGATTAAATCTAAAAATCGCTTATCATCACACAAAACCTTGCAAATTATACTTTGTTCTCAAATTTTTAATGTCAGCGTCAGCATTGCGTGACTACATGTAATGTCATTCTGAAATGTATCCTTGTTTTCATTTGGGTCCGGTTGCAGTCTCTTTTTTCTGTAGCCACTCCGAAGATCGAACAAAGTCTTTTGCATTTTACAGCAGGTGAATCTGTTGTAACGTGATCGTTTGAACCTTTCTGGATCTGCCATCAAATTGATACGTCTAATTACATCAAGTGCAGTGAGAAAAGGCTATAAATCTCCACCTCCAACATCCTCACACACAATAGAGCCTACTAGCCGAGGCTCCTTCTTTATTTGTACAGATGTGACGTAATGATGCAAAGACATGCACGAATTCCCGCGGAAATCCTAGCCTTGTAATACCAGACTCTACTTCTTCACTTTGCTTCTGTAGATAGAGTCTGGAATGGCATAATAGAGAAGTGTTTTCTCTCGCTAGGGGGCACTTCTCTGAAGTTTAAAATCATTTACCCGTAAGCCAATCAGATATGTTTATTTATGACGTATGTTATGCGCTGACACAGCCGCATCGAACCACAGACATTATACATCGAACTCAAATCTATGATCGAACTTCCACTGCAAAGCTTCTGGCGTTTGCAATCTGATGTCTAGTGGTTAAACATGATATATAATTCGTCTTTTGTATATCTAACAGGCGATCTTTGGTCTCATTAATCTGTAATTTGTTCCTTGGTAAATCGTTTTGGCTGAGTTAACAAGTTCAATCTTTCCTGGGCTAAAATCTTCTCGAAAGATTATCGCACAGACAGCAACTTTATATCAGCGCGCCAGTGTGTTGACAAACCCGTCACCAACACTTTCCCACGCACGCTATTGGATGAAGGCAACAAATACGTCATGCATGTCGGACCCTACTGCTCTATTCGCAGGGAAAATAACTTGGAGAAAGTTACAGATATTATATTAATGTGGAAAGTATGTGAGTGGCAAAAATTTGTATTTGCTTTGTTGAAAAGTGTAATGGTTATATATAAATAAACTGGGTTATACATCCCCACAGATCGTCTGAAAACACAAAATCTCGGCCCACCGTCTATGTGAACACTTGATGAAGCGACTGAAATACCAGAGTGAACATGGCTGTAAACGACTTTTGCAGATTATGCGAAGTTAATCTACGCATCCACGGTACAATCATGGCCTCTAAACTTATTTTTGCCAGAGTGAAACAAGAAAATATTTTTTAGCCAACTCTCAAACTTAGGAATAGATCTTTTAAACACTTTGTTCCTCATGAGTCTGTCGGAAATGCTCCATCTTAATTTCAAGATTACATCATGACATGGAAATATTTAAGGACTGGAAAAGAAAGGTGCATGCATGAATCTCGTGTCTCGTTTCCCATTTCCGCGGTCGTTTTGTTTTTTGATTTCTCTAACCTACAATGTAAAACTCTGCGCTTAGCATCTCACGTCACGGCTCTCAGCCCGCCCTCTGTTTGTTGATTGAGCCGGCCGTCCGAAGGCCGCTGGAAAACTGAAAGGTAGGCTGCTATCTCAGACTGACTACAGGAGTGAAATGAAATTAGCGGAAGTAGGAAGTCTGACATAGTCAGGCTACGGAAATCCACCAGTACCACTGGAATTAAAAACATTATTACAAGTCTACAGCTTTGAATAGAGCTAAGCCAATCAGATAGCATTGAACACCGGCTAGGTTCAACACAGTCTCATCCCAATTCGTCATATAACTGACGTCTTTGGGACGTCTTTTGACCATTCGTCAATATACGACTATTTAGGGCCCCCTTAAACGTCGGTAGATGACGATCCCGGGTCGTTCATACAACTGACGCTTTACCTTTAACGTCAGTTAGGTGACGAGTTGGGTTTAGGGTTAGGTTTAGGTATGGGTAGAGTTAGGCACCCATAACGTCATCTACCGTACGTTTAAGGGGGCCTAAATAGTCGTATATTGACGAATGGTCAAAGGACGTCCCCAAACGCGTCAGTTATATGACGAATTGGGATGAGACTGCGCTGGCTTGGTTATGTATTTTCTCAAATATGTATTTTGTATAATTTGTTTTACAAAAAAAGCTTCGGACTGCCGCTTTAAATGTAATTAGTTTTATGACCCACTTAAGTATGACTTAAGTATATCTTTCCAAGACATTTCATGATTACTTCTCTTTCGTCTTTGAAATATTGTTAAAATGTACTGCTGAAATAAACTTAAATGCAGGCATTTATTGAAAATTGTATATCAAATAAATTTAAATACATTTGTAGCTAGCATGTTTGTAACGATGAAGTTGCAATTTAGTATATTTAATACATTTTAACTTTAAATGTAATATAAGATAAAACACTACAGTTAAAACTATAGTTACAGAAGGTCCTTTACATGTTCTTTAGTATGATAGTCAATACATTAAAATAAGAGTACTTATTTTAGCATGACAAAATATCATTAAAACAATGATTTAAAAATGTGCTTTAAATTAACATTAATAGGACATTAATAGGACAAATTAACTTTAAATGTTGATTTAAATGTATTACCTTTAGTTAGTGTGTATTGTTGCTGTTTGAGCATAAACATCTGCAAAGTTAAAATGCTTAAAGTTCAATGCAAAATTTTCTATTGCAGACATCTTTTTTTTAAGGACAATAACAAATGGCTGGTAGGGACTTAAAGGGATAGTTCACCCAAAAATGAAAATAGTTAAAGTAATTAATTACTCACCCCCATGCTGTACCAACCCCATAAGACCTTCGTTCATCTTCGGAACATAATTAAGATATTTTTGATTACATTTTAGAGCTGGATCACTGCTACATAGGCTCCTAAGGGATTTAAACATTGCGACCCAAAAGCGACGAGAATACTTTTTGTGCGAAAAAAAACAACAACAAAAATAACGACTTTATTCGACTATCTCTTTCTTCCTTTTTGTTTTATTTCTGCACAAACCGTATTCCGTCACTTGATAAACTTATAGTTGAGTCACTGTAGTCACATGAAATTTCCAAAGATGAACAAAAGGTCTTATGGGGTTAGTACAGCATGGGGTGAGTAATCTAATGACTTAATTTTCATTTTTGGGTGAACTATCCCTTTAAACAAGCTTCTTCCCAGCTTGTTAACATCTCAAAATTGAAAATGTGCATAAACCTGCCCTCAGAAACACACAATAAATGGGATGAGGCCATGTTGGGCTGCTTTAGTGAAGAGGAAGAGTTGTTGTCACTGTTTATTTCCACCCCAGAGGTGCCTCGGCTAGCTTGCTAGCTATGCATTACATTATTGATGTGGTGCTTGCTTTAGCTTTTATAAGATCTTGCTTTTGTAAGCCTGTTCACCACCCCTTAGGAAAATGGTCCATGATTTTGTGATGATTACTGTTTGTATTATGATATTTTTCCTTAAAATATGATTAAATGGTGGATAACATTGTATCTATAAGAAAATTAACCAATAAAACAGACCATTTAGAAACGTCCTGTGAAATCTGTGCTTGCAAAGTCTATGCTTGAAATCCGTTCAGCATCCTCTTGTTCAATAACTTTATCAGGGCCTGAATCGGGCTCCAAATGGTTTGAAATTGGCACCATCGTTAATATTTATAATCTGAGTAGTGTTAGAGGTTATGAAGGGGCATGACATTTCCCGAACACACGCTTAAGAGCTGCCAATCACAATACACTGGGCCAGCTAACCAATCACAGCACATTTCGGAAGGAGGGGCCTCTTTGATAACGATGTGTTCAACCAGACTAGGGAGAAGAGAAGATGTAAAAATGTGTTTTTTGAACAATCAAGCATGAAAACATATTACACCCCAAAAACAAAATCAACACTTCGTAAAAGGGCATAATAGGACCCCTTTAAGAAACAAAGTCATGAAAATGTACTCTCTTTAAGTACACTTAAGAGGCCTTTTATTCATCACAAAATATATTATCTGCATTAATAATATATTGTTGTTACTCTGAATACAAGCAGCATAATGGTAGAGTTACTCTAAATAGAGTCAGATAAAATATTGACTCATGTACCTTCCCATGCTGAATATTACATCAAAGTCTGTTTAAGTGCGGAGGAGGGAACTAAAATTAGAACTTTGTAACTCTGTGTACACACGCACACGCACACACTGTGATTTGTCATTCTGTTGCCTTAGATGTTATGGATCCTCAAAGAGACTTAAGCAATTCAGCCATAACAGAAGTATAAGAACTGACATTATTGCATTAGTGTGTGTGTGTGAGAGAGAGAGAGAGGGCCTGTTATTATTGCATTATCCCTGCGCTGCTGGTATTGCATAACTCTAGTTATAGAATGACTCACTCCTCTTCTACTCAACACCGTGACGTACGTTTCTTAGCATCTATTTCTGTGCGTGTCTGAATGCAGCCAGGCACGTTATCTGACTCTCACGGATTGCCGAGCAGTCACAGACAGTGACGAGTAATGCAGCTCTCTTATCGGAAAACTTTGTGTGCATCGACCAACTATTCTGATAATTTGCATTTTTTAAATACCCCAAATTAAACAAACCTAGTTTTATTTCATGTATTGACGTATTTATTGAAATAGGATGTTTGGGAAGGAGCTATTTTTTTTTTAAATGACTTGCTAGTCAGTTCCTAATCTAATGCTCTTCTTATTCTTGTCACAGTCCTCATCTGCACCATTCTGTCTTCGTCATCTGCACTACACTTCCCAGGATCCTCTTGTCTCCACACCTGAACTCACCTGAACTGAGTTATATTATTTGGAATCTGGACTCTGTCTGTTGATCTGCCTGCACCACAACCATGACAGAACGCACCGACCTGAAACGGAATATGAACATTCCCGCTGTGGCTCTCCTCTTGCCTTGAACAGGGAAACCGTTCCCTGGAATCCCACACCAAGGACCCACCAAAGGACTCGCTGAGTGCATTCTACATCGCCAGCCTCAGCGAGCAGTCACGGGCACGCTCTCCCATGGAACGGTCCTGGACGATGATTTCGCCGCATGTGTTGAGTGGGTGTTGGTAAATGATGAATCTTCATTTACCATCTGTCTCTGGTAGAGTCTGCCAGCGACCCTCAACAGATTTCCAGGTCTTGAGCCTGAGACTGCCCACGTCCCGTCTGCCCAGCGAGAGACTGTTCATGTCCCGTCTGCCCAGCGAGAGACTGCTCACGCCCGTCTGCCCAGCGAGAGACTGTTCACGTCCCGTCTGCCCAGCGAGAGACTGTTCACTGTCCCGTCTGCCCAGCGAGAGACTGTTCACGTCCCGTCTGCCCAGCGAGAGACTGCTCACGTCCCGTCTGCCCAGCGAGAGACTGTTCACGTCCCGTCTACCCAGCGAGAGACTGTTCACGTCCCTGTCTACCCAGCGAGAGACTGTTCACGTCCCGTCTGCCCAGCGAGAGACTGCTCACGGTCCCGTCTGCCCAGCGAGAGACTGTTCACGTCCCCGTCTGCCCAGCGAGAGACTGTTCACGTCCCGTCTGCCCAGCGAGAGACTGCTCACGTCCCGCCTGCCCAGCGAGAGACTGTTCACGTCCGTCTGCCCAGCGAGAGACTGTCCACGTCCCGCCTGCCCAGCGAGAGACTGTTCACGTCCCGTCTGCCCAGCAAGAGACTGTTCACGTCCCTGTCTGCCCAGCGAGAGACTGCTCACGTCCGTCTGCCCAGCGAGAGACTGTTCACGTCCCGTCTGCTCAGCTGAGAGACTGTTCACGTCCACGTCCCTGCCCAGCAGAGACTGTTCACGTCCCGTCTGCCCAGCGGAGCTGTTCACGTCCCGTCTGCCCAGCGAGAGACTGTTCACCGTCCCGTCTGCCCAGCGAGAGACTGTTCACCGTCCCGTCTGCCCAGCCAGAGGCTGCTCACGTCCCGTCTGCCCAGCGAGAGCTGCTCACGTCCCTTGTCTGCTCAGCGAGAGACTGTTCACGTGCCATCTGCCCAGCGAGAGACTGTTCACGTCCCGTCTGCCTAGCGAGACTGTTCACGTGCCCGTCTGCCCAACCAGAGGCTGTTCATGTCCCGTCTGCTCAGCGAGAGGCTGCTCACGTCCCGTCTGCCCAGCGAGAGACTGTTGCACGTCCCGTCTGCCAGCGAGGCGCTGTTCACGTGCCGTCTGCCCAGCGAGAGACTGCTCACGTCCCGTCTGCCCAGCGAGGCGCTGTTCACGTCCCGTCTGCCCAGCGGAGACTGCTCACGTCCCGTCTGCCCAGCGAGAGACTGTTCACGTCCTGTCTGCCCAGCGAGAGACTGTTCACGTCCTGTCTGCCCAGCAAGAGACTGTTCACGTCCCGTCTGCCCAGCGAGAGAGTACCAGCCCTGCTGATCCAGCCTGGTCGGTGGATCCCCGGCCTCTGCCTCCAACTTCCTGAACCAGGACTCTACCTCAGCGCTTCGTCCCATCTGCTCCCCCTTGGCTCCTACCTCCCTCAGCTCCACCATGGCCCCTCAGTCCACCAAGTTTCCGCCAAGCTCCCTCCGTCCCCCGGATTCACTTCTGGTCCCTTGTCGGCCTTCCCTCTCCTTTGGACTTCTCTCCTCTGGCTATGCCCCCATCTTTTCACCCCCCCGGTTCTGTTGGACTCCTCACTCCCCTCAGTGCTCCTTTGGTCCTCATTCCCTCTGTCTCCACCGTGTCCTTTTGTGTCCCTGTCGCCATGTCAGTCACCTGAGCCAGCGGTCTCACCCCTGTTCCTCCAGTCCCTCAGCATCACCCTGTCTTACGTCGGCTCTACGGCTTCACCCTAGTCTCCTCTCCCACCTGCTCCGCCCCTGTCAGTCAGCCCCCTGGTGTCATCAGCTCCGCCTCCATCTTGGCTCCTTCCTTTATCTGCTCCACCATGGATCCTCTCTCCATCTGCTCTGCCCTGGCCACGCCCTCAACCTGGCCACGCCCTCAACCTGCTCCACCCTGGTCACATCCTTAGCCGGCTCCCGCAACTTTCTGATCCACCCTGGCCGCCTGCACTTCCTGATCCGCCCTGGAGGCTTTCTGTCTCTGTTTAGCCACGCCCTGGCCAGCCTTCAGGGCGCCCACCCTCCCACCCCTGTTCTATGGCGTGAGGTCACGCCTACCGGGGAGGGGGAGTTAAATCACAGTCCTCGTCTGCACTCATTCTGTCTTCGTCATGTGCACTACACTTCCCAGAATCCTCTTGTCTCCACACCTGAACTCACTCCGAAAATCATCCACCTGTTCATTCGTCCTGTTCATCTGTATCCAACTGTCTTCACCTTGTTATGTTTGATTCATGCTTGTATTTAGTTTGCTTCTGTTCAGTCTGTCCTGATCGGTTGTTGCTATGGTACATGGTGTTTGCTTCTGTCTGCCTGTATCCGTGCTTGAGCTATTGTAAGTAAAGTTATATTATTTGGAATCTGGCTTCTGTCTGTTCATCTGCCTGCACCACAACCGTGACAATTCTGGTGAGCACTTAATTGGGCACTTAAAAAACTGCATTGATATATTTAATCTGTTTTCCTGAAAAAAAAAAAAAACTATGTATTTTAAATGAGTATATCTGCTATAGGTTAGTTCTGTAAATATTTAGTTGCCTGCTCAACTAATACTTGACCTTAAAGCAAAAAGAAGTGGACTTACAGCCACAAAATTTTAATTTAATGTGGTCGTTAACCCTGACAAAGCCTTGTATTGTAATTGATATGCAAATATCTCTAAATTGACACATCTAAATTATCAAATTATTTACTACTTAACATTTACTCTATTTTTTTAGCAAGTAAAAGGCCTTTTAGTCTAACTGTAAAAAGATCCACCTTCACGTTGTGGTTCACATGTCCTTTTTTTCTGACATCTTTAATATTTCAACATGAACATTTACTGGACTAAAGCAACTTAGGTTTATCCTTGATTATCAACAATTATTTTTCTACTTTTTAAAAAAAAAATCATGTTCAAATGTGTGTAGGATCCATCAGGCTTTTGAGGAATGTTTCATTTGTTCATCTCTCAATCATTGTATTGCTTTGCATTAAATGGTTTGAAAGCTAGAGAAGCTTTAAATCATTATAAAAACTAAGCATTTAAATATCATCTCATATAGAGATAATTGGTAGATAATCACGTGACAACTGATATTTATATGCATTTTATGTAAGTAGTATGTTATACTGTTATGATGATATTATTGTAATAACATTATAAACATTAACATTAAAAACATTATAATTTACATTACAAGCATTAACATTAAATAAATTTTTAATTTACATTACAAGATATCAGAATTTCTTACCAAATTGCATTGCTCAGTTTGGGCCTATGAAAGAATTGAGCTTTTTTTCCTCCTCTAGTTTGAGCACCTTATTTCTCAGTTTATCATATATGAGCCATAAAAGCCACATGTATCAAATATGATACCCAACAAAAACACATACACTCTGCAAAAAAGTTTTTAGATTTTGTCTAATGGTTCAATAAACTGTTCAATAAAATGTTTCGATTTTACAGGGTTAATATATATAACTCTAAATAGTTATTTACTTCAAATGGTTTCTGATCATGTTTACTTGCACATTGGCATGCATTTATATTACAAAAATAAATCCCTTTCAAACAAAACAATTTTTTTCAGAACAAACCATGACAAATCAAAACAACAATAACAAAAAAAAGGTTGAAAGAAAAAAAACTTTGAAAATTTTAAATTATACTAAATTAAAGGGATAGTTCACTTTGAAATTAATTTTCGATATGTTTTAGCTTTCCACAGAATTTTCCATTTTGATATTTTTAGGTCAAACCGTTCTTGTCTGTCAGTCATATAATGGAAGTTTATAGGGTCTACCCTGGGTTCACCTTGACGAGCATGCACAGAAAAGTACAAATTAAACATGATTGAATGACGCGTGAATGTAAGTACACATTGATGGCCTAATACATAAACGAGCGGTTTGTGTGAGAAAACAGTATTTATATCGTTTTTACCTCTTGTAACCACAGCCACGTCCAAGGGATCTGAAGGCATGGGTGCTTGCGCATGCACCGGAAAGTGCCAGAAGTGATCTCTTGTGCAGTTGTGAAAAAAAAAAAAAATCAATATTGTTGTTGACATTGATATATGGCAAATCGTCTTCCATTGCAATTTCCTGTATATCTAAATATGTTTAGATCTTCACAGTGAAGGTAAACACTTCTGAAATCACAGTGTAAACAATGAGTGACGTACATGCACGAGAGATCACTTCCAGGGATTCCGGCACACTTGCGCAGATCACCCTCAGTTTCGTGTCTTAGGCCATCAACGTGTACTTACATTTTCGAGTCATTAAATCATGTTTAATTTGGACTTCTCTGTGCATGCTCTTTGAGGTGAACCCAGGGTAGACCCCATAAACTTCCATTATATGACAGACAAGATTTGACCTAAAAATATCAAAATTGAAAATACTGTGGAAACAAAGACACATACATCTTGGTTGCCCTTGAGATAAGCTAAAACATATCAAAATTAATTCCAAAGTGTAATATCCCTTAAAGAATGGAATCCACAATTTGCACTTATGTTAGTGAAATCTCGGCTACAGTGTCATAAAAGTAAAAAATGGAAAAGAAAATTCTCTCACACTCATATGAACAAATAGCATCATGGGTAGAGAGGCGAAAGCAGAAAGAGAGGAAAAAATAGGGTTGACAGAAAGATTCTTACCTTCCTCGGTCATTGAGTGATAATATTTTAGCTTGCCATAAGTCCCCAGCTCTACAATATCACAGACAGAGACAAGGGTAAGGAAATACACGCTTGCACATGTGGATGAGCACACACACATGCATACACACACACACACATATGTGTCAGTGAGAACGATGAGGTAAGGTGGCTAAAAACAAAATCTGTTTCTATGTTGATCTCACAGTCATAAGTGCAAAAAAACTGAACAAAAAGAAAAAAAAGACAAAAATTACAAGTTTAATCAGATTGTCTGACTGCTGCGGTAGTCAAGGTGCATATGTTTTTATAAGTCTGCTGGGAAAACAAAATTTTGTTTTGTTTTTTGTATTTTTTATAAAATGTAGTAGTATAATCATGCCTTTGAAAGATATTTCGAGATTTGCTTGAGCTACACTATAATTCTTTAGAAATCATTCTTATATATGCTGATTTGATACTCAAGAAACATATAATATTATGATCAATGTTGAAAACAATTGCGCTGCTTCATGTTTATTTAGGAAACTTTCAGGATTCTTGAAAGAATAGAAAGTTCAAAAGAACAGTATTTGAAATTGAAAACTTCTTTATTTAACATTATACATGTCTTTATTGTCCCATTTAATTAAGTTAATGAATCCTTGCTGAATTAAATTTTAAATACATTTTACTGATCTCAAACTTTTAAATGTTTGTGTACAAAATAGCAAGGAAAGAGGATTTCCATGAGCAGAATTTCATATTCGCATCCAAACGTTTTTTGTTCATGCAGTCTATTATTCAGGTATAATTTGTTTCAGACTTCCTGTCCAAGTTAATAATAAGCTGCAAACTGACTTACAAAGAGATAAAGGTATGGCTATGTGAGACAGCAATACTAAAATTATGTATAAAATTATTTGCTATGCTTAACCTAAGCAAAGGTTAGGTTCATTCGAAACGATTTGATTTTCATTTCACTGTTACTTGCAGTGTTCAGTCTCAAACAATTGTGTTGTAATGCCATTAGACATTTCTGGAATATATAATGGTCCATGTTTTAAACAAAAAGTCAAAATTTTCAAAATTCAAGTCCAAAATTCAAAATTCCAAAATTCAAAATATATATTTTTTTAAATTCCAAAATTCAAACAAAAATAACAAACAAGGCCAAGTTTTTTATATGATTAGCTCTGTGTTATCGTCTCTTTTGTGCACGCTGTGGCAGTTTGCGTGACACTAAGTTGAAAACAGACTTCATTTAATCCCAATGGAAAGTCTGAATATTTCCCTAACCCCTATAAAGTGCACTATGTGCTATCCACCATTTAGAAAATGGTAAATGTGAACAAGTGCACTGATTGCAACTTTAGAGTCTATTTATATATAGTGTAGGGGGTGGGACACTTCAGATTCTAGAGAGCGTTTCATTGGACAGAAAATCTGATGAGAAGCTGAAGTGCAGCGTGATGTCATCAAAATCACTGATCCATATTGGCGAAAGTGACAGACTATGTTTTGAATGCTTATACCATCTAAATACGATTTGTGTCATTGTTTTGGAGAACACTAGCTTATAACAGTAAGGCTAACATACATTTTTGAAGCATAATTATTTTTCAAAGTGCACTTTAAACAACCATAGTGTATGAAATGTGCTATATAAATAAACCTGCCTTGCCTAATTTTGATTTCATGGTGACTTTAAGTTCGATTTTAAATCTCAGATTTTCTATGGTTTCAGATTTTTGTAACCTATCTGTAAGATATTCACAGATGATGTAAACATGTTTTCGTTAAGTAATGAGTCTGGCGACCTTGCAGAATGACCTATCCAGCTGTTGACCGGTCATCCCAGCGGCACAAAGCTTTTAACATCGATTCGGCTGGGAAGGGTGTGCGACTGCATGCAAGTGTGTGCGTGTGCTCACGTTACACAATAAAGGTCACGTAAAATAACCTATCAGACTGTTATTGGCAAGGGTGAATGTCTGTGCATGTTCGTGTGCAATCAGGTGGAAGGGCAGTATGACATATAACAGTGTCTTTATGAATGCATGCGTGTCCGTTTGACGGAGCAGACAGATCATTCCGAAAATAGAGAAACTGTTGGTCCGGCATGGGGGTCGAGCTCAATAATCAATGCAAACTGCTGTGCAAGAGGTCAGACAGTAAAAAAAAAAAAAAACATGCACACAGACAAAACCACTGCATATACAATTTTGTAATTGGTTTGTAATTTCTGAAGAGCTTGAAAGGTTGTGAGAGCTGTGGCAGTGCTCAGTCTGTGTGTGTGATGAAGAGGGATGAATTACGTGTGCATGTGGAACATCATGCAGTAGTCTTTTATAATTTGTTCAATATCAATTAATGAACTTATGCAATTAATCAATTCATTTGGGGTGTGTGTGCAATACTTCCATGTGAGGCACACATAAGGGAATACACGTCACCTAATGTATAAGGTGAAACAAATATATTATGAACACAATCACAATGTGTCGCTGTGTTTAAAAAACAGGTGCAGTTTTGCCAAGCTTGTATGTGATGCTGTGAGTGACCCAATTACTTGTGTTTTTTGTGTAAGAAAAAAAAAATATAACAAAATAAATAAGTCACATGGACAATTGTGGGACAATAAAACCCAAACCTGACACATTATTTTAGACCACAATAAGTATATGGTGTATTAGACTGGGTTTCCCTATTCTGCCTTGCCGCAGCGCGATTTTATTCGCCTAGGCAGTCTGGATACCATGAACCAAATTTTCCCCTGAAATAGGGAACCAATCACAGAACAGGGAGGGAGCAAAGATGTATTTGATAGACGTACAGGCGCATTTGATAGATATTCGTAGCACCCAATAATATGGCTCTGGGCATTTCAACCACGCCTCAAATACGAGAAATTTAACATGTGGTTTCCAGACCACGTTTCATTCTTAATGATACGTGGTCTGGCGTAGCCAGGCTAATGGTGTATGGCAGGACTAATCAATTAGGTTCATTCGAGGGCCGGATTATTAAATCGAAAAGTTGAGGAGGGCCTTTGGTTTAGCTGATTTATTGAAACATGACAGTAAATAAGCGAACGTAAACTTAAAAAAAGTATTGTATTTACTTGGAAATGTGGTACCCAAAAATATGCCGATTCTTAAGACCATAATTAATAACTTATTTACAGCTGTGTACAAATATATAAATTATACAAGCTCATAGCTATTGGTAAGAATTACTTTATTTATAATTATTATAGGCTTAAATAAAAAATTCTGGCAGTGAGACTTGGTAACCACAGGTAAAACCATGCATTGCTACTCACTCACTACGACTGTATAAAGAAATGCCTAAATACAGGTAAAAAATATACACACACTACCAACCTAATAAATCTAATGCAACATAAATTACTATAGACCTTAAACACCAGAGAAACGTGGCGCCGTCATCTTTAGAATATTGTCTTTGAACTTCCGTTTTTACGGTTGCTCTGTATATTTCTATGGCATCGCGTTGAGGAGTAATTAGCTGGTGAAGTGGATTTTATTGTAGAGTTACCAAAAGTTATCATGGGCATTGTAATGTTTATCATAAGCATTGTAAAGCAGATGTCTTAACAAATGTCGACCAGGTTTTTTTTTACAAGCACTTCATTCATACCTATGCAAGATCGCTGTGAAAAACAGACCGGAAGTCAAACACCGAAAGAGAGGAACACCGCGTACTAAAGTACTGGTCCGAGAGGCAGGAAGATTATGTAGTGACGTGCAAGGACTGCTCTTCCTTGCCTGCGTGTTTGTTTTGAGTTTTGTATGGAGGAGATTCAAGCTTTGCTGCTTTTGTGTGCGATTGGTTTACTGAATGAGGTAATTTACAAAACGGCAGAAAAGAGAAGAGCACCCAAAGCATATTCAGACAGCTCGTAATGCTAGATATAAAAGTAGACGTTTTTTATGAGCGGACATTGACCGTGAGATGGATGGGACAAACGCGCGCCATCGGGCAGAAAGAATAGCGTGGTAAGAACCAATCAGCATTGTTCAGCGCACAACACAAGTCCCACCCCGAAAGTTCCTTAACTCTGAAAAAGTACTACCTAGCCAGCAGGGACTTTCTGGGGGGGGGGGGACCCTGGTTCCTGCGGTGTAAACACAGTGAGTACCACCCCACAGTTCCTAGTTCTTGGGGAAAGTTCCTGCGGTGAAAACACAGCTATAGTATTCAATATAAATATTCCACATTTCTGCCCAAACTATGGTAAATTACTACAGTACATTCCAACGCATTCTCATCCCAAGGCGTCATATACGACACTTTTGCCAAAGCGTAGACAGGAATGTTGAGGCTGTTTCATCCGAAAGCTAGTTTAATCATCAAGTGATTTGTGGTTTGTAACAGAGAGGTGAGTCAAATTGAACAGCTTCTCAAAAGATGTCTCATCGCTGTTTAATAATAGTGTCCAGGACCGGAGTAAACTAAACTCCTTTAAGCTTGTGTTCCGTTATCCACTCAGCCGTGCTGCGAAGTTCAAATTAAACTTGTGAAACTAAAAATGTTTCTCAGGTCAGTCTGAGCACTCATGGTACGCACCGTGCGTATATCAATACAGCTGCAGGCACCATTGCGGCCATGTGTATATCTACACAAATTTAGCCGCACCACCAGGATAAGAGTGGGAGGGAGATTGGGGATGGCGATGATTGGCAAGCATGTCCTTTTAAGTCAACGCTGAATCAATTCATCGTGAGGAATGACAGATACAAGTCCTTCACAGTGGCCAGAGGGTATTGAGCCATTCTTATTCCAGAACAGTGGCTAGTGGCTACTGTATGTGATGCTGTTAGAGGGAAATGTTTTCTGACTTGCTCCTCCAAAAAGGCTCAAAATATTGAAATCTGGTAGACTGTGCAGGCCATGGGAGATTCACTTTCATGTTCACCAAACCATTCTGTCACAAGTCTTGCTGTGTGCATTTGTGCATTATCATGCTGACACACAGCACTCCCTTCAGGATACGGTGTTTGAACCATTAGGTACATATGGTCCTTCAAAATGGTTCAGTAGTCCTTGGTAAGGATGCTCCCATCAAGCTCAGTAGGGAATGGCATAATATTGCAGCCCAAACTATCACTGATCCACACCATGCTTCACTGGGCACGCAACCATCTGGGTGTTAAGACTCTATGACGCTTCTTCACGCTGTAACTCGTGAAGTGAAGGTGAAGGAAGACTCATCAGAGAACAGTACAGAGTTTCAAATTGACCACAGTCCATTTGGCATTGGCACAAGTGACCAAAGGTTTGGCAATAGCAGCCCGAACCAAAAATTTTGACTCTTTGGAGCTCACGATGAGCAGTTTTGGTGTAAACAGGAGAGCTGAGTTGCGCATTTAAGTTCTGCAGTTAGTTGGACAGCTGATGTGGTTTTATGTTTTTTGGATTCAATCGGGTTTATTACATGGACATCCTTTTTAGACAGCTTCCTCTTTCATTGACAGTTACTCCCGTTGGATGTGGTTCATCCTTTGTGGTAGTATACTGATAATACTTGCTGTCATTCTATATTAGGGGTGTAAGAAAAAATCGATACACTTGAGTATCGGGATATTTTATTTTGCGATACTGTATCGATTTTCAGAAACGCAATATCGTTTTTTTTTTTTTGTGGCTGTTCATAGACGCACTAGCCTAACGTAAACAACAAAGATATGGCTGAACCCCGTGTACAGACCGGCTCCCGCTCTCATTCCGTTCCGAAAGTGTGGAATCATTTGTTCAGAGAAAACACCATATCTTATATTACAGGAAATCATGCAATCTGTGTAATGGGTTTCATAAGTTTGTGGAGTATACCATTCTGTTTGCCATAATCAATGAGGCTCATTCACCACATGAGCAGTAGCCTGGCATAGCTGCCCAACAGGACAGTTGTGAGCACAGTGAACGGTTTCTGCGGAGACCAAGGCCTTCACATGCAGACGCTTAGAAGTCAATAGCCATTCCAAGTTTAACATCATCCTGTGAGTGCACACATTGCCTGCCAGCAACTGGCTGAGGACTGTGTTCAAATCTGGTGCTGCTGACATAGCTGCATCAGGCCAGACATGTTCATATAAAATTGAGCATTTGCTAATGTAATTCTGACATCGCCCTATGCTGCAATATACATTTAGTTTTTCATCCATTTACAGAAATCAGCTGCTTGAATGACAATTGCTGATGTTATTGGATTTTTCAGGTGAGATTCTCAAATTGATTCAGTGAACGGATGCTTTGGAGGTAAAGTTTCATATGCAGATTAGCAAATCAATTGTATTTAATTGTATAGTACAATCATAACATAGAACAGACATTATCTTCTATTTCATGTTATTACATAAGATATTGCTGGTGATACATCAATGAGAGCTGCCTGTATACCTGAATCTGAACATGTGTGCTGCTGCCATTGCTGGTGTTACCTTAATCAATTAAATTGTTATGTTTTAAAACACATTCAACCAAAGTTTCTGCAATGCTTGTGAAGTCATATCAAACTGGTAGTTTGATTTTCTGAGTACTGAATTGTTTACCTAAAGTAAACGTATTTGACTTTAATTCACATCATGTCTTTTTTTTTTTTAAATATTACTTTTTCTAAAATTATTCAATTAAAAAAAAATCACAATATATTTCCTTATGGACAGTATCGCAATATATTGCAATATAATGAATCATGACCCATGTATCGGCGACACGTATTCGTATCGCCAGATTCTTGCCAATACACAGCCCTATTTCTATATACTGTAGATCACAGTCAGCTTACAATGTTACGAATCAGTTACTTGGACTATCTGTATTTGCGATGCCATATAAATTAATGCTTTTTTAAAAATTCTATTTTAGTTGCTAAACAGAAAATTAGTTTTATCTACAAATTTCAACTACCGAAAAGCTCAAAAAACGCTTCTTGGATCTTTCTTTTCATTTCTCCATTTAAAATGTATTCATGTTTTAAAATAAGTTTATAGAAGCAAAATAGTGCAGCTGAATAAACCAGTTGAACAATGCGAGGATGGATGTGAAACTGCCACAATTCTTTCAAAGAAATCATATAAAATTGCGTAAATTATTGTTGAACTGACCAAATTATTTAAAGGAAAAGGGTTACATTAAAAACTTACACTTTAATGTTAATAGTTATATTTTGATCTCAACTCTACTATTGTTTTATATTTAATTGTTCTGTAGTCTATAGAGTATTTAAAGCAATTACATCATAAGAAAATGTAATTAAATTACAGAAGAGTAATCCCTTACTTTACTTTTTCAAGGGAAAGGTCATTTAATTACTTAGTAATGTATTATACCCAACACTGCTAGAGTTCATATGATTAAACCAAATATACTATTATGCGTACGTGGAACTGAATATGTTGAAATGATATTGAAAGTATAGATGAGAAACTAATAATGTTCAACTAATTATTTGGCCTTTAAATGGTTTAAATTTTGAATGAAATTCATTTTCAATGAAATGGGTTCCTTTTTAGGAAACAATATTTAGACCAAAATGAATAAATATCTTGCAGACAGTAGAGAATAATGGGCAGATTGACATATTACATTAAAAAATGGATTACTATGGTGAAAAGTTCAGTGATATACTGTCTGGTAAAACTAGGATTTTACTAGGATATTAGCCGTTTATTAGTACTTATAAAAGTACATATTAATACCTTATTCTGTATGACCTATTTCAAATAGGAATTTTACATTTCACTGACACTGTTTTTGCTAAACAAATTTCAAATGATTTTAAACACACAAGCCACAATCGCACCATGCACTTTTGGTATATTTCAGCTGCGCACTGCATCCTAGGACACTTTGGGTAATGCCTCCAGCGTGACCGGTGTCTGAAGAACATGTCTAAACACGACAATAACATTGGCTGGCGACAGCCTATGACGTTACTACCGCTGTGACCAGAGTATAAAATCTCATCCGTAGAACACGTTGAGAATTTATTTTGTCTTGGGGACCCGTTTGTTTATGTATGTGTAAAGAAGATCATTCAGCCAAGTGTTTCAGGATGACACTTAAGGACACACGACTTGTGTGTAATTTGTAAGGATGTGTTATGGTATGGCCGTCTTAGCAGGTTCAGACTGGCAGGTTCGATCACAGAGGTGGTGGGCATAGCAAAGGGAGTGTCTTATGAGATGTATTTATTTTTTTACTTATTCTGTGGAATTAGATGCAGAGAGAGTGCAGGCAGGTTTTTTTTTTAGATCTTCCCCATCCGCTGGCCTGCACAATAGCAGTGCTCGGTGATGGTGATATCTGGAATCCAACAGAAATTGTTTTATTTCACCCTTGTTTGCGAACCCTTCCTAGTTGTAGGGACCTCCGTGAGTAGGGTTGGGTATCGAGAATCGAGTATCGATTGAAACCGGGACTAACTTTTTGTTTTTCCCGGAAATCGTTCAAAAGTTAAAATTTCGATTCCTAGTTTCGATATTCACAGTCGGTTCGACCGGAAGAAGAAACCGCTGAACAACACCAACGAAGAAGCGTCTGACCGTAAGTGTTGGCATAACCGCAGTGTTGTGCATGAACGCGTTCAATGAACGACGTTCACTGAACTCGTTCATATCTCCATATTTTCGCCGAACGCTGAACTGAACGAATCACTTTTCATACAATGAACGCGAACGAGAGAGGCGCTCACTCTGTCAGGAATGAACGAGCAGCACGCACAGTTCACGCTCACTTGAAAAGTCAGGTTTTATCTCCGACCCCCGTTTTGAGTCGCCGAATCCACCCCGCGACAGTATTGTGGTGGAGACTTTGTCTATTATTATCACTGGGTATGTTAGACGAGGTCGAAGTATAGTGTGCATACTTGGCACGCGCGCGCGAGGCAGATCTGGCCGCGCTCGCGCTGCTCATCACTTATGATCTGCGCTTTTTCATAACAAGTGATCTTTTGAACTAAACAGGTCTTATCTACTTGTGTTTGTGTGTCATATGAATAATAAATGCCCCATACATGGAATCAGAGTGCATACTCTATGTTGTAAGTTAAGTTGTTCATTGTTTTATTATAAATGAATGTAAATGGCATTTTCATCGTTTACTCACTGTTTACTTCCTTTTGAAGGTGTGAAAATGTGTTGGTTGAGTATTGCACATTGAGCAGGGTAAGCCCAAGCAAATTTTACATTACAGTACATGACTACTTTGGTCTGGTTTACATAGTTACTGCTGTTCAGAATATGCTGGATTTTTGTCAGTAGACAGATCTTTTCCCCATGAACCTAAATATACCTTTTTAAAGTCCTGAGTAATTTGGTTCATGCTGGCTAAATAAAAGTTTCACTGAACATACAGTATACCTTGATTGCACCTTATATTTTCCAATTTCTATGATGATTACACATTATTTAAGGGGTAAATATATTCTCGAATCTCAACATTATTTTTCTCCTGGCTATAATAATTGTCTGTTGTTTATTGGTACAATAATTTTGATTAGTTTTGGAGTGGCAGTGATTTGCAGCTGGTAATGGATGGTAAAAAGGTTCTATTGAGTAAGATAGTGGCCTAAAAAATTTAACAAATGAACGTGAACTAGTTCATTTTTAGATATGTGAACTTAGTTCATTTAAAAAAAAAGAACTATGAATGTGAATTAGTTCATTATTATCTGTGTGAACTGAACTTTGAGCTAGTTCTTTTTAGGTATGAACTGGCACAACACTGCATAACCGTGTCGAGTCGAACATGAGTAGCTTACGTCGGCGGTCCAAAGTGTGGCTTCGCTTTTCTAAAAATAACGAAATCTCGGCAAAATGCAACATTTGTGACAAAAGGAGTATTTGTGACAGGAGTATTTCCTTCAGAAAGACCGTTGGTTAGCAAGGTTAGCTAATTTTTTTGACCCTGCCTCTCAAAAGAATTGGAATCGAGAATCGTTAGGAACCGGAATCGAAACAAGGAATCGGAATCATAATCGTTCAAATTCAAACGATACCCAACCCTATCCGTGAGTTACCATTTTTCCTCGGGTTTTGACTGAAGAGCAGAACCCTTCCCCTGAGTCAGGTCTTAAATCAGGGTTCTCCAATCCCTGGGATGAGCTCTTTTGATCTCAAGAACACAACAGAGTTTTTTTCACCCCAGTTTGCAAACACTTCTTTGTCGTACGGCACCTTCTAAAGTGTCTAGGGTCTTGAGATCCAACAATGATATTTGTTTCCAAGTGGTCTAAGCTACGCTCCCCTTTAGGCAATAACTTCATGGTTGAGTGTAAGTGGAATCCTTAAAGGGTTAGTTCACCCAAAAATGAAATTGATGTAACTAATTACTCACCCTCATGTCGTTTCCAGGTTTGGAAGTCCTTTATTCATTTTTCGGAACACAAAATTAGATATTTTTGATTCTGGGCCTTGAAAGTGGTAAAGACATCGTTAAAATAGTCCATGTCACTAAAAAGGTTCAACCTGAATGTTATGAAGCGACAAGAATATTTTTGTATGCATAAAACAAAATAATAACTTTATTCAACAATTTCTTCTCTATCCTGTCAGTCTCTGCCCCATTTCAAGTAGTTAACTCAGCAAAGTGCTTTAAACCACTGTAGTCACATGAACTACTTTAACAATGTCTTCACTACCTTTCTGGGCCTTGAAAGTGGTTATGAAGTTGCTTTATATTGGGGGGTCAGAATAGCCATAGAACATCTTACCGCAAAAATTATTTTGCTGCAAAGTGTGGTCTAGCAACTCTCCATTGACTTTCGAAGTGGAAAATCCAAACTCTGGTCTGGCCAATCACATCGTGTATAGAGTTGGTGGGTGGGCTTAACACAATGACGGCAGAGTTGTGACGGTTCTGCGCCGTGATTTCCATTGGTGATTTCCCTGCTACTTAAAAACAAACAAGACGCAGCTGGCGAACAGTGGTCTTTCCATTTCGGCTTTGGCCGCGACTCGGATGACTTGGAGTTAAGAACGTAACTTAAGTCATTCTTAAAAGGAAGATGTGTTCAGAGTTTTGACAACCGGATAAGGCAAAAGTTTAATATATTAACTTGCTCCGCTGGAGAGAAAACCATGGGGAAAACGCATGGGACTCACTCAGCCACAGCCATCATCGCTCTGGTTGGTTAGCGCTATCCTATGGCGTGCAGAGGGATATTGAAAGACAACCTTTTATCCCCCCCCCAGATTGAGGTATGCCAATTGTGAGTTCCCAGACCTAACATCTTGATAGGTCTGGTTTGCCAAGCTAAGGTCAGAAAGCTCTTGGATTTAATCAAAAATATCTTAATTTTTGTTCCAAATATGAACAAAAGTCTTTTGGGTTTGGAATGAAATGAGGGTAAGTAATAACAGACAGAATTTTCATTTTGGGTGAACTAACCCTATAATACTAGGATTCCTGTATAGGGATTTTACTTTCGCCCATATAAGGGCTCACTCGAGGGAGTTGGTCAGCTGATTTATCTGAAGGGTTGGTAAGATTTTTATCTTGTAGAGCCTCTTCTGTATTATAATTACAAGGAAGACACAAGTTTAATAATATTCATTTTATTAAAAAAGATAAATAAGAATAACTAACACAACTACTAAATGAATGACAAGAATGATAAGGGAATAAAGTGCATATGCCACATAAAATACACGTGATTAAGTTGGGGTGTGGCTCTGGAAGAGTTATGTTAAGTTATGGAAAGATAAACTGTTGTTCCTTTAAAACTAATAAGGGTGAATAACCTTATCCTTGATTATGCATCACACAAATAAATTAAAGATTATTTGTCATTAACTAGCATCAGCTATATTACCTCTAATGGAAAATGGAAAAATCATATAATGATAATAAACAACAATACCAAGGTCTCTGGAAAGTGGTTTGGTAAAGTGACATTTACGTTCCATGTGGTCGAGTGAGCAGTCTGGCGGCAGTAATGTCTTCCACTGGTTGTGCTGAGTGACAATGCAGTAGGGAAAAGAGCTAGAATATGTTTTAACAACTTTGAACATTAAGCTCTGTGGGATGCTGATCTCCTGGAGCACCCAAGAGTCCTAAAATCTGGAACACGCTGATGAGGCCCTTAAGTAGGTGCAGAAGGTCCTTAATTTGGAACGCAGACCAAGGAACCTTGAAGTGAAGGTTTGCTCTCCTGAGCTTAACCTTGTTGCAAATGTGTCTCTGTGCATGTGTCTTCTGCCTCTCTGGGCCAGAAACTCAGAACTTGGTCAATCTGCTTTTGTCTCTCTGTCATGGAAACTTGTGACATGCTGTAGATGTTACTGTCTCACGGGACAAAAACTCTGAACGTTGTGTTTTGTTAATGAGTAGAGTACGTGGTTCAGAACGCTGCAGAACGTGGTTGTATCTGTTGTTGCCTCACAAGCTGTAGACTCAGATCATGGAATTAGTTTTGTTGCGGGAGTCTCAGTTGAGCATTTATAATGGCATAGCTAGCACTTGTGATTTGCCGACCACAGAAGGGTCTGGAAACCAACAGGAATTGATCTGTTTGCCTTGGACAAACCCTTCCAGTTGTACAGCACCTCTGAGAGTGCTGGAGTCTAGAGACCAAATCATTCTGCTAGACAGTGACATCAAGTGGTGTGGCTCTCTGTGAGCCTCCTTGGTGGAACTGTCTTTAAGGTGGAGTGTTGTTACGGTTCCTCACGCTCTACAAAGTCATCCTGCTGAGGTCTCTGCTTTCCAGAGCTCTGCTTGGATAGCAGAACCAAGTAGCCAGGCTCTTTTGTGAGGCTTGGTAAGTAGTCCTTAGCATAGAGCGTAGGCCTCAATTCTTAGAGCTTCTGGGTGGCTACACCAGATCGTATGGTTCTTTGTGTGCATCCTTGGTTTGCTCTTGATTTAGAGAGTTGTCATGCTGAGACCTCCGGTCCCCATAGGTCCGCATTAGATAACATGTCTAAGTTGTTTGGCTCTATGTGAACCTCCTTGGTAAGGTGGTCTGTTACACCGTGTCCAAACAACATGCAACGCCACAATGTGCGATAAAAAGGTATCTTTTCCATGTTAATCAGAGTTTTTGTCCTGAACCAGCTGTGACAGCAACACAATTGTATTTTAGAAAAGGTTTATATTTTCTGCAACGTAGCGGGTCAGGACACTGTGTTAGGGTAGAGCATACTTAGGCTTCCTTTCACTATGGGGTCGTTATGCTGAAGTCTTTGCTCTGAGAGCTCCGTGAAGGCAATGGACAGGGTTTGTAAGTTCGTTTTGAGCCTCCCATAACTGTCTTCAAGGTGGGAAATTATAGGCTTCCTCTCGCTTTAGAGAGTCTTCTTGCCAAGGCCTACGCCCCCAGAAGCTGAGGCCTCCATTCGTAGAGCTCCCCTCCAGATACTAAACCAGGTTGTTTGGCTCTCTGCAAGCCTCCTTGATATTTTTTAGAGTGTTGCTAGGTCTCCTCTTGTTTTGAGAGTGGTTTTCCTGAGACCTCCACTCATAAGGGGTATAGTGTCACCCGAAGTGACAGACAGGATAATCCTTATCCTTGGCCATATTCCCTTGGAAGGTATTCAGAAGAATACCAGGCAATGAGCTCTCAAGATAGCCGCTGGTGCGGGTACCATCTAGGACAGGAAATTGTGACTCTGGACCTAGCTCCGTGGAGCCATTGACTTTATGTCAGCTGTTACGGCATTCATTCCTTCAGCATGGTGGAATAGGTATTCGTTACCCAAAGCATCTTAGGATGCAGTGCAAGATCCGTTAGTAAGGCAACGTCTCGGGTCACGGATGTAACCGTAGTTACCGTAAGGGGAAGGAGATGCTACATCCTGTTGTCATGCTTTGGGAATGGCTGACGACATCTCCTTCAGACAAAAGAAATTGTTAACGTGTTCTACAGGACGTGTTATTTTTTTACTCTGGCCGAACCGTAG
Source organism: Hybognathus amarus (assembly GCA_030378365.1). NCBI lineage: Eukaryota > Metazoa > Chordata > Actinopteri > Cypriniformes > Leuciscidae > Hybognathus > Hybognathus amarus. The sequence goes on from JAQIUQ010002805.1 coordinate 178,590, forward strand.
TCGACGACTGTTGCCAGCCAATTATTTATTATTTATTATCATGTTTAGACACCTGCTTCAGACACTGGTCACACTGAGGCATTCCCCAAAGCATCCTAGGGACGCAGTGGCTTGTTCCACTTCTCAGGAACCATGGTTATATTCGTAACCCGGGACGTTTTCTTAAAGTCTCTTTTTAATTCTCACAGACAGAGACATGAAACATACACAATACATTACAAAATATTAAGTGAGATGTATTATTATACACAAATTTATTTACACACATACAGTATACTCACGTAGGGATGATATATAGCAAATCTCAACTGCTTGTTTATATCATTACAAATTTTAAACTATATTATAGCACAGCTCCAATCTGCTAAATGCAACTATACGACATTAAGATATTATAAACATTAACATTATTTATGTAATAATAAATATTATTATATGTATTGTGAAAACTGCTATATTAATAAATAAATAGATGTGAAACAAAAAAATACATTTCTTGCTTTTTTTTTGCATATCTGCCTGTGAGAAGAGATATGCGTAACCCAGGTTTAATGTAACCATTTTAATGTATCATAAAGTGGGTAACAGTAATCTGACTAATTTAATAATAATTTGTAAGACTACTTTTTAAATAAAAACTAGATTACAATAATTTAATAAAACAAGGATTTTTTTTTAAAATAAAACTAATAGTCTGGGTTTTTGTTTTTTGTGTCTAGAAAAACGCATATAATGACAGTAAAGGTTGTTGTGAATTATTAACAGTTAAAAGTCATTATTCATACACACATGTCAATGAGAAACACAAAATGTGTTCATTTTGCTATGGGATTATGTAGATTATGTATGGGTTACAAGAAATGGAAGCTCTAGCAAGCAAAAACACACATGGTAACTTTAAAGAAACAAACAGTATCTAGTATTCATCTCTGAATACTGAGAGGAAATTGAATAAACAGCACCACAAACAGCAGGAACAACCAGGGACAAATGTTTGTGTGTGTTTTTGGGGTGCATAGGTGGTCAGCTGTGACTGTAATGACAATGAGATTTAGAGAATAACTCACCAGAGTCAGCAAATTCTGAGGAAACCGCAGACAGAGAAAAACAGAAAAGAGAGAGAGAGAGAGTGTGAGACAGAGAAAGAGATGAAAAAGAAAATAAGCAGGAAACAGTAATTAGCTCTAGTGCAAAGCCATGTAGTGAATAAAATGACGAGATGTGCAACTATTAAAATCCCCTTAATTTTTTTTCTTAAATAAATTATTTTGTTTTTTAAATGTAATGGTTTCATTTAAGAGCAAATATCAGTATACAAAATATCAGATCTGTGGCTTTAAGTTTGTAGATTTGAGCTTATCCACATCTTGATGAAGCATTAATATGACCAAAAATATTGATGACTCATTCTGCAATCACTCATTTGGTCCAATCTAAATATTTTCTACAATAAGAATGCCAACCAATTTATAAGTGTAATAGTTCTATTTCTGGAAGTGAAATCATTTTTTTTCCAAAAACATTAAAATAAAAAAAAAAAACAAAAACTTGTAAAGACAAACCTGCTGTGAGCTATACGAGATTGTTATTCAATTGTATATGCTTTTGTTAAAGGCAACTATACAATTTCTTTAACTTAGTTTTTAAGGGGCCTGTTACGTTATTTTTGTTGTTGTTGTTGTTATATTACCTTTAATGCAGTATGCTTGTGATTGTAAAATGTCTGCAACGTTTTAAAGATCAAAGTGCAAGACAAATAAAGTTACTGACTCCTAAAAGAAAGAATCAATACTGTACTACACAAAACGTGTTGTCAGCATTTCAGTCTCCTTTACTGTTACATACCTACATAAGCATGTAGCAAATTTGCCAGTCTAGCAATGAAAGTCAATGGGGTCCAAACAACATTTGATTGCATCGACTTTGATAATTTTCATCTTGGGTGTGATTTAAAACTCAAACACTGTGATTTATCAACCTAACCGCATGTGTGACCGTGAACACATGCAAACCTATCAAATTTATGCAAATCTATCTATCTATCTATCTATCTATCTATCTATCTATCTATCTATCTATCTATCTATCTATCTATCTATCTATCTATCTATCTATCTATCTATCATGTGCTTAATTATCATGAAAATCTCTCCATGCACAAAATAGGCTTTGTTTTTTCCCCTTTTTTAAATGTAACATTTTTAGTTAGTTAGTTTGTTAGTTAATTAGTTAATTAGTTAGGTAATCACTTGTTTAAATAATTCTGAAATTCAGAGCATGATTCTGTTTTTTAATTAATGTAGTGGACATAGAGTGTGTGTGTGTGTTTTACCTTCACTGAGAGGGTCAAGTGTGTGGATCATCAGCTGAAAGATGCTGTTCCTCATTAGGCTGTTGTGTAAAGAGGCTGAGCTTCCTCCCCTCTGCAGCCTTGGCTTGGCCTGTGATAGGAGGAGAAACATCAGTGACATCACTGTAGAGTATAATATATTAATAACCTTTATTTTATACTTCACCTTTAGAGAAGATACTCAAGGCAATTTACACAATAAAACAGATAAAAATACAAATAATGTGTTTTTAGATGAGATTTAAAAATGCACAAATTCCATAAATTCATAATTCGAGAATAAAGTAGAGCATAGGATGAAAACATGGCCCTGTCCCCTACAGATTGCAAGCATGTTTGTGTAACAGCCAAAAGACCAGCTTGGCAGGAGCACAAATTACGCTAGGGAGTAGATAAAGTTAAAAGCGCAGATAGATACTGAGGACCCAGACCATGCAATGTATAATATGAGAGTGTAAGGATTTTAAAATCAACCTGACTGTGAGCCAGTGGAAAGACTTCAAATTTGGAGTAATGTGTTCATTTCTCCTGACTCCAGTCAGGATCCTAGAGGCCAAATTTTCTGAATTGTTAAAGTGTGGTGTTAGGGAACCCATTAAGAAGAGCATTGCAGCAGCCTTTTCAATTAGTTTGGAACTAGTGAGTCATCCACATTTAGAATAAGTGAACCAAGTTACCAAAGCTGATGAGGAGACAAAATAAGCAAAAACTCAGTCTTTTCACTATTAAGATTTTGGGTCATCCATGTTTTATCTCAAAAATCCACATTCTATAGCCACCAGGCTTTGAGTGGATATACATGTAATACACTATAATTAGGTGAAGGGAAAAAGACTGTCATCTCTCTCTTTTCATACAGATTACATAAATGGAGAATATATATATATATATATATATATATATATATATATATATATATATATATATATATATACACACAGTATATATATATATATATATATATATATATATATATATATATATATATATATATATATAATTACTTCATTTAAAATAAGAGAAGTTCATTTTCGAACGTGTTTCAGAATTACCTAAATGAAAGGCTCATTATTATGTGGGTCTTGCTTCTCAGGTGTGAACCACCTAATTATTTATGACAAGGGGTTGGGACGTTCACGCCCACGCTGCATATTGCCTTTCCAAACAAACAAAAAAAGTTATCAAGGGTGTTTTTGTTAGAGTGCTCCATTTCTCAGATAGCACAGAGTAAGCCTAGTCCTCCTTTGGTTCCTTGGGTCATTATGCAGTGGGTCAGGTTCTAGCAGGCCCTCACAAAGCTTGGGCCTCTATACTCCCAGTAGGCAGGTGTGTTAGGATGACTGGCTCCCAGTGTTAGCCTCCCTTATGTGGCCATGTCACCTCAAACGCAGACTCCAGTACTCCCCTTAAGTTTAGGGTTGTCAGGCTGGAGTATGTCTCCAGCGGCCATATTTCTAAAATGCACATAAGGTTGTCTTAGGCTTCCGTTGTCATGCTGAGGCCTCCATCCTCCAGAGTTCTAAGCAGATAGATTTGGTCTCTGCATCTGGAAGAAGCCTCTCTCTTAATTCAGAGAGTTATATTCTACGCCTTTCGCTTCCTCAGCTCTGTGTTACGCTGAGCTAGACCTGGCTGATTTTTAAAGGGTATGGTAGGCCTCCTCTCCCTTAGGAGAGTCATTCTGCTGAGGCCTCCATGTAAACAGCCCTTCAGGTAGAGCATGAGATGTGGTCCCTCTCTGAGGAGGTGTTTTAGGACCCTCGGTCCTTGAGCTCTGGTAGTAGTCAAGTTAGCTGTCCTATTTACATGTGTCAGGCCTCCTCTCCTTCGAGAGTCATCATGCTGAGGCCTCCTGCACAACAGCCCTCCAGGTAGAGCATAAAAAGTTGTCCCTCCCTCTCTGAGGAGCTGTTTTAAGACCCTCACTCCTAAGCTCTGGTGGTAAGTCAAACTTAGGGCCCTATAATTTCCGCGACCACGGAATCATGGACGGAATCGCGGAATTGGCCAATTAACACGGAATCTAGTGTTAAAGCGGAATTTCGCGGATTTTACATATTTGGAATGAAATTCGGTTTTTGTGTGGGAGAAGAACGTATGTCTGGGAAAATGCAGACAGGGAAGCAAATCTGGGCGACACAACCCCTCCAGTCATTTCAGCTCATGACGGCATCAAAACACTAGCCACGTTTCCACTGAAAGCATGGCGAAGCGGCTCTCCACGGCTCTGCTTTCGTCGGCGAAAAAGTAAAGAAACGCACGCACACATGCACACACACACAAAGTCCCCTCCATGCACGTCTGTCTATGAGGTGCCGGACCGAGTGTGTGTGTCCGAGTCAGAGCGCGTGAGAGAGACCGAGTGTGTCCGAGAGAGCACGGCTCAACAGTGCGCGGTGAGAGACAGAAGCTGCGTCCCAATGTGGATACTATGCCCGAAATAGTATTGACAGTTACTAATGTCACATACTATTTAGGATGGATAGTATGCACATTAGGACGCAGCTAGAGTGTGACTTTTATTTTAACTTATATAAAGTAGTATAATTTATTTTACAGGACAGTTTAAAGCTCATAACCATATTTTGTTGATACTTGAAGTACTTAGCGTGCAGTGTTAAGTTGCATCATGCAGTATTTGTCATTTTAATAGTAAATGCCTATTTTATTTGTGTACATTTTAATAATTAACATTAAAAGCACACTCTTTTTACCACTAAAATAACAGTAAAGGGTAAAAAATGAATTCCCAAAAATTTCAACGGAAAAAAAAGGAATTTGCTAAAATTAAAATGGAAAAAATGGAATTTGGGAAAAAATAAAACGGAATTTGGGAAAAAATAAACAAATTTTATAGGGCCCTACAAACTAGCTGTCCTATCTACATGTATTAGGCCTCCTTTCCATCATGACGTCATGGCTGACACCGGCCAACAAGGTTGTTGTGATTATACAGTGTTTCAGTCATTAGACCCACTGAGGTGTTTCCCCTAGTGCTTTGACTCAGTGTCTCGTTCCCTGTTCTCAGGGAACATGGTTTACAGTCGTAACCTGAAGACATTTTCTACATAACTGCTTCATAGATTAAATTAATTTAAATAATAATTGATACAAATTTAATATAATAATAATAATAATAATTTAATATAATGATCTTTACAAAAGAACTTAATCAACACTGCACTGAGCTGAACAATGACACTATTTTCCATTAGAGCTGCTGTACAGCTAAAATGAACTCTGTTATCATCATTGCATTATTTTCACTGTAAAGCTGCTTTGAAACAATCTTTATCATATAAAGCGCTTTATAAAAAAGGTGACTTGACATCACAATAAAGGCTTCAGAGTGACAGCATGGCCACCATAGAGACCGCCTGAGCATAACCATGGCTCACCTTATGGGAGCAGCTTATTTGCCGATTTCTAAACTGAGGCTGGATATCCGTGAACCGGTCAGGTGATTGGGGGGAAGGGTTAAGGCAGATCTTCAGAGCGACTGATGCTTATGGCAACATGTCAGTGCAATCAGAAGAGTCAGCCTGATGGTTAAGACAAGCATACAGGTGTCAGGAGTGTGTGTGTGTGTTGTGCTGAGACAAACATTAAGTAAATTGCTCAGGGAACAGAGTTGGCAGATGTCGGGGTGCCATTTTTACTGTCACTTTAATGAAAAGAGGTGAAGATTGTAGCACTATCTATGAATCTATCTATGAATCTATCTAAACAGAAAAGAAGGCAGTGTTTTTTTCTATTGTGGAACAATGAGTTTCATTATGCAAGCATCATGCTTTACATTATAGCAGGGACACTGCTGGGATGTTTTGGGCCCCCTGGCTAACTTCTCTGTGGAATTTCACTATAAGTTGTAGGGTGGGGGTGGGTGGGGGGGTGCTAGGGGTATGAGAGAGCTGGCCCTTGTGCACACTGTCTGAATCGCCCCATTACAGTGCCCCTGTATCACAGAACAAACTATCATAAATGGAACAAATGCACAGACACATACACATGGACAATACTTACCGACAGTTTGCTGTCATCCTCCACTTCACTAGGGCTCAACTTCACAGTCAAGAGACGAACAAAAAGAGAAAGAAAAAAAAAAGAAAGAGAAGAGACAACAGTACAGTGATGTGAGACAGGACCAGCAGACAGTAGACTGACATCAGACTCCATAGAGGCACATATACACTAACAACACATCAACTGACAGTCAAAGCTGGGACAGAGCTTGCAGAGTGTGTTTGACTTCTGACCTTCGTGAGTGTGTGCTCTGAACTCACTAACAGTGTGTTTTTTGACTACTATGAAGGTAAAATGATGCCATAAAGAATCACATGCGCAAGAGAAGCTTTGTAAAGGTGTACATCAAGTTTAAAGCGTACAAAAAATGGTTAGCAGCATTAATTTTAATGTTATTCATAAATGTAATTCATGTATTGTGAAATTGCAGCTTCTTACTAAAGCAAAATAAATATGATCTGTATTTCCATTTGTCCATGCTTACACTTTTACCACATTTTTGTTTGGTGAAATATGACCGAGAGCATTGCAAGCCTGTGAAACAGTGATTTGCAAGCGAAAAAATAAATAAATAATTGTTTAAGAACCGCGAAACAGATTGGCTGCGAAAACCAAAATGTGTGTAAAAAAACTTTTGCAAATGTCTAAATAACTTCTTGTGTACATTAGGGCTGCAACAAACGATTATTTTGATAATCCGATTAACTGTAACGATCATTAGAATCGATTAATCGACTAATCATCGATTATTTTGCCAGCTAATCATTAAAGTTTGGAATGATTATTCAGTTTTTCAATTAGTTAAAACATTGAGTTATACATATTCTTACTATAATATAAAAAAAAGAAAATCAGTTCAGCTTTTGAAATAGTGCTTTTAATGAACTTAGAGCCAACTAAACAGGTCATTCTCTCTTTAAGTTTAACTCAAATCACACACAAATGCTCTCTAAGCATTGTTTAATAAGCCCACTGCTTTTCATAGAACTGAAAGATAAAAAGGGCCATTACTTCAGGACACAAAAAGTGTAAAATATTAATCTGCAAACCATTAAAAGATAACATTACAATAGTTTTTTTACATGAGAATTGAGCTGACAGAGATGTTCTCATTCACCTTTTAATTTACAGAAAGAAAAAGAAAAAGTAACTGCCATGATATTATTCCTGAACATCTCCTTTTGTATGTTTTCATGACTATAGGGATGTTCGCCAGCGCCATATGTGACGTCACGAAATGGGCGTGGGCGCGAGCTGGTTGGCAAAAAGAACCAAAACATACGCAGCAGTCTATGTGTTCTGTCAGCAAAATTATAATTCTTTGTAAGAAAAAGCTAAAAGGAGATATAAGGTAAAGCTTTTATATAACCAGGGTTCATGTTCTATGCCTGATCCATATCACCTGAGTGAGAATTGGAACAAAAGTCCTAACACATGGCCAGATTTGACATTTGGCGACATCTACCTGTATCTCATCGACACGCCATCTATGCTTATCAGAGAGTCAATGAAGGCGTACAAATCTTTAGATGCCTATAAGTCATAATTACGAAGATTACTTGTGTTAACTGGATGACTGGTAATTTGTTACAACTAGAGTAAAATAGAGGTGCAATTTGTCCATGGGCTATATTTTGAATCAAAATGATCTTACCTCTGATTTATAACATTGGTCAACATATACGTAAAAATGTATCAAAGAAAATACAATAATTTGCCCTTAATCTATAAGGGTGTGAACACAGATGATACACTGACTGTACAGTACCCAATCTTTAGGTTAAATTATGACTTTATAATACTGTGCGGCATACGGCCATTACTTTTCTGCCAACCAGAGCACATGCAACCGCGTCGTGACGTCACGGCGAAGATCCCTATACAAAATACAGGCATGTAATAAGACTAATACCAAATAGTGTTACAATAATAAAAACAGCTCTGACTCCTAAAGCTCAATCAAGCTTTATTCTATGCAAAATAAATCATCACATTACTGTAATTATATTATTACCGGTATTGATGATATTATTACTATTAGTAGTATTGCATGATCTAATAAAGAGATTTACAACTAAGTTCAGTTAGCTCCAGCTGGAGAACACTCCACTTCTCACTGGCTCCTCTTTTGCCCGGATGTTTCCTCTTTAAGTGCTCCAACATGCATGTTGTGCTCCCGTGAAAGCAAGTTCTGCCTTGCATGTATTGCACATGACAGCATTGTTTGTTTTAAGTTTTGTAAAACTTTGTCTTTGCCAAACCTTGCTAGTTCGGATTCTTTTGCACTCATCATAATTCGCGTCTGTTTTTTCTTTTACCGCACTTGCATTTATAAAGGGCTGCATTACACTCTAGCGCCAAAGAACCGTGAGCGGTCAAATCGCCATATTGCACGCCCTTAGGTCACGTGAGATCAAACGACTATTTCGACAACAAAGATATTTGTCGACAATGTTGACTAATGTTGCAGCCCTAGTGTACATAGGGCAAAAGTTTCCCAAAATAACCCAATATATGTTGTTCTGTCTTTCCTTGCACAATGCACACTGCACAATTCCCTCACTCACTGAGTTTTGCAAGGTGTGGAGGTGTTACTCATACTTTTCAAAGCTTTCGGAATTTAATTGAAATGAATCGTGCCGCAAGCTCAGCTAAAAGACAGACGCTGCAAACGATGCTGCAATCATTTTTATGCACTTGAAACACCTCTACAAATCTTCTCTTGCACATGCAAATTTAATTTACACTTACAATCTGTGATTATTTAACTGATCATATGTTATTGTGACATGTGTGATTATGTATTGCCATCATTTTACCTTCATATAGAATTCTGACATCTGACCCTACAGATATTGTTTGACCTCTCACCTTAAGGAGTATGCTGATCTCTTACCTCACTGAGAGTGTTTTAACCTCTAACCTCAGAGTATATTATGTGACTTCTGACCCTGGTGAATATGTTTTGACCTCTGACATCGCCAAGTGTGCAGTTTCACCTCTGACATCAAGGGTGTTCTATTACCTCTAATTTCACAGAGAGTGTGCTCTGCTCTGACTTTTAACCTCACTGAGTGTATTTTTGACCTCTGACCTCACCAAAGGTGTGCTGTGATGTCACTGCGTCTTATGAAATATAACCTTCCTATTTGTGTTCTGACCTTACAGTGTTTTTGACTTTTTCAAAAGTTTGTACCTTAGACCCAACTGAATATGTTTTGACCTCTAACCTCACAAAGTGTGTGTTGTCACCTCTAACCTCACAGAGAGTGTGATCTGTCCTCTGAGAGTGTATATTTTGACCTCTGACCTCACTTAATGTGGGCCGTGACCTCACTGTGTCTTGAAATATGACCTTACTGATTATGTCCTGACCATGAAAAGACGTCAATAAAATCGGATTCAATTTCACTTAATGTTACATCCACCTCGGAAAAGCCATTCAATAATTCAAATTATCACAGAAGAAAGTTTATAGTTCAGATATAAAAACTGATCTTTTGAAAGTAACTTTATGATTCAAATAAAGATTGTATCACTACATTTATATACCCATGTTTTGACTGTTAAACATGTATTTGTCATTGAATAATTCATTCAAAATCACTCATTCATCCAGTAATGAAACAAGTGATGTTATGAGTGAGTCATTGAATCATTTGGAAACGCTTCCTTTCACAGTCCTGTTACCCATGTACATACTATGTAATTATTATAGTAATTACAATTACTGTGTAATTGTAAATTTTAAAAATTAAAATGAACCTGTTTCATTAGGTACTAACTCTGAACCTAACCCTAACCCATGTACTTACCTTATATTAGCCAGTACTTTCAAAGGTAAGTACACTTTAAGTACACATAAGTACTGTACTGTAAAAGGAAGTGTTCCCAAATAATTTTATTTCCAACTGATTTAAAAATAATAATAATTCATTACAATGAATGATTTTTTTAATTTTTAAAATGTACTATACAGCAATTAATATTTTGTCAGAACCTCTAGTAAATCCTCTGTTAGTTTGTTTAGCTGTCTATTCAGTAATCGTGATCTCTGTTTAAAAAACAAAAACAAAATGTGATTCTCAATTTCCAGATTTTTGCTGCTCATTGAGTAAAAACAGCGTCATAAACTCATGGATGAAACAGGTCCATTGATTAGCTACACTTTAAATTCTGAAGGAAAAAGAAAAAAAAAGAAAGAAAAATATAGCTGTGTGCAGCAATTACCGGGCCCAAGCCTGGTGGAACCGCAACCCTGAGTGTCTTTAGTTACCTAAAGGCAACTGGGTAGTGGTACCATCTGGCTTTGGCCTCTCATTCGCTGCTCGCAGCCGTTGGCACCGCCACCCTGGTGCTTTAAGTGTTATTGTGGACAACATGCAAAAATCGTATGCCCACTTTAACTGTTGAAAAGAAGTGTGCAGAAGAGCTTGCATCAGTGTGGGCTCTGCAAAAGTGTGGATCGAGAGCACATATCAACCACAAAGTATGCGTGAGCAACCTTCTGAAAGGTCAGGTCTACATCTGCCATGTGTTTACATTATAGTACTGAAGTTTGAAACAAATCAGGTAAAAATAGGAGGGTGATTTCAAAGTATTTTGAAAGATACACAAGTTCCTGCTGCCAATTGGTGGCGCTATAACTGGGGTTGCGGTGCCACCGGCTTGGGCCCATCGCTGCCGTAGCTATACAGATATAGTTTATATATCTATATCAGTAATGTCGCGGATCAATGTAATAAACAACCCGCATCCGACCGAACGCTTTCAACTAATCTATCGCAACTTTGGACCGCAAAAAAGTAAGAAAATATTGTACCTGACCTGCTTCCTGACCCCATTTTTTAAAAGTAGTAAATGCTCATCGTAGCGTCATTGGGCCATAGACATGTAACAACACAGCATCACAAGAAGACGAACACATAACAAAGCCAGCACTTCGGTCATCTTTCATTATTTTCGGCAAATGTCTCCCACACTTTTACTCTTTCTATTTGTGTATTTGCGAGCTTCCACTCCCCAGTCTTAACCTTTTCAGCACCTCCATCTCTCTGCAGACTGTAGTGATCATAGACATGGCCGGTTCGTGAACGAATTGTTCTTTGGAACCAGTTCTTCTTAGTGAACTGGTCAAACCAACAGTTCACTGAACTGAGACATGTTGTTGCCACTGCTGAGAGAAGTGATGAGCGCGAGCAGCTGATACTGCGCATCCGCGTACTACCGAACAGCACAGGTACAGCGGTTTTCGGATCACCAGTACAGAACCGAGAACTGTTTAGACTGAGCTTGTGTGTAATATTCGTGCCAGTTATTCAGCCAATAAAGTGTAGGCCTATATATTTCATAGCATCTAGTACTATATATACAAAGGTTTAATTGGCATCTTTTTCAAACAACCCGACTGACAGCGACCCGAATATCATTAAAAATATTTTTGGACGACTCGTAACTGTGGGTAACCATGGGTGACCAATGATCCCACTCATTTTGGATAAACCCGTGCATCACTGATCTACATACATGTATATAGAAACACACAGAGAATATTACTTGCTTTACCTGATTAGAATGCTACCTTGAAAAACAATCATTTAAATTAAAGGGGGGATTGACTGCTTTTTTCTTTGCATGATTGTGTTTATGAGGTGCATTATAACATGTATTCCTGTTTTTTCTTTTTTTAAAAGTCTTATTTTTCATAAACTTCACCTTTATTGTCAGCCGCGCTCTCCTCTATCCCCTGAACAAGCAGATTACCTCCTGAGTCTATGAAAACACTCCCTCAGAAACAGGCAGTGGGCTCAGATTGGTTGAGTTTGGGCCGGTGTGTTGTGATTGGCTAAACTGTCGCTCACGTTGTCCGGAAGGTTAATGCCCATTACCTTTACGGGTGAAACGTGCATGTCATGAAGCTCCGGTCCAGATGTAAATATGTGTCGAACTGCAGTATCAGTTTGAGGCAGAATCAGACCGAGAAAGCCACGATGAAGAAAGTCAAACAGAACCTCACCACACACCGCTCTTACTAAACGTTTCTGAATGATAATTTGCTACATTTTTTTTACTTTATACACGTTTCTTGACGTTTGTTTGCTGACTGGCTACTAATGTTAAACACAAACAGTGTTGGCATTAGTTTACGTTCTTGATCAAATTGAAAATAACGTCCTAAAGCATATATACATGAAAAATACATTTACAACATTAGCACTTATACAATTTTTTTTGTACGCGTTTGTCGTAGACACAAAATAGCATAACTAGTAGCCTAGTGGCTATAAAGCCAACGCTGGTATTTGAAAAAAAATAAAACACAAGGCTTCGTCTGAAATTATACATGCAAATACATTTAAAATGATTAAGTCTTAGCCTACTTACAGGTTGTGGCCCAACAACTGCTGCCTCTGGTTTTAAAGTTGAAACTGCTTCATGTTTTAGTAACAGTTTCTTGTTGAATCCAGCATTGAATTCGTGGAGATTCTGGAAGCTGTCTTCGGTAAAATGCGCAGCACAGAGAGCTAGCTTACGATCGTCATTTTAAGGAACATAATCAAACATAAATTATATCCATTGTTGACGAAGTACAGCGTCCGTGGGAAGCTCGAAACACAGAAGACCTGACAGCTGGGTGTAGAGTTCTCAACGGGTCGAGGTCGGGCCCGACAAACTCGACCGGGACCCGCGGGTTCGAGGCCGGGTTCGGGTCGAAAATATAAGCAAATGACTCGGGTCGGGTCGGACCTCGGGCTTAATCTTTTCCACCCAGTAAAAAAAACAAACAAATTATTATAATCATCGCTGCTGTTCACCGTAAAGAAAGTCTGGCTGCTGCGTGCAAAGTCCATCGCGGGTGGCTGGCAGAGAGGAGAACACGCCTCAGTCTATCCACTGTGGACGCACTGATCTTCCTCCACGATGCCTATTATAAGCATATGATTATGTTTGTAGGCTAGGTCTATTTTGTTTCAAAACTCGTAGCCCGCCTGCTGGTTTCAAAACGCGGTCGGAAGACTAGGAAAAGGAAAAGAGAATCTGACTGCGTGAGAAACCTGACAGGAGTCCCGCTCTCGGTCGAGCTTTATACTCATTGGCGCGAGCTCAAAAGCAGCACTGGATGCAACGGTGATGCTGACCTGGCGATCTTGTTGATGGACTAGTAAGTCAACCTTTCTAAGTTTGTGCTCATTTTATTTTGTGATTTCACCGGAATGAATAGACGCTGCAACGGCAATAGACTGTACTAGAACGCGTGCGCGTCCGATTCGGGCCGCGGGCCGGGTTCGGGCGGATAATTCATGTTGATGTGTCGGGTTACATCGGGTCGGGCTTCAAAAGCCACGGGCCAGGTCGGGTCGGGTAATAATTTTCAGGCCCGTTGAGAACTCTAGCTGGGTGAACACAACTCACTCGACGAACCGCATGCCCTTTTTTGCATATTCGGAGGGAGGGGTTGAACCCAGCTGTAGTCCCAATCGCAATCAACCCCCCCCCCCTTTAATTCTCACCCAACAGAGAAATCCCCCTGCCCCCTCCCCACACAGGATCGTCCTCAAACAAAACACTAATCTTCTGTTTATTTTTAAGTTACACATTCTACATTGATTAAAAAAGAAACATCAAATGTATTTTTAGTCTAAATGTGTTATTTTTATACAGAAATAAATTATTTGTAATATTGCAGCAAAGATCAGCAACAGGAGTCAAATTTCATTGATCACAAGACAAGAGTGAAGACCTGACTGAAAAGATGATGATGGAATATTTTGTCTAAAAGCGCCTTTACTTTCACTTTTATATTAGCGATTTAAATGCCCTATTGGTGTCACAAGTCGATTAACCGGTCGGAAAATATCCTCACAGCCACGTACCTAATATATTTATATATAAATACAATAGCCATACCTGATGTTGGGCTGGCTTAAAGTTGCAGTGTTTGTTTAACACTGTGGATTTACCGTGTACCAAACATGTAACCAGCAACGTGCATTATTATTTATTAAATAATTTAATAAAATGAATGTGAGAAAATTGTCTTGGTCTTTATTTAACCACAAAAACACATAAAAAAAACTTTATGTAATAATATATGTAAAACAATATTCTAAAAGACATTTAAAAAAAATACTTCCAAAAAGTAGAATCTGTAATTCCAAATGACAGTATCCACATCGGCACGGTGACTGAAAGCTTCACATTCTCCTCAAAACATGGAATTCATCCATGCTGTGCCGTGTCGAGGCACAACCCACGTAAAGTTGATAATTCTGTAAATTACTGCAATTGCAGATTTCAAACAAAGATGGCGACAAAGAGGAACTTTGGACCTCAGCATTAACCTGTTTCTCAAATATAACGTACTGTAAGTTATGTATGAAAAAAAAAATCTGTCATGTTTTTATTTGTTCTTTATTCTATTTAAAAAAAAAACTAGTAGAAATATAACTGACATTAAAACGTTATTATTATAAAATATGCCATGTAGCCTATACTGTACCTGATACATAACCCAGTTAATTGATATTAAATCATAATGAATCATAATCCAATCTGAATCGCAAGCTGTTATGAAATTTTTGTCAATATCCAGCCCTACACAACACCCTATGACCCTTAAAGGACTAGTTCACTTAAAAAAAAAAGTTTGCTGACAATTTACTCACCCTAATGTCATCCAAGATATCCATGTCATTCTTTCTTCAGTCTGTTGCAATTGCAAACTGTTCAAAGGGCTTTAAACGATTTCAGACGACTGAATAAGGGTCTTATCAAGCGAAACGATCGCTCATTTAAAAAACAAAACAAAAAAAAAACTAAGTTTTATAAGCTCATAAGCTTATACTGTCACAAAGTGGGACCGCTGTGCTGGCGGAGATAAGGACGAGGAGACTCGATGCAACGAAGATAAACTTTTAATTCAATAAACAGGTAGGAAGCACACACTGGTAACATTAGAACATTCGACCGAACCAACACTGAATGAAAACAAGGGAACTAAATACACAGAGGAATGGGACATAATGGGCGGGAAACAGGTGAAACAGATGAACTAACGAGGGTTGTCAGGGAAACTGATGAGGAGCGGGAAAACTAAACAGGACTAAACCAATACAGTCACAAACAGGGGAAAACTAAGGAGACAGACTGCTGACATTTACGGCTTCATAAGCTCAAATGGTTCGCTTTGCTCTGTTCTGTGATGCACGTCGTGACTCTCCTGTTCGAACTGTTTATCAAAATGAACTAATCTTTTTTCGTGTCATTTGGTTCATTTAACGATTTAAATGAACGAGCTGACTCTGGAAAAGATTTGTTCATTTTGATGAACAAGTTCGAAAGGAGTCACACATCACAGAACAGAGCAAGCGACCATTTGAGCTTATAAAACTTTTTTTTTTAAATGAGCGATCATTTTGCTTCATAAGACCCTTATTCATCATCTGAAATTTTTTAAAGCCCTTTGAACAGTTTGCACTGAAACTGTCTTTTGGACCTTGAACTTTTTTAAGTGAACTACTCCTTTAAAACAACACTTTACAATAAACCAGTTACTCATAGCCAAGTCTGGAGCAATGTGGTCCAATCTATTCTAATCCAGTTTAATCAAGAACTGGTTTAGTCAGACGGTCTCTAAGTAAAGTTTTGTTCCAGTGTTCCCAATCCAACAGACTGTAACACAGCAAATCGAGCTGACAGGTCATGTGCAGTGGACACTACTACTAACATCAGTAAGAGGCAGGTAATGCAGAAACATTGAAGCCCCAATCATGATGGAAAAGACGCTGAAAATTAGCTCTTAGGGCTAAATGAGCTCCAAGAGAGCGCACTGGATGAAATCAATTTGAATCTCACATCTCTGCACACCTAGTTTACTCATCACCTACCTGAAACCAACTTGTACAGCGACTTTGTTAAAAATCAGCATCCATTTCCATGTTTTAATTCAATTGTAATTTAAATCTTTTAGTATCCACAGTCCTGAGAAGACTAGTTTCTTTGTTTAGCATCCTCATCATATTTCAAATATAACTCCACAAAAATCAATAAAATACATAATTAATAAAAACAAATAAAATGTATAATTGAAATGCATACATACTGTAACGTTGAGGCAGGAATGAAGCGGAGAGCGAATCCAAATGCAAACACTATTTTAATATTTAATAACAATGCAAAAAGTAATCCAGGGTAAACAAAGAAACTCAGAGTACTCGGAACAAGAACAAGGTAGGTGACCAGAAGTCCGAAAAATTCGGGACAGTCCCGAAATCTAAGCTGTTGTCCCGAATCCCGAAATCGGCCTTAATTGTCCCGAAAATTATACTAAAGCAAAATCTTGATATAAAATGTCTTATAATAAAACCTTAAAAATCATCCGTGGAAGTGGAGTTGTCCTGCAGCCGCAGCCGCGAGTACAGTGAATGTGCAGGCAGCCAGTCAACTTTTGTTTTTTAAGCGTGTCAATTTCGCTCTTGACGCGCAAATGGATTCAAATGGATATTCGCGTCTGGTTTGAAGGCAGCATTAAAGGAGTGAGTGATTTGTCACGTCACTGTGTGCAATAAAATACTTCGGCCGGGCCTTAATGTCTGATGTCGGGTTTCACTTGAAGCAAATCATCTGCACAATTATTTAGTTTTCCTATTTAATGACCGACAATTTAGTTTTAATAATAATTTTGGCATAAGGCTTATTAGCGTTAGGCTATAGCCTGAAAGGTCTGCTTTAGCCTGTGCACTGTTACAACAGTAGGCTAACACTTTTTCTTCTTTTTTCCACAAAATTTGAGTTCATGATTTTAATGTTTTATTTTTATTTTATTTTTTATATTTTTGTTGCAGACTAAAGACTAAAGACAGACTGTTGATCTTTGAAAAAAAGAAAAAAGGTTGGTTAAAAAAATATTTTGAACAAAACCAACCCCCCCCCCCCCCCGTCCAGAATTTCAGCCAATCTCATCTGGTCACCCTGAGAACAAGGTGACAGCTACAAGCTACAGCAAACAATGACCAACAAACAACAACAGAAGCACAGGGGTTTAAATAAACAGGCAAACAAGCTAAACATGATAAAAAGGGGCGGGGCTAATTAGAAACACATGGAGAGACTAATAAACAAGAAAAACTACAAAGGACTACAAAACATGGCACAGAACAGGAAATAACAAAGGTCCACACAAGACAAGGAAAACATTAGACAGGAATCGTGACACATACATAATTACATACAAGCATAGATAGCTTTCCAGATCTTGTTAACCCAATTTTCTGTAAGCAGAACTAATTACAAAAGCAGCCACTCTTATCCCCTATAGGAGATTTCAGGACGGCATGGACCTCAAAGTGCAAATCACAGAGGAGCCTAATCATCAATCTCCAACACTTAACAGAAAAAAGGAAAAGCCTCCTTAATTGAGTGTAACATCCTAAAAAATAAAGCACTAAGGTAAAATGTCTGTGCAGTATGCCTCTTTAATCAACAAAACTTCAAATCAGTGTCACTTTTGCTAATACACCTTGATAGTTTTATGCTGGTAAATGGAATATGTTAAACAAGGCCCATTAATTCGCTAAATATAGCAGCTATACTCAGATATTTTAAATAACAGGCAACTTAGTTTGGCTTTCTCTAAGCAGCTCAGAGTAAGATTTGAAGATGTGAATCAAATGTGAAGCTGATAAGATGACGTGAGCTGACTAATTGGATGCATTACAGATCTAAGATTAAGCCCATTAGCATTTTGCAGGTACAATGTTTTACAAAATATATAAATAATATATGATATCATCATCATATCATGTATGAAAATACCATATGAAAAGTTAATTGACTTAATGCACAGCTGCACTACTTCCTGAACTTAAGCCAGCTCATTGTTTCCTGTATGCCATTATTGGCCAAACTGATTAATTCAGGTGTTTCTGATTATTGTTGCCATGACTACTGAGGATAGGCACACCTGAATTAATCAAGTTTGGCCAATAATGGCATACAGGAAACAAGGAGCTGGCTTAAGTTCAGGAAGTAGTGCAGCTGTGCATAAAGTCAATTGAGGATTTGAAATATTTTACATATTAGGGCACAAATTTAGTAGCCTGGCTGCGCCCTTTACGCACTTCCGCTCAATTTCATTTTCCTTCAGTACTACGTCTGGGATCGCTCCATAGCCTTAGGTTTCCAGAAATCAATTTTTTGTAGGACCAATCAGCGAATAGAGGGAGTGGCTGAGAACGATGACGTTGATGTAGCGCGTGCGTCAGTTTGAGTTTGGCAGCGGAGAAAGACGTGAGAAATGCTATTCGGTCCGTTGTTGGAAAAGAAACTGCCGAATATACAGAATTTAAAGCCGGATTGTTATCGTCTCACCTCTTGTTGCACTAACGGAGGATCAAGTGAAGGAGGCAGAAAGGTTGGAAGTTTGTGCTGGGCAGCGCTCGGTGTGCACGATGACCGTGACATTTTGAACGGACGCTGTAGCCTGGTGTTCGGAAGCCCTGAGTCCTGGCTGCTAAACTGTTGTTGAATATGCATTCAGGAGTCATGTCAGCTCATATTCCCAACAGTAAATTTACGGATTCTTGTGATGAATAGAACACTTTGAGCTCCTTTGTCTACTCGCGCAGGAGGTTGGTGTCAGTTTTACATGTTGTAAATCATACAAATTGGTTGTAATTTTTTTAAAATAATTGTCATAAATAAAAATGTGAAAACCCATACTTTGAAGACCATATTTTCAGTTTTAGATGGTTAATTTGTTTTAATAAAAAAATGCCATATAAAAATGTACAAACCACAGTCTATGGTACAAACACATACTTTGAAGACCATAATTAAGCTAATTAAGAAACAATAAGACGTTATATGAAAAGTTGTTATTTATTACACATATACAGATCATTCAGTGTAACTGTTACAGCATTTGCGGCAGATCAGAAATGACCGCAGCGGCGTCTGCATATTTGTAATGATTAGACACGGCTGAATGAATACGACCGTTGAATGAATACATCGCTGTCTTTCGTGTCAAATATACATTTCGAATTAATAGTTGTTCCTAGATTAACAAAACCTGCAGGTCTCGTTGACTGAAATCCTATTGTAAACATAATCCTCTGATATTCGGACTTGCTGTTTCCAGCCGTTTCGGCGCATGAAATACGTCACTCACGACTACGCGTTAGCGATTGGCTATGGCAGATCCTGAGTGACTCTGGGCAGATCCAATAGTTTTGAACTTTAACAGTGAACCCGCCTACAAGGAAGGAAACGTTTCTCAATGGAGGGGGCCAGACTCTATGTCCAAATGAAATGTACTGAGAGTCTGGTTGAACCAGGCTACAAATTTAGTAGAAAAAGTTAGTTTCTTTGACAGATTTTTTTTTAATAACATCAAGCAATTTTACGTCACGAGAGGGAGCCTGTGTTTTGGCCGGCGGCGGATACATGATAAATGATAATAATCTGTACAATATTGTGATCTGAGCACAACCATACACAAAATAAATGTATTTTAAAATATATTTTTAGAATATATATTTGGTATATATGCAAATATTTAAAAAAATTGGCCCAATAAATATATTTTAGTTAAATATATGTAAATATTTGTTTATTTTTAATATATTTTAGTTAAATATGTAAATATATATGTGTGTGAATATATTTACTAACAACATATGTGTTCTTATGTTTTAACTTTTGCAAATGGTTTCATTTGAATTATTTTTACAGAATTGAATACAGTTTTTTAATAGTGTGTGTGCGCAGTGTTAGACACCGAGTTCTATTTATTGTTTAAGTGTACTTCAATGTTGGAGTGTCACTGTTATACTTGCATCATAAATATTGTGCATATTTTCAAAATTTAAATGACTTCAGGAAAGATGTCAATAAAACAACAATACATCTAATAATTGCACGCAGTGTTAGGTATGTTCCTCTAATATGGCCTAATAAGAAACCAACTATAGGAAAGCAGCAACTATCTGTCATGTCACATTGCAGTCATTTAAATGTAAGAACAATATTTATTATATCTGTGTCATAATACAGTAGTGAAATATGGTAGCCTACTGTTGTGTATAGGGGAAAAGGTAGAGGAATTACTATGATCAAAATACATTTTCGACCCTTCTTTAGCAAGCTAAACATTGTATGACCATATATTTGTCATATATTTTACATTACATTATAATATATTGCACACTAAACATCATATATTTTTGATATATTTGAGAATATATTTTAAAATGATAAATATAAGTGAACAGTGATGCAAATATATTTCTGTGTATTTGGAATATATGCCACACATATTTTTGACACTATAAAATATAGTTCAATATATTTTGTCTATATTACTTTTGTGTATGGGCAGTATTACACATCATTCGCTGAACGTGTATTTATCTATAAGCTAACACTGGTCTCTCACCAAGATGCCTGCCCTGTTCTTTACTGGTTCTCCTCACATCACAACTCAATTTGTCTCCTCCGACTGTTGTTCTGTCTAATCTTGGCCTGTCACTGTTTTCTTGGATGCATAGCAGGCTCATAATTGTATGGCTCTGGTCCGTCATACGAGTGTGTATAAACATTTACAATTTCCTCGGCGTCCGAACTGTCATTGCGATTCCATTGTTTTCCTTTTGTTTTAATTGTTCGGCTCCCTCCCATTGTCGCAGTGTCTGGTTTGTGTTTCCCTGAATCTCCCAGCTGTTCCCTATTGTTCATTGTTGGTTCTGTATACCCCGTCTGTGTCAGTGTTTGTCATGGAGCCTTCGTTGTATGTCACAACACTTCTTAGGTCTGTTTTTGGCTTGTTCTTGTTTTGTTCTCTTGTGTTTGGTTTGATCATTTGGATATTGACCCCTGCCTGGAAGACTACGATTTGGTTACCCTATTAAAGACTACTGCTCATTGATTCTATCCTTTCTGTGTGTGATTCATGACAGAAGGACACCATCACACTGAATACAGTGGTATGTTTTGTAATATCTCTTCCCCAGCCACCAAGCGGGAGTGAAGAGAGTTTGTAAGGGGACCTGATTGGTCAAGTTTCGTGGGACTCGTGGAGGTCACAGTGGAGGAGGTGGTTGAGAGATTGTTCCCGTCTGCCCAGCTAGAGACTGTTCACGTCCCGTCTGCCCAGCCAGAGACTGTTCATGTCCCGTCTGCCCAGCCAGAGACTGTTCACTTCACATTTGCCCAGCCAGTGGAGTCAAAGACTGTTCCAGTCAGGGACTGTTCAAGTTCCGTCTGCCCAACCAGAGACTGTTCACCCACGTCTGCCCAGCCAGAGACTGTTCACGCCATATTTGCCCAGCTAGTGGAGTCAGAGACTGTTCACATTCCGTCTGCCCAGCCAGAGATTGTTCATGTCCCGTCTGCCCAACCAGAGATTGTTCATGTCCCGTCTGCCAAACCAGAGACTGTTCACGTCCCGTCTGCCCAGCGAGAGACTGTTCACGTCCCGTCTGCCCAGCCAGAGACTGTTCACATTCCGTCTGCTCAGCCAGAGACTGTTCACGTCCCGTCTGCCCGGTCAGAGAATTTTCACGTCACGCTGCCCAGCCAGTGGAGTCAGAGACTGTCCCAGTCAGAGACTGGTCACGTTCTGTCTGCCCAGCCAGACGCTGTTCACGTTCTGTCTGCCCAGCCAGAGGCTGTTCACATCACATCTGCCCAGTCATAGACTGTTAACGTCACGTCTGCCCAGCCAGAGGCTGTTCGCGTCCTGTCTGCCCAACCAGAGACTGTTCATGTCACGTCTGCCCAGTTCTGAGACTGTTCACAGAGACGGATAAGGGCATACCCATTCTCGTAGCCGGGGTAGCCTGAGCGACTATTTGTAGCGTGTTGGCTACATGCCTGTGTTCACTTTGCCGGAGCCAGTGCCAGTGCCTGTTTCAGAACCGAAGCCAATGCCTGTTCCAGAGCCAGTGTTTGTTTCTGTGTTTGTGTCTGTTTTTGTGGCTGTTACAGTTTTGATGTCTGTTCCTGAGCCGGTGTCTGGTCCTAAAGGGGTCTTCACCGCCCTGGCCGCCCGATGGACTCTCTGTTTCACCCTGGCCGCCCGATGGACTCTGTTTCGCCATGGCCACCCGATGGACTATCTGCTTCACCCTGGTCACCGGCTAAACCTGCATTCCCCACAATCCTTGTTGTGCCAATCGTCTGTTCATTGCACTCAGCTGTTCCCCGTCATCTTTGTACCCAGCTGTTCCCTGTTGTTCATTGTTGGTTTTGTGTATTTAAAACCCTGTCTGTGTCAGTGTTCGTCATGGAGTCCTTGTTATATGTCACACCACTTCTTAGGTCTGTTTTTGGCTTGTTCTTGTTTTGCTCTCTTGTGTTTGGTTTGATTATTTGGATATTGACCCCTGCCTGGAAGACTATGATTTGGATTACCCTATTAAAGACTACTTCTCATGGATTCCATGCTTTCTTTGTGTAATTCGTGACACCCATTACGTCACTTCCGGTTTGGCATTTTTCAGATGCTGAAGTAAAAGATAAAAGAAACTCTCACAAAAATGACTACAGAAGCCTGAGTAGTGTATTTACCTATAAATACACTACTGAGGCTTCTGTAGTATTTTTTTAAGTTCTATCATTATTTTTCTATTAATTGACTCACTGGGGGCTCTAACCTGCAATATGCTCTTTAAAGGGGACCTAGCAAAATTCACTTTTACATGGTGTTTTAACATAAATGTGTGTCAGCAGTGTGTGTACACAACCACGCTTTAGTAAAAATTAGGGATGCACCGATATGAAACGTTTGGCTGATATCGATAATTATATATATTTGAAAGCCGAAAACCGATATATTGTTTGATAAATTTAAATCCAAATTTTTACATAATTTTTGAGAGCCTGATAACAAAAAAAGTCTCACCATTAAATCCATGTCCCAAGCACACAATTATAAGTATGTTCTCATTCTAATTTTATAAAGCCTTTATGACAGATTTTGCACTATTCATGTTGCACTTAACTTTATTTTACAATAATATTTCAAGCAATTCAAAATCATCATGGCAAACAGTTCACATCTGAAGTGTCTCATCTGAAGGAAATAATCCATTATTATTGGCTTTAAAATACAGGGGGAAAGTTTCTTATCAGGGCGATAAAAATAACATTAAAAATGAACATCCGCTGATACTGATGTGGTGGCTGACATATCGTGCATCCCAAGTAAAAATCCACTCACTCCTCTTTTTTTACCCCATAAATCATAAGCTGTGTCTTCCATCATTTGCATATGATTTTTCATCCATGTGATTATATGTTTAACGGTAAAAGACATTAGGAAAAAATGGAATACGAATGTGCCATCACATTACATTAATAGAAATAAATTAGCCTAATAGGCTATCCTTGCCTTGTTTTTGAATAAATAAATCAAATAGTATAAAGTACATTTCAGAAAATGAAATGAGCTTTTCTCAATCTTTCCCATTGGCCAAATATTATTTTTAATTCATTTTTTTAAATTGATTTTTAATGGAAACAGATTGTCTTTTGTTGTACATTATTTTCACGAAAATACTTTTTTCAGACAATCTGCTATTATCACAATAAGCATGTTACATCTGTCAGTTTCAGGTGCCATCATGTGCCAACTGATGGCATCCTAGTCCCTCACCGTTTACATTAGACTTTGTTTTCCCGGACTTCATTTCCCATAATCATTTGCTTATTATTAGTTTATCTGTTTCAGCTGTGTCTTCCTGGGTTTTACATTTCTTGTTCCTGTCTGCCTCAGTGGATTGTTTTTGTGTTTGCTCTGATTAACCCTCCCCATTGACCCTCTGCCTGGTATGGACTATGACCTTGGATTATATTTGTTAATGAACTGTGTTTGGATTCTACTCTATCTGCTCAATACTGTCTTACCACCACAACCAAATCATTACAAAACAATTATATCTGTAGTTAAAACATTAAAACATAGCATGCCACAGGAAAAGTGTTCAAAAGCATCACATCCTAAAAAAAATTGTATTGTTTGAATATAAAAAAATGTAACTTCTCAGTAATGATTTCATGTAATTTACCTGTTTAACTCCATTAATAAGAATGACATATTTAATCTAAATGTTTAAATCATGAGTAAAACTTGGTTTAAATCATTATTTTATTTATTTAAACTTTTATTGTGAAAATGCACTGTATTTATGATTAGGACTCATAATGAAGATTTACAGATTTAGCCTACTTCATCTGCCATTAGATTGGCTATATGCATCACTTTCACTAAACGCCACTAAACGCCCAAACCGCTCACTGGCGCAGACATTTAAGAAGGGATGGATATTTGCTTCAAAGTTTGGTGAGTGAAATTATATTTTAATTATCTTACTGTATATGTATCATTTTCTTTTACATTTTCTGTCTAAAAGTGACCAAAAAGACATTTAACTTCAGCTCACCATTGGTGTCACCAAACTGCTTCATCTCCAAAACGTTCATACGCATGGGTCAGATTTCCCGTCAAGTTGTTTTTATAAATCATAACTTATTACATCTCTTTCAGGGCCTGTTTTATGTGTACGCAGCGGTTATATATGAGGCCCCAGATGCTTAGGCTCTGTTGTGCAACAAATCTTCCACCATGGTCTTGTCAGTCAGCTCGCCTTACTCTGGGCTTTCTCCAGCAGCTCATCTTCTCAATGGCTGTGGTACTTGAGGGGCAAGGGCCATTCTCAGCCTGACTACGAATTTCTTGGAAGTTCGTGCTGGGCAGCGCTCGGTGTGCACGATGACCGTGACATTTTGAACGGACGCTGTAGCCTGGTGTTCGGAAGCCCTGAGTCCTGGCTGCTAAACTGTTGTTGAATATGCATTTAGGAGTCATGTCAGCTCATATTCCCAACAGTAAATTTACGGATTCTTGTGATGAATAGAACACTTTGAGCTCCTTTGTCTACTCGCGCAGGAGGTTGGTGTCAGTTTTACATGTTGTAAATCATACAAATTGGTTGTATTTTTTTAAAATAATTGTCATAAATAAAAATGTGAAAACCCATACTTTGAAGACCATATTTTCAGTTTTAGATGGTTAATTTGTTTTAATAAAAAAATGCCATATAAAAATGTACAAACCACAGTCTATGGTACAAACACATACTTTGAAGACCATAATTAAGCTAATTAAGAAACAATAAGACGTTATATGAAAAGTTGTTATTTATTACACATATACAGATCATTCAGTGTAACTGTTACAGCATTTGCGGCAGATCAGAAATGACCGCAGCGGCGTCTGCATATTTGTAATGATTAGACACGGCTGAATGAATACGACCGTTGAATGAATACATCGCTGTCTTTCGTGTCAAATATACATTTCGAATTAATAGTTGTTCCTAGATTAACAAAACCTGCAGGTCTCGTTGACTGAAATCCTATTGTAAACATAATCCTCTGATATTCGGACTTGCTGTTTCCAGCCGTTTCGGCGCATGAAATACGTCACTCACGACCACGCGTTAGCGATTGGCTATGGCAGATCCTGAGTGACTCTGGGCAGATCCAATAGTTTTGAACTTTAACAGTGAACCCGCCTACAAGGAAGGAAACGTTTCTCAATGGAGGGGGCCAGACTCTATGTCCAAATGAAATGTACTAGAGTCTGGTTGAACCAGGCTACAAATTTAGTAGAAAAAGTTAGTTTCTTTGACAGATTTTTTTTTAATAACATCAAGCAATTTTACGTCACGAGAGGGAGCCTGTGTTTTGGCCGCGCAGGATACATGATAAATGATAATAATCTGTACAATATTGTGATCTGAGCACAACCATACACAAAATAAATGTATTTTAAAATATATTTTTAGAATATATATTTGGTATATATGCAAATATTTAAAAAATTGGCCCAATAAATATATTTTAGTTAAATATATGTAAATATTTGTTTATTTTTAATATATTTTAGTTAAATATGTAAATATATATGTGTGTGAATATATTTACTAACAACATATGTGTTCTTATGTTTTAACTTTTGCAAATGGTTTCATTTGAATTATTTTTACAGAATTGAATACAGTTTTTTAATAGTGTGTGTGCGCAGTGTTAGACACCGAGTTCTATTTATTGTTTAAGTGTACTTCAATGTTGGAGTGTCACTGTTATACTTGCATCATAAATATTGTGCATATTTTCAAAATTTAAATGACTTCAGGAAAGATGTCAATAAAACAACAATACATCTAATAATTGCACGCAGTGTTAGGTATGTTCCTCTTAATATGGCCTAATAAGAAACCAACTATAGGAAAGCAGCAACTATCTGTCATGTCACATTGCAGTCATTTAAATGTAAGAACAATATTTATTATATCTGTGTCATAATACAGTAGTGAAATATGGTAGCCTACTGTTGTGTATAGGGGAAAAGGTAGAGGAATTACTATGATCAAAATACATTTTCGACCCTTCTTTAGCAAGCTAAACATTGTATGACCATATATTTGTCATATATTTTACATTACATTATAATATATTGCACACTAAACATCATATATTTTTGATATATTTGAGAATATATTTTAAAATGATAAATATAAGTGAACAGTGATGCAAATATATTTCTGTGTATTTGGAATATATGCCACACATATTTTTGACACTATAAAATATAGTTCAATATATTTTGTCTATATTACTTTTGTGTATGGGCAGTATTACACATCATTCGCTAACGTGTATTTATCTATAAGCTAACACTGGTCTCTCACCAAGATGCCTGCCCTGTTCTTTACTGGTTCTCCTCACATCACAACTCAATTTGTCTCCTTCGAACTGTTGTTCTGTCTAATCTTGGCCTGTCACTGTTTTCTTGGATGCATAGCAGGCTCATAATTGTATGGCTCTGGTCCGTCATACGAGTGTGTATAAACATTTACAATTTCCTCGGCGTCCGAACTGTCATTGCGATTCCATTGTTTTCCTTTTGTTTTAATTGTTCGGCTCCCTCCCATTGTCGCAGTGTCTGGTTTGTGTTTCCCTGAATCTCCCAGCTGTTCCCTATTGTTCATTGTTGGTTCTGTATACCCCGTCTGTGTCAGTGTTTGTCATGGAGCCTTCGTTGTATGTCACAACACTTCTTAGGTCTGTTTTTGGCTTGTTCTTGTTTTGTTCTCTTGTGTTTGGTTTGATCATTTGGATATTGACCCCTGCCTGGAAGACTACGATTTGGTTACCCTATTAAAGACTACTGCTCATTGATTCTATCCTTTCTGTGTGTGATTCATGACAGAAGGACACCATCACACTGAATACAGTGGTATGTTTTGTAATATCTCTTCCCCAGCCACCAAGCGGGAGTGAAGAGAGTTTGTAAGGGGACCTGATTGGTCAAGTTTCGTGGGACTCGTGGAGGTCACAGTGGAGGAGGTGGTTGAGAGATTGTTCCCGTCTGCCCAGCTAGAGACTGTTCACGTCCCGTCTGCCCAGCCAGAGACTGTTCATGTCCCGTCTGCCCAGCCAGAGACTGTTCACTTCACATTTGCCCAGCCAGTGGAGTCAAAGACTGTTCCAGTCAGGGACTGTTCAAGTTCCGTCTGCCCAACCAGAGACTGTTCACCCACGTCTGCCCAGCCAGAGACTGTTCACGTCATATTTGCCCAGCTAGTGGAGTCAGAGACTGTTCACATTCCGTCTGCCCAGCCAGAGATTGTTCATGTCCCGTCTGCCCAACCAGAGATTGTTCATGTCCCGTCTGCCAAACCAGAGACTGTTCACGTCCCGTCTGCCCAGCGAAGACTGTTCACGTCCCGTCTGCCCAGCCAGAGACTGTTCACATTCCGTCTGCTCAGCCAGAGACTGTTCACGTGCCCGTCTGCCCGGTCAGAGAATTTTCACGTCACGTCTGCCCAGCCAGTGGAGTCAGAGACTGTCCCAGTCAGAGACTGGTCACGTTCTGTCTGCCCAGCCAGACGCTGTTCACGTTCTGTCTGCCCAGCCAGAGGCTGTTCACATCACATCTGCCCAGTCATAGACTGTTAACGTCACGTCTGCCCAGCCAGAGGCTGTTCGCGTCCTGTCTGCCCAACCAGAGACTGTTCATGTCACGTCTGCCCAGTTCGAGACTGTTCACAGAGACGGATAAGGGCATACCCATTCTCGTAGCCGGGGTAGCCTGAGCGACTATTTGTAGCGGTTTGGCTACATGCCTGTGTTCACTTTGCCGGAGCCAGTGCCAGTGCCTGTTTCAGAACCGAAGCCAATGCCTGTTCCAGAGCCAGTGTTTGTTTCTGTGTTTGTGTCTGTTTTTGTGGCTGTTACAGTTTTGATGTCTGTTCCTGAGCCGGTGTCTGGTCCTAAAGGGGTCTTCACCGCCCTGGCCGCCCGATGGACTCTCTGTTTCACCCTGGCCGCCCGATGGACTCTGTTTCGCCATGGCCACCCGATGGACTATCTGCTTCACCCTGGTCACCGGCTAAACCTGCATTCCCCACAATCCTTGTTGTGCCAATCGTCTGTTCATTGCACTCAGCTGTTCCCCGTCATCTTTGTACCCAGCTGTTCCCTGTTGTTCATTGTTGGTTTTGTGTATTTAAAACCCTGTCTGTGTCAGTGTTCGTCATGGAGTCCTTGTTATATGTCACACCACTTCTTAGGTCTGTTTTTGGCTTGTTCTTGTTTTGCTCTCTTGTGTTTGGTTTGATTATTTGGATATTGACCCCTGCCTGGAAGACTATGATTTGGATTACCCTATTAAAGACTACTTCTCATGGATTCCATGCTTTCTTTGTGTAATTCGTGACACCCATTACGTCACTTCCGGTTTGGCATTTTTCAGATGCTGAAGTAAAAGATAAAAGAAACTCTCACAAAAATGACTACAGAAGCCTTAGTAGTGTATTTACCTATAAATACACTACTGAGGCTTCTGTAGTATTTTTTTTAAGTTCTATCATTATTTTTCTATTAATTGACTCACTGGGGGCTCTAACCTGCAATATGCTCTTTAAAGGGGACCTAGCAAAATTCACTTTTACATGGTGTTTTAACATAAATGTGTGTCAGCAGTGTGTGTACACAACCACGCTTTAGTAAAAATTAGGGATGCACCGATATGAAACGTTTGGCTGATATCGATAATTATATATATTTGAAAGCCGAAAACCGATATATTGTTTGATAAATTTAAATCCAAATTTTTACATAATTTTTGAGAGCCTGATAACAAAAAAAGTCTCACCATTAAATCCATGTCCCAAGCACACAATTATAAGTATGTTCTCATTCTAATTTTATAAAGCCTTTATGACAGATTTTGCACTATTCATGTTGCACTTAACTTTATTTTACAATAATATTTCAAGCAATTCAAAATCATCATGGCAAACAGTTCACATCTGAAGTGTCTCATCTGAAGGAAATAATCCATTATTATTGGCTTTAAAATACAGGGGGAAAGTTTCTTATCAGGGCGATAAAAATAACATTAAAAATGAACATCCGCTGATACTGATGTGGTGGCTGACATATCGTGCATCCCAAGTAAAAATCCACTCACTCCTCTTTTTTTACCCCATAAATCATAAGCTGTGTCTTCCATCATTTGCATATGATTTTTCATCCATGTGATTATATGTTTAACGGTAAAAGACATTAGGAAAAAATGGAATACGAATGTGCCATCACATTACATTAATAGAAATAAATTAGCCTAATAGGCTATCCTTGCCTTGTTTTTGAATAAATAAATCAAATAGTATAAAGTACATTTCAGAAAATGAAATGAGCTTTTCTCAATCTTTCCCATTGGCCAAATATTATTTTTAATTCATTTTTTTAAATTGATTTTTAATGGAAACAGATTGTCTTTTGTTGTACATTATTTTCACGAAAATACTTTTTTCAGACAATCTGCTATTATCACAATAAGCATGTTACATCTGTCAGTTTCAGGTGCCATCATGTGCCAACTGATGGCATCCTAGTCCCTCACCGTTTACATTAGACTTTGTTTTTCCCGGACTTCATTTCCCATAATCATTTGCTTATTATTAGTTTATCTGTTTCAGCTGTGTCTTCCTGGGTTTTACATTTCTTGTTCCTGTCTGCCTCAGTGGATTGTTTTTGTGTTTGCTCTGATTAACCCTCCCCATTGACCCTCTGCCTGGTATGGACTATGACCTTGGATTATATTTGTTAATGAACTGTGTTTGGATTCTCACTCTATCTGCTCAATACTGTCTTACCACCACAACCAAATCATTACAAAACAATTATATCTGTAGTTAAAACATTAAAACATAGCATGCCACAGGAAAAGTGTTCAAAAGCATCACATCCTAAAAAAAATTGTATTGTTTGAATATAAAAAAATGTAACTTCTCAGTAATGATTTCATGTAATTTACCTGTTTAACTCCATTAATAAGAATGACATATTTAATCTAAATGTTTAAATCATGAGTAAAACTTGGTTTAAATCATTATTTTATTTATTTAAACTTTTATTGTGAAAATGCACTGTATTTATGATTAGGACTCATAATGAAGATTTACAGATTTAGCCTACTTCATCTGCCATTAGATTGGCTATATGCATCACTTTCACTAAACGCCACTAAACGCCCAAACCGCTCACTGGCGCAGACATTTAAGAAGGGATGGATATTTGCTTCAAAGTTTGGTGAGTGAAATTATATTTTAATTATCTTACTGTATATGTATCATTTTCTTTTACATTTTCTGTCTAAAAGTGACCAAAAAGACATTTAACTTCAGCTCACCATTGGTGTCACCAAACTGCTTCATCTCCAAAACGTTCATACGCATGGGTCAGATTTCCCGTCAAGTTGTTTTTATAAATCATAACTTATTACATCTCTTTCAGGGCCTGTTTTATGTGTACGCAGCGGTTATATATGAGGCCCCAGATGCTTAGGCTCTGTTGTGCAACAAATCTTCCACCATGGTCTTGTCAGTCAGCTCGCCTTACTCTGGGCTTTCTCCAGCAGCTCATCTTCTCAATGGCTGTGGTACTTGAGGGGCAAGGGCCATTCTCAGCCTGAC
>JAQIUQ010002806.1:0-10739 GCA_030378365.1 Hybognathus amarus
CGCATACATCCCTGCATGCATATGGGCCCAGAGACTCACAGCTTGGCGGCACGGGAATCCTTTCTTTGCTCCCTCATGGACCTGCATGGATCAAGTGAGCATGCACTGGGTAAAGAGTCTGGTCTCTCGAGGAGAGACGAGAACAGCATTGAACAACAATGGTGACAAGGCTCAATTTGATTCAGGTGTGCCTCATCACACGGCACCAGTCCTGGTTGTTACAACACCCACTCCAGTAGGGAAGCTGATGAAGGACGGCGATTCAAGCTATGTTTACACGGAAACGATTCTGAAGAGAAAACGCAAAAGTGGCGTTGCATCATCATTTTTTATTCTGTGTCTAGACGTTTAGACGTTTTTTGTGGGAAATTTGCTTGCAAATGGTAACGCAAATGTCTGAGAAATTTAATGTAGTATGCACTCCAGGTGGCTAGGAGTGCATACTAAAGCAACACCAAGTCCACGCGCCAGCGTACAACCTTCACTGTCAAGCAGACTTTTGTGTTTTTACCCTTTACACGAATCGCGACGGTGCATTCGCAGTCTCATCCCAATTCATCATATAACTGACGTTTTGGGACGTCTTTTGACCATTCGTCAATGAATATACAACTTTTTAGGGCCCCCTTAAACGTCGGTAGATGACGTTTTGGGATCCTAACTCTACCCCAGACCTAAACCTAACCCTAAACCCAACTCGTCACCTAACTGAAGTTAAAGGTAAAGCGTCAGTTGTATGACGACCCGGGATCGTCATCTACTCGATGTTTAAGGGGGCCCTAAAAGTTCGTATATTGACGAATGGTCAAAAGACGTCCCAAGACGTCAGTTATATGACGAATTGGGATGAGACTGTGTTAGACGGTGGAGCATTTTAAGATTTCCACTCTGGAGGGTGGTTTCACTTTTTTTTGCGTTTTTAAGCCTCAAAAGCGCCATTGCCGTGTAAACGAAAGGCACATCCGATAAAATATTTGTACGTTTTCACCCGTGAGCGCTCTTGTGTAAACAGGGCCTTAAGTGACAGGGTGGCGATGACAATAAGAGGAGGCAGCCCCTTATTCACAACAATTATTCCCTCCATCACTAAGCACTGTTTTTACCTCGCTGAAAGGCCCTGATTGTACTCTTGAGTTTTCTTTCGGGAACATACAAAATATTCCTCATTTAAATGTCATTAGGAAATAAAATACTATGTCAATACTAAGTCAATGAGGTCTATTAACTTTTTGGTTACAGATATTCTTCATAATATCATCTTTTGTGTTCAGCAGAAGAAATACATTTATACAGGTTTGAAAGAACTTGAGGGTAAGTAAATGATGATAGAATTTTAATTTTGATGTCAACTAAACCTTTAAATTAAATCCTTCTGCAGACTGTGAAATTAATTTCTGTCCTTGCAATTGTCGCTTCTGCTATTGTATGATATCAGCCAAATGAGACTTCTTTAAAAATAGCGAAACAATACTGACACCAAAGTAATGAAATGGGGTCAATTTCATGTTGACTAAGGAGGTTAAGCGACAGTACTATAGTTTTTGCATGTGTGTGTGTGTGTGTGTGTGGTGTGTGTGTCAAGGTCACCTTGGGGATGGTATGAGGGCCAACAAAAACAGAATTGGAAAGGTTTTGATTATGAGCACAGGCTGCTGAATGAACATTAACAGAGCAAATTTAGTCATTATGATAATTAGCCTTTCACAAGCCTCTTCATAGTGACTGATTGCAATCAGACCTGCTTTAATCTACAAAGTACTACATACTCAAACACTGTGACCACTCTATGCTCGCATACACACACACTCACATTAATATCCATTCAGGGAAAAAAACTAAATTATACTCTATTACAATTTATTGTAAAATACCCTAACATGCAAGAAAAGGATGAATTTAACAATTGGCTCACTTTTAATTCACAAGTTTAAATTTGATTTCACAGGATGCTGAACAGGTATTTGAATTGACATAACAGGTGGAATTTACATCATTGGAATTCAAAGAAATGTAACAAATTCTTTGATATACTATAAATAAAATCTCAGCTGTTTGATTTCAAGTATTGCCGCCAAATGTGAACTATGTTTGTTATCTCCAGCACTAATCTGCTAAATGTGACTATAAGGCATTAAGATATTTTAAACCTCATGATTTTCTGTAAAGCTAGATTTGAAAAAAAGTGCTTTGTGAAAAGCGCTACATTTGACTTACAGTAACTTGACTTTTAGTACCTACATTTTTGGGTAAAATATTCTTCCTTGAGATTTTGAATTTAGTCTACATTCAAGCCCTTTAGGAAACCTTATAGCCAAAATAAATGAGTGCATTCAACCCATTATGATGTTGCTTAATTTCATGAACAGAAAAGTAATTACAAATGTGTTGTGAAAATAGCAACAGGACAACAGCAAGTATATCCAGATTCTACACAACAGCATTATCCGCACAAACAAAAGCATCACACACACACACACAAAGATGATAATGTCTGCAAAGAAAAGTCCTGTCTCGCTGTTCTGGCTTCAACATTAGCTAATTTTCTAATCTTTTAAAATAGCTTAGATCGATTGAGCTCTCAGGTTTCTGCCTCCATCTCTCTCGCAGCTCTTCACCTTCAGTCCTCATCACTAGTGACCTTGCCACTCAGGATCAAATACATTAACAGGATCTGCTTACATACATACACAGGTAATTATACACACACACAGTGGCTAACAACTAGAGAAAAGGACCCTTACCCATTATATGATGATGGTGGGGTATAATCTACATGTTTAGGGGTTTGTTCTAGATTGGGTTTACTCATTTTGTTGTCTATACATGTTTGTATGACAGTGGAACATTCTGCTGCGTAAAAGGCTTTTTTCCACAAATAGGATGCCTTTTAAAGTTTCATTACTTAAAAGCATTAGAGGCACAAATGAAAACTATTAGATTTGTTAGAAACTATTAAGAAGTCTTAAAGGCCTTGACCTACTTGACTGACTCAAACATTCTGTTGAACTGACATTATTTATTATACTCCAAACCAAATTTTGATTAAATAATTATAATCACAAAATATTAATTTAGCATTCTCCCTCATCTTCCATGCAACCCTATAACAAGATAATTTATTAATTTAAAACTTTTTAACTGACATCCATATAGTGATGATTTTCCAGTGAAACGGCTTATAAAACAGCAATAAAACTTGATAGTATTCACCAGTTACTGATTAGATTGTTGAAAGAGACTGAAGAGAAATTTTGCTAAACATGCATTAAGAATTTCAACAAAATTGAAATTGTTACTTGTTTTTTTAACATAAAATATCATGTAATATATATAAATTTGTCATAAGTAGCATTGTCTGTGTGGAAAACACTCTTTTATTGACCATTTGTTAAAAAAAAATACTTAATTGACTGTTCTATTTTGTAACCTATCCTCCTTGGAAATTGCCAAAAATAAACTCAGAATCTCAAATGTATTTCTCATGGAGATTTCACATTTCCTCTATTTCACATTTCCTTTTACTATCCACACACTCTTCTAATGCTGATGAGCGCTGATATCAGCACAATGATCTGGAGGCATAGAAAATTAAGTCCAGAGACAACAGTGAGTACACACACTTTACAAGGTCAAGCTTTCACTGGGTTCATATGGACAGGAAGTGTTATTTTTAGCATTCAAGGGGTGATACAATCAAGACCCCCTTAGTCCCTGTGCCCGGTTGCATAAAGCACCTTAATTGTTTCAAAAAATGATACTTAAGGAGTGATTTCCCCTCACCTGAGAAATCTCTTAAGGGTGTTGCATAATCTTTTAAACGGTTCTCTTGGGTAAGGGAAACAAGTGTTTCAAGACAGCTATCCTGGATTCACGTTATAAAAGTCTGTTGTTGCCACAGATATGCAAAACACTAACACTAGCAATTTCACGGTTTAATCAAATAAAGTAGGCTAGGATAACGGAATGGATAAAGAAAACAAAAAAATAAAGCTTAATTGGACAGAGGATAATAAATGTTTTCTTCCCTGACGAATATGGTAAAATAAAAACAATTTTGAAAAGCAAACTACGGGATGGAGTCTTTTAAATGACGGAAAAGAGCCCCCGCAACCCAGTCAACCCCTCTGCTTACAGGCGATTTATGGCGATTAAAATTATAATTTTTTTAAATTCATGTACACTTATAATCTTTAATCAAATATATTACCCTTCCCTCCCCATCGAAACGCGCCTCTTCAGAGAATCGCATTCAAATCTGCCTCCATTTTGTTTGCAACGCCCAATCTCCAACAATCCAATAAATTCCAGAAGGACAAAATCAAGCCCTACCCTACATTTTTTTCTAATTTCAGAAGCCATTTCACTCGGATATACGTCACGGCAAGGAAAAAATGACAATCTCAACTTCCGTTCTCGCCGACTTTAAGGTGCTTTATGCAACCGGGCACTTAAGTTTATAGGAAGTAACCTGTTACTAAAGCAAAAATTACCCAAAGCTTCAACCTAATTCTATCTTAAACTGAAATAACCCGAGATCCTATTTGTCTGTATGTCACTAGCTGTGTTTCTAGTAAATCCTCATTTGACGTGGTGTTCCCAAAGGCTTTATGCTTAGACCGCTCTAAAGGCCCGTTCACACCAAGTACGATAGCTATAAAGATAACGATAGAGATATAGTTCTAAAAATCATTCTCCATATTAAAGAATAGCAGAGTTCAAACCACAATTATAACGATAAAGATATGAGGAACGGTATCGCTGGGATTACAACAAACGTTTTTTTTTCCTAGCTGTCGAATGATAAAACACTGACAGCCAATCAGAATCCACTCAAATTTAAAGGGCTTGTGCATTTAAAATTGCCACTGAAAAAAATGTATATATGGAAAGCAATCAGTTGTACCCTTGGAATAAATGGTGACAAGTATTAACCGATGAGATCATTATGCAGGCCAGCAATTATTCTAACAAATGACCTCAGGAATCCAGTTTTGAAAACATTGTATTGCTTACTTTAAAGTTGCAGTGAAAAGGCGTCTCTTATATATATATACATATATATATATATATATATATATATATATATATATATATATATATGTAATTCTTTCTATATTTTTTTGTAACGCAAAGCAGCAGCAGTCATCTAGTTTCGCTACTTTAAACCGCAGCTCCTCCTACGACCAGATGTCGGTTGAGAGCATCGGAGGGGAGCTTCACTCATCCGAAGACTGAGGATTCGGCTGCGTTACCCCTTTCGAAGAGTGTAGCATTCAAGCCGAGTCCAAACCAGAATGGGCGGCTATGCTCTTCTGGGTCGCACAGAAAGTCGGGCTTTCAATCATCTCGGTTGGATGATAAATGGTAATTTGTAATGTTATCGTTATCAGAAACAGAAATGACTGTATATTAAAGCCGATAGATAAAGTATTAGAGATTCTGAGATTCAGTAAATGCAACATTTGAAGAAGAAATCTGTCATATAGGCTACATTTTACAGAACACGACTGTAAAAACACGACTGGTGAAAATAGAATTTTCATTAGTTTGAAAAACTATGAAAAACTAAAAAGTTTGAAAAATTCTACGGTCTGTATTCTACTGACTGAAATAATTTGTTACTAAAACAGGCCTTAATTTTACGTCAAGTGAAGGTTAATCATGACATGTTTGCCCACCCACCCCCACAAGTCCTCTAAATTAATGAGAAAAGATAGATCAAAGCTAGTTAATAAGGAGATTAGAGAGATTAAAAATGATCACACAATCCCTTCGCAAACAAATCACACCTTCCCTTGCAGCATTTCGTGGTGTGACAGTTTTCACCCTGCGTTTAGTGAGATGGGCTACAAATATGTTAATTAGGGTGACCAACTGTCCTGTTTTCCCAGGACATGTCCTGTTTTCAAATAACAATATAACAATTGTCTATCCATACAGAGGAGGCATTACCTACTTTAAATGTATTGAAATTAATAAGGTATCTTTGAGTAAACTTCGAGTATCATTGGAGTAGGCCCATCTGTTTGCCGGGCCAAGTGTCCTGGTTTTTGGTAATCAAAATATGGTCACCCTATGTTAAAATGTATACCTTAAATGCAATGTCTGCCAGTATGCATACTGTACATGATTATGCATCTTCCAACTGCATTTGATGTTTTGATTTTAAGGGAGCCGTATGCAAGATTGTGGCCAAAACTGGTACTGCAATCACCTACAAATTACTGTAGAGCGGTGTATCCCTCTCGCCCTCCCCCTGACTCGAGGTTGCCAGATAGGCTGCAGGATCCAACATTTTTTTTAATTCAACACGTTTGTATCTGCACTGGCAACCCGGATCCTGCAACACTACTGACTCTGTGATTGGTAGATGGGTTGAGGGTGGAGCATCAGACCAAAACACAACATCAGCATCAGTTGAGGGCTGCAACTTCACTTTTTAAATGACAATATCCTGGCTAGACAACTGTTGTCTGTGATATACGTATTTTAAATAAACATGTCTTAATGTATTCTTATATTCATGCTTCATTATATTTCAATAGTGAAAACTAATTAAAAAAAAGACACAGTCTGTACTCTTTACTGCATATTTATAATGCTTTTTAAAGCTGCACTATAAGATTAACAGCACACCAGCATCAAATTCTTTTGGAATCAATTGTAAGTCAGGTCTCTTGTGTGATAGTGCTATATAAAGCTAAGCACAAGACTGCCACTGAGACTGAAGATTGTTGCCCGAAGGCATCTCAAGGCAATAGGGGGACATTTTTGAGACACCATGTCAAGATAAAAATAGTACAACTTTTAAAAATAGACCAGCATATTTACATAAATATCCATACTTGCATTATCAAAGAAGGGAGTGCATGTGCCCTTCCCCAAACAAACGTGAGGTTTATTCTTGACATGCTCACCAATGCACTATTCTTTGAAACAACAGGGGTCAAAGAAATAAGCAAATTGATATAATAATATTTGAATTAATATTTCTAAAGTGACCCTGTCCAACAGTGAAACCAGTGGAAGCCACTCTCTAAAAACAATTTATCGTGCTAATACAGTATACAGGTAGTTTTAAGTGAATGTAAAATGATGGTAAAATGATAGACCAAAAAAAATATGGTCAATTCGGCCATTGACCTGCATAAAGTCAGCATGAAATAGAATTTGTGATAGTCTTTTTTACCCCGTTTTCACATATTTTTCAGTGAAACAGCAGGGACTTTATTACGGGAGCTTCATTTTGTCCATGTGGAATTCATTCGATGGTTGAATTGTAAATTTTATTTCATGGTGATTTTAACATCTTGTATTACCAATGATTTATTGACTAATGGTCTGAAAAGTAGATTATAAACAATACTATCCAAACAACATAAAATATACATAAAATATATTTTCTGTTCTGTAAAGTTAATGATTATTGTATTCCGAAGCTAGCCTATCTGAAAATGTTTAATTTCATAAAGGAACATTTATTTTTAAAGGGGTCATATAATGGTACATGCACTTTTACAAGTTGATTGTACTGCAATGTGTGTTGTCAGTGCCTGTACCCAACCATCATTTAATGATAAAAATCCATCCAGTGGTTTTGTTTTAATCTCCTTATATGTTTTCCCCTGTCTCAAATCGAGCCGTTTCGACCGTGTGACGTCACACGGTCGCACGCCCCTCCCGCGGTTGTTGATTGACAGCAGTGTTTCAACACAGACCCACCCCTCGAGTGAGCTGTCATCATAGACTATAGTACGTCATTGTTGATACACTGGAGCAGAATGGCGTCTAAGCGACTGTGTTGTTCTGTTCTTGTGTGCAATAACAAACACAGAAATCATTCATAAATGATGTTCCTAAAACCGAACCACTGAGGACGCAGTGGCTGAGTTTTGTTTATGAAGGAAGATTCCCCACGATCGACGTCAATGTGCTCATCATGTTTGCGCGAATCATTTCTCACCAGACTGCTTTATAAACGAGGATCAGTATAAAGCTGGTTTTGCTAAGAAGCTGCTCCTGAAAAAATAATCCGTAGGCTACCAACTATTTATGTTCCCTCTGCAGTCTGCACCTAAAATTGTATTAATCTTTATATTAATCTTTGCAAAACGATGGGGAAAAGTTTTTCATGACCATTAGTTGTAACGTCAATCTGTCAATGAACTAACGTATACATCAGTAAACACAGCTTTCTTATCTCACTACTCTACCCTGCCAGTCCATACAAAGATAGATCAAAGTAACATTACGTTAACCAACCATTCAGAAACGTCCTCAAGCCTTAATTGTCGAACTTCTTTGCGGCCGTCATCTTGTTCCGGTGAACAGTTACTCCAGTTCAAACTGATACAGATTGCACAGATGTCACGCTGAGAGACTCACACTGTCATTCTCTGTCCAAAACCTTCAAATGTTGTCAAGGCAACACTCCATGTGATTCACGCTTGGTTCACGCCCGCAGAACAGAGGGGCGGGGTTTATTATTTAAAGGGAAATGCACTGAAATGGCTTGCTGAAAACAAGAGCTGATTTTGACCAGGTAAAATTGTGTTTTCTTAAAATACTAATGAGAATTTTTAATAAAAGTATATTACAAAGTTTTCATTTAGACCCTAAACATTCATATTAACTTGTACAAAAATGGCATTATATGACCCCTTTAACAAAATGAACATATGAAAAATAAAAAACTATATTAGTATTATGGAGTAGGTTGTGTAAGCTAAATGCATTTCCATTAACCTTTAGCCTAGGAAACATTCAAGTTAAATTATGATTTTACGTTAATTTACATTAGATAAAAAAAAAGAAATAAGAAAAGACTTTTCAGAAATCTGAATTGGAAGCTGATGAATGAAGATCAGGTACATTTTTGTATTATCCACTCCTAGTCTCATATTATATTCATGCACTTGAGATAAATTCAGATTTACTGGACAGCTTTTAGAGCTCATATCTCCAAAACTAATTTCCATCTCTTGTCACAAGGTAAGAATAAATCTGTGGGGATAATCGGAAACGTCAGTAACAAATCTCATAACAATGTCCTTTACCTGAATCAGTATAGATTAGACTTCCAATACCCTGCATACGATCTCATTTAATCTCTGAACAACCACACTATACACACCGTAAATCAGCTCCTGCTTTCTCAATCTTAAATGCAGTCTCGGAGGGCGTTGCACAAAAAAAGTGAGAAAGTTTTCTCTCACTGATAAAATGCATTAGAAGATGGCATATTCCTAGACTGTGAAATATCTTTTTTTTA
Organism: Hybognathus amarus; assembly: GCA_030378365.1. Taxonomy (NCBI): domain Eukaryota; kingdom Metazoa; phylum Chordata; class Actinopteri; order Cypriniformes; family Leuciscidae; genus Hybognathus; species Hybognathus amarus. The sequence goes on from JAQIUQ010002806.1 coordinate 9,272, forward strand.
TTACTAATTAGGGATGCACCGATACCGATACCGGTATCGGGTATCGGCCTCGATACCACATTTTTTAAAGTACTCGTACTCGTTAAAAGTCCCCCTGATACCGGGGACCGATACCACGGTCTGAGAAATGGGTTAATCACAGGCGCCGAGTGCCCGCCCCCAGGCCCCGGCTGCAGCTCAGAGCGGGGAGAAGGCGAGGCGAGACGAGACCTGTCAGCCGCGTGGACCAAGTCGGTACTAAAAAAATGTAAACGTCACGGTACCAAGTCCCGGTGGTACCGAATACCTGATCAAACCCAGTTCCGTTTGCACATGCATGCACGAAGGGCGTGAAGTTGCGTCATCATCATGAAAGCGCTGAGACATGGCGACCGGCGGCGCTGCTGATGTGTGTCTGTGTATATTAAACTGCCAAACGACTGTTTAAATATAAAACCTGCATGTTCTGCTTGTCTCTGTGTGAATGAACAGTGCAGACGCGCGGTTTCATTTAACGTTAGCTACCTCTCACACACACTGAAGCTCGAGTGACGCTCGCGCTGTTCTCCGTCTCTGCTGCCTCACGATATGATGACATGATTCATGATTTCATCTCCGAGAGTCACTTCATGAGTAACGGTAGGTATTTTACCGTTTCATTTGAGAAAAACGATCGTCATATCATTTCTTTTACTAGGTGTTTCTCAATGTCAAGGATACTTCCCTTTGACATTGAGAAACGCCCAATGTCTATGTATCAGACACGCACAGAAACTCAAAGGTCTTCACGGCAACCCGTCAAAATAAAAGTTTGGTAAGAAATTGACAGAAATAATTATATTAGGCTACTGTACAATAGATTTAACTACGTCTCTATTAATCAAAATTGCTACTACTAATAATGTGTGCATAAGGTTGCTTTTTCTCTTGATTTTTTTATAAGCAATATTTCTCAATATCATCAATATTTTCGTATAAACAGCATGTAGCCTTCAATGCTTTCATAAATGTACCATCATAAATAATAGTCATTGAATTGAATTTTTTTTATTTAACTATTTGGAAAAAAAAGAAAGAAAAAAAAAAATAGTATATATATATATATATATATATATATATATATATATATATATATATATATATATATAATGAAATAAAATATAATTAAATAAATTGGAAAAATAGTTAAAACTGATTTTAAATCATGTTTTTTTTTATTAAGTACTCGGTATCGGTATCGGCGAGTACTGAAATGCAAGTACTCGTACTCGGACTCGTTTTCCAAAAAGTGGTATCGGTGCATCCCCTAATATTACTAATATTTTATTACATTAAACAAAGACTACTTATATGTTCTAGAAATGTACAGTTTTCTCTGTAGCACTTTACAATACGGGTGCACTAATAATCATTCATTCATGCAGATAATACAGAATTAATATGTAACTAAATGATTATCTAGCAATACGTAACTGGACTGAGTGACTGA
>JAQIUQ010002807.1:0-95000 GCA_030378365.1 Hybognathus amarus
CACAGTGAAATGATTAAGCCCCCTCCCCCTACACACACACACACAAAGACTGTGTGTCAAGAGACTCAAAATCACACACACACACACACAGGCAAAGACAGGCCTAGGCTCAGAAAGAGCATGATCATATTCAAACTACAATATCTGACTTTCTGTGGGTTTGAGCTTATTATTGTTAATTAGAAAGTTGTTTGGCTTGAATAGAACAATATACACGGCAAGTTTTGTAATTGTCAGTAAAACTAACCAAGTTATAACACACTTTATGTGTCCTTTTTTAGTCAAAAAAATCTGCCACGGCCAAACCGTTCGAGATATCACAAATCCGTCCGCAATTTAGCATCCTCAATGTCTTGACTTCATGCAATAAAAACTTATTTGAATCTTACAATAAACGTTTATCTTTAAAACAGTTAATTTAGGCTTACATGATACTATGTGTGTCATTTTTCATTTTAATTGTGCAACATTATCTGAACGAGGCGATCGCCTGTACATTCACAGTCAGTCATGAGATCTTAAATAAGAGCTGCATGCTGCTTTGCCAGAGGAATAATCGCAATCTGATTTTTTAAATGTTGAATGTTTTTATTGAATGTCTTTGCATGTTAACCAATCTCCCATTTCTGTCAATATAGTCATTGCACGCTATAACCTTAAAACCAGATGATCGATGATATGACTTGTTTTATGATCAACCCAGTTATTTTTGTATGATCAACTCTGGAAGTATAACTTCGTTAACATTTTTTTTATCTAATTACTGGAGATTGCAAAGCGAATGAGTGAAAGCAACTGGGACATTGTTTTATTTGCATCATTTTTACTCTTAATCTGGTGTCGTGCAACATATCTAATTTAAATATTATGCAGGAAACAGAAATCCGCTCTTCTATCCAGATACAGAGGCTACTTAATGTGACCAAATGTAAACTCACCATGTCCTGATTGGCTAATGATCCGATCTGCTTGATCAGATCACGGTGATCGCATGTTAATGCCAAGTGTAAACGCAGCCTTTGACTCACAATAGTCACATCCATGTGATCGGCCTCTTACAACGAACACACTGCTGAAGTTTCATCAAGATCAGTTAATGTATGCAGAAGTTTTAACACACTTCCTTTTTGATTTATTTACTTACTTTTTTGATTTATGGACCAAGTTAATTTAATTAATACACTAATTATATAAAACTATTGTCAATGCACTACAATTAAACAGGTTATATGCCTTTACTTATAAAAAAATAAAAATAAAAACTTATTTAAAAAATACCAGGCTTAAGAAATGTATTTACTTTAGCAGGCCAGACACACAGTGAAATGATTAAGCCCCCTCCCCCTACAACACACACACACACACACACACAGGCAAAGAGACAGACCAAGGCTTAGAGAGAGCATGATCATATTCAAACTACAATATCTGACTTTCTGTGGGTTTGAGCTTATTATTGTTAATTAGAAAGTTGTTTGGCTTGAATAGAACAATATACACGGCAAGTTTTGTAACTGTCAGTAAAACTAACCAAGTTATAACACACTTTATGTGTCCTTTTTTAGTCAAAAAAATCCGCCACGGCCAAACCGTTCGAGATATCACAAATCCGTCCGGAATTTAGCATCCTCAATGTCTTGACTTCATGCATATCGAGTTTGGTGGTGATTGGTAACAGCATGGGTTGTAATTTGATGTTTTTCTAGGACATTTATTAAAAAAAAAAACATAATTCCCGACTTCCGTTCGAACTGTCGTAAAACTTAGAGCACGAAAGTTGTTTGGCCTGATGTGATCTATGAGTGTACCGAGTTTCATATTAATCCATGCACGTGTGTTTGATTTATGGACAAATGTTCGAATCCCTAAAAGAATGCATCCTAAAAGAATGGTAAAGTTTGATGCGTCGCCACGGCAACAGTTTCAAAGATATCAAGAATCCATTCATAGGTCTTCATCTGCCGTGTATTTACATTATACAGATGAAGTTTGAAGCAAATCGGGTAAAAAATAAGAGGGTGATTTCAAAGCATTTTGAAAGTGACACACTTCCTGCTGCCAGTTGGTGGCGCTATAACTTTGACTCACAATAGTCACATCCATGTGATCGTCCTCTTACAGCGAACGCACTGCTGAAGTTTCATCCAGATCAGTTAATGTATGCTGAAGTTATGACACACTTCCTGTTTCACGTTCTCGCCATAGTTTCGTTTCCTCGCCACGGCCAAACTGTTCAAGATATCAAAAATCCCCACACAAACTTTCATCCTCAATGTCTTGACTTCACGCTGACCGAGTTTCGTCGAATTTGGATCAGAGCTCTAGGAGGAGTATTTAAAGTTCATTGCGTGTGTTTTACAAAAAAACCTCAATAGCCGACTTCCTGTTGGGCTGGGGTAAAAGTAAGAACGCGAAGGTATAGATGAAATTCTGCTATCGACATGTGTACCGAGTTTCATATTATTACATGCAAGTGTGTTTGAGTTATGGACCAGGTGTTCGGACCCCATTCCAGGGGGCGCTGACGAGCCGCCCTGCCACGCCCGGGTACCAGCTTCAGCCCGGCTCTGATGGCCGCGGGGTTCTGACCCGTGTGCAAAGTTTCAAGAGTTTTCGAGCATGTTAAGGGCCCCAAAAGTGCCCGAATAGTCGCTAGAAAAAAAAAAAAAATAAATAAAAAAAAAAAATAATAATAATAATCGGAAGGAAAACAATAGGGCTCTGCGCCCTTTCAGGGCTTGGGCCCTAATGATTAAGCCCCCTCCCCCTACACACACACACACAGGCAAAAACAGGCAAAGAGACAGACCAAGGCTTAGAGAGAGCATGATCATATTCAAACTACAATATCTGACTTTCTGTGGGTTTGAGCTTATTATTGTTAATTAGAAAGTTGTTTGGCTTGAATAGAACAATATACACGGCAAGTTTTGTAACTGTCAGTAAAACTAACCAAGTTATAACACACTTTATGTGTCCTTTTTTAGTCAAAAAAATCCGCCACGGCCAAACCGTTCGAGATATCACAAATCCGTCCGGAATTTAGCATCCTCAATGTCTTGACTTCATGCACACCGAGTTTGGTGGTGATTGGTAACAGCATGGGTTGTAATTTGATGTTTTTCTAGGACATTTATTTAAAAAAAAAAACATAATTCCCGACTTCCGTTTGAACTGTGGTAAAACTTAGAGCACGAAAGTTGTTTGGCCTGATGTGATCTATGAGTGTACCGAGTTTCATATTAATCCATGCACGTGTGTTTGATTTATGGACAAATGTTCGAATCCCTAAAAGAATGCATCCTAAAAGAATGGTAAAGTTTGATGCGTCGCCACGGCAACAGTTTCAAAGATATCAAGAATCCATTCATAGGTCTTCATCTGCCGTGTATGTACATTATACAGATGAAGTTTGAAGCAAATCGGGTAAAAATAAGAGGGTGATTTCAAAGCATTTTGAAAGTGACACACTTCCTGCTGCCAGTTGGTGGCGCTATAACTTTGACTCACAATAGTCACATCCATGTGATCGTCCTCTTACAGCGAACGCACTGCTGAAGTTTCATCCAGATCAGTTAATGTATGCTGAAGTTATGACACACTTCCTGTTTCACGTTTCTCGCCATAGTTTCGTTTCCTCGCCACGGCCAAACCGTTCGAGATATCAAAAATCCCCACGCAAACTTTCATCCTCAATGTCTTGACTTCACGCTGACCGAGTTTCGTCGAATTTGGATCAGAGCTCTAGGAGGAGTATTTAAAAGTTCATTGCGTGTGTTTTACAAAAAACCTCAATAGCCGACTTCCTGTTGGGCTGGGGTAAAAAGTAAGAACGCGAGGTATAGATGAAATTCTGCTATCGACATGTGTACCGAGTTTCATATTATTACATGCAAGTGTGTTTGAGTTATGGACCAGGTGTTCGGACCCCATTCCAGGGGGCGCTGACGAGCCGCCCTGCCACGCCCGGGTACCAGCTTCAGCCCGGCTCTGATGGCCGCGGGTTCTGACCCGTGTGCAAAGTTTCAAGAGTTTTCGAGCATGTTAAGGGCCCCAAAAGTGCCCGATAGTCGCTAGAAAAAAAAGAAAAAAAAAAAAAAAAAATAAATATATATAAATATAGCTGCGAGCAGCGATTGCGGGCCCAAGCCGGTGGCACCGCAACCCCGGTGCCTAAAGGCACCGGGATGGCGGTACCGCCGGCTTTGGCCCTCCATCGCTGCTCGCAGCTATATTTATATGTATATATATATATATATATATATATATATATATATATATATATATATATAAAGCCGGTGGCACCGCCACCTTGGTGCCTTTTGGGTTATTCTGCACGACGTGCAAAAACGTAACCCCTGCTTTGGAATACATACTAGTATGTATTCCACAATTGAAATACATACTAACATACTAGTCAGAACTGAATAGTTGATATCTGAATGACAGATCACCATAGAAGTCAATGGAAAAAATGTGACTAGTAGTAACAAAAGAATAGTTACTAGTCACCATTGAAATAAGTACTAGTGTCTAATGAATAAGTACTAGTATCTATTTAATAGATACTAGTATCTAATGAATAAGTACTAGTAACTAATTAATAAGCATTGGTATGTAATGAATAAGGACTAGCATCTAATGAATAAGTACTAGTATCTAATAAATAAGGACTAGTGTCTAATGAATAAGTACTAGTATCTTTAAAAAGGTACTACTACCTAAAGAATAAACACTAGTATCTAAAGAAAAGGCACTAGTATCTAAAGAATAAGCACTAGTAGCTAATGAATAAGTACTAGTACTTAATGGAATAGATACTAGTATCTAAAAAATAAGTACTAGTAGCATGAAAATAGAGACTAGTAGGTTAAAATGATTAAATGTTAAAACGGTTTGCCATACTCTATCTGTCTGTTTATTTACTTACTTTTTTGATTTATGGACCAAGTTAATTTAATTAATACACTAATTATATAAAACTATTGTCAATGCACTACAATTAAACAGGTTATATGCCTTTACTTATAAAAAAAATAAAAATAAAAACTTATGTAAAAAATACCAGGCTTAAGAAATGTATTTACTTTAGCAGGCCAGACACACAGTGAAATGATTAAGCCCCCTCCCCCTACACACACACACACACACACACACACACAGACTGTGTGACAGGCCTAGGTTTAGAAAGAGCATGATCATATTCAAACTACAATATCTGACTTTCTGTGGGTTTGAGCTTATTATTGTTAATTAGAAAGTTGTTTGGCTTGAATAGAACAATATACACGGCAAGTTTTGTAACTGTCAGTAAAACTAACCAAGTTATAACACACTTTATGTGTCCTTTTTTAGTCAAAAAAATCCGCCACGGCCAAACCGTTCGAGATATCAAAAATCCGTCCGGAATATAGCATCCTCAATGTCTTGACTTCATGCACACCGAGTTTGGTGGTGATTGGTAACAGCATGGGTTGTAATTTGATGTTTTTCTAGGACAATTATTTAAAAAAAAAAAACATAATTCCCGACTTCCGTTTGAACTGTCGTAAAACTTAGAGCACGAAAGTTGTTTGGCCTGATGTGATCTATGAGTGTACCGAGTTTCATATTAATCCATGCACGTGTGTTTGATTTATGGACAAATGTTCGAATCCCTAAAAGAATGCATCCTAAAAGAATGGTAAAGTTTAATGCGTCGCCACGGCAACAGTTTCAAAGATATCAAGAATCCATTCATAGGTCTTCATCTGCCGTGTATGTACATTATACAGATGAAGTTTGAAGCAAATCGGGTAAAATTAAGAGGGTGATTTCAAAGCATTTTGAAAGTGACACACTTCCTGCTGCCAGTTGGTGGCGCTATAACTTTGACTCACAATAGTCACATCCATGTGATCGTCCTCTTACAGCGAACGCACTGCTGAAGTTTCATCCAGATCAGTTAATGTATGCTGAAGTTATGACACACTTCCTGTTTCACGTTTCTCGCCATAGTTTCGTTTCCTCGCCACGGCCAAACCGTTCGAGATATCAAAAATCCCCACACAAACTTTCATCCTCAATGTCTTGACTTCTAGCTGACCGAGTTTCGTCGAATTTGGATCAGAGCTCTAGGAGGAGTATTTAAAAGTTCATTGCGTGTGTTTTACAAAAAAACCTCAATAGCCGACTTCCTGTTGGGCTGGGGTAAAAAGCAAGAACGCGAGGTATAGATGAAATTCTGCTATCGACATGTGTACCGAGTTTCATATTATTACATGCAAGTGTGTTTGAGTTATGGACCAGGTGTCGGACCCCATTCCAGGGGGCGCTGACGAGCCGCCCTGCCACGCCCGGGTACCAGCTTCAGCCCGGCTCTGATGGCCGCGGGTTCTGACCCGTGTGCAAAGTTTCAAGAGTTTTCGAGCATGTTAAGGGCCCCAAAAGTGCCCGAATAGTCGCTCAGAAAAAGAAAGAAAAAAAAAAAAAAAAAAAAAATAATCGGAAGGAAAACAATAGGGCTCTGCGCCCTTTCAGGGCTTGGGCCCTAAAAATAATCGGAAGGAAAACAATAGGGCTCTGCGCCCTTTCAGGGCTTGGGCCCTAAAATAATCGGAAGGAAAACAATAGGGCTCTGCGCCCTTTCAGGGCTTGGGCCCTAATAATCGGAAGGAAAACAATAGGGCTCTGCGCCCTTTCAGGGCTTGGGCCCTAATTCATAATCGGAAGGAAAACAATAGGGCCTTCGCCCCTTCAGGGCTTGGGCCCTAATTACAAACAACCGTCTTGCATCTCGGATCATAAACACGCTGCGTCAAGTTCCCACCCGCCCGGCTATTATATTTGGCGCGAATTTACAGTTAATTAGATGTCATGAACGCCAGTCTCACAAACGGAGAACTGAACAAAGGTCGAGCAAGCATTGCTAAAGATTGAATGCTAAAAATTATACTATTCTCGATAACCCCCGTTTTGACGGAGCCCACAAAACATCTTACTAACAAGGTCAGTAGAAAAGCATTGCTCTTATTAATATGAAATGTTGAAATACTTTCTGATACACAAAGACAACGCTCTGGAATTTTTTTTTTAACCAAAAAAAATAACAGATTAATCACAATCGTAAAACACAATAAATGCAGCATACTGTGTTAAACCATAACTTTTATTATTATGCCTTTATACATTTGCATATTACAACAAAATAAATGTACACACTATATTTAATTTGCATATTGTGCAGTTATAGAGGAAACCAGCTTTGTAGGGTTGTATACAACATATCAGTATTTAAATAAAAGACAATTTAGAAAACACATTATAGGTGTATTGTTCATATTATCATAATTTATACTGACCAGTGTTCTCAGAGGCACAGTCACAGAATTTAAAAATCAAAATTTTGTTATGACCAGTATACTATACACATTTAAGATAGCGAGGAAGGTGAATCTTTAAAGAGAAAACATTTGTAGTGTCTGATCTTTGGTAACAACTTGTAACAAATTAAAATGAATCGTTTCATTCAGTATTAATTCCATGATAATGTTCAATTTAAAACGGTGAGTAAAATAAGAAATGTTTGAGATTGGGGAAAAATGAAAAAGAAGAGATTATTGTCTCTTTATGATGCAAAAACATCAGATGACAAAAGTTTATGTTGGCAAGAGAATCATAATAGAATGCACTACAGAATACCATAATTTTATTTGTTGAAATATGTTAAATGTGTTTCAAATGTTAAGCTTTAACCTTTAAAATATCTTAGGAACCGAATAAAGGAGAAACTAGAAAACTGAAGAAACATTCAGAATTTATATTTTAATCTTTTCATTAAATTGGATATAGAGAAGCCAAGAAAATAAGAAACTGAGAGAATAAAAACTTCAGACAGATGTTTTTGAGGGTGGACTGCATATGGAGAGGTGAAAAATGCAATGTCAGTAATTCCAACACTTGTGTGTGTGTGTGTTAATGTTGAGTCACCGGTGAATGGTGAGAGCAGCTGAACTTCCCTACATTTGAATCAGTGCAATTTAATCATAACTTCCAACCACACATATTCAGAGCAAAATTAACTTTCCTTTAAAGGCAGTTTTGTACAGCAATCCAAGATTAATTTCACACCATATAATTAATTTAAACATTTTATATACATGGCAGATAGTCCTATTGGTGTGCCTATATATGTACATAGAAGATCTTATACACAAACATATACTGTACAGTGTCAGACTAGCTGTGCACATCTAGCGACAAACACCAGTTATTTTACCAATTGTAAAACAAACAAAATGAATTCTACTTCTACGGATTGCAAGGAAACTAAAATACTTGCATATTCAAGTGAAATCTGTGCTTGCCAGAGCTTACAACAGCCCCTCTAGACTAGTTTGAATCACTGAACAAACCACATGCTGTGAGCATGTCCCGTACACTGGCCTAAGTGGATGATTACGCTCGGCTGATTTATTACTGTCCTTTCACAGAAACGGAAAAAAAGGAAGTAGCTGTTGAAAAACGAGCGAGAAACACCTGCGGGTCAGTGTAGTTAAGAGTCTAATAATAAGCTATCCTCATTCTCACTGGGAGGCAGCATGAGCTGCTGTTCATAGTAAAGGCTCTTGGCATAATTGATTTCTTGTGAAATCTTGATGGCAAGGTTCCGCTTTTCACATGGACCTATGAGAAACAACAAATGATATTTGGAATGGAATTAGAAAAATGTACCTCGAAATGTTAATGAGATATTTTACTCAGTGGTCGGAATGACCAACATCATGTATTACCTATATTCATTATCCAGTCATCATATCAGGGTTTCTGCAGGTTTCAGTAAGTCAAATTTAAGACCTTTTTAAGACATTTTAAGACCATAAACATTGAAATTTAAGACCTACTTGACGCATTACCAAAAATTTAAATAAGAAAAATATTCGGAAAAAAATATTTTGTGTGTGTGTGTGTAGGTGAAATTTGTACTTTGCATTTTATACTGTAAAAACAAAATTATAGTTGATTTTTAGTTGATCATACCCAGAGATGAAATGGCATGAACATTTCATTTCATGATTATTATGAAATCAATTTGCCAAATGTATGTCTAAACCCAGCAAATAAAATTAGCATCAATATGCACTTTTTTGTTTACATAAACATTAAAATACCATTAAAAATGATGGCCAGATTTTAAAGGAGTGTCTTGCAACAGGTTATCTAGTTAAAATAAAGTCTTCACAAAAATAGTTTTATAAACAGATAAACCTCACGTATTTCAGCCTTTAAATGATCATTTTATAAAAAGATTGAGTCAAAAAATGATAAATTACTGACATTCACATCCCCTTATCTTTTATTATTAATAGTAAAATTTGGGCCGATTTTCCTGTTGCGTCTGTCGTTGCTATGCAACCATGCACTGCGCTCTCCATAACGACAAAGACGTTTTAGTAGCCAATGGATTTCCACCACCGAGAAACGCTTGCTGTAACGTTAGGTCTGCTACAAGATTTATTCACAGAGAAGAGAAAAACACCCGTCGTGTTTGCGTGCACCGCGATCCTTCATGTTGACTGAGCTTTCAATGTTGTTACGGAAGGGGCTGATTGGTTGGTTCTTCGGTTCGTTTGCGCATTCTGAATCTGAAATGGTCTCGCTGTGGATGCGACGCGCCTATATTTGAATGAACTTGAGCGCGCAAACCTGGTGTATGAACAGCCTCTTGGCGAGGCTACCTACCTCGTATCAAGCCACGAGCTAATGCTCAGCGTGCGAGTGGCGTGTTTGAACGATTTGAACCCCTGCTCTAGAGCTCTGCTTTGTAGGCTACGACTCAATACTTTTTTGCTACTTTGTAATAACTTTCTGTGGCCAGAGTTTTGGCAAATTAACGAGGGTAAAATCTTTTAAGACCTGATAAAATCAAATTTAAGACTTCAGATGAAAATATAGCCGCTTTTAACACTTTTTAAGGCCTTAAATTTAAAGTTCAGAATTTTAGACTTTTTAAGACCCCACGAAAACCCTGTCATATACTGTGGGTATTATTTGCTGAAAATTCACCCCCAAACGTTTCATAATGCGCCATGTAGTAATATCTATATTTTGCTATTCTAAAAATATCTAGTGACTAAATATTCCACCCTTAGTCTCATGTGAACACGGAGGGATGGGTCACTTACCATAGGTTTCTGGTGTGATGGACCTGGAATGGCCACTCCGCTACTAGTGCTTTCTGCTTTCTTAGTAAGCTGTACATATACTTTCCCATGGTCCTTGGACACCAGACAATGATAGAGATCATCATATTTGACCTCTAAAAAGATTGCTTCACGATCCGCAAATTCTCCAGGCTTGAGGAAATACACCACTTTGGAGGAGATCAGCACACAGTATGTGTCTATGGGCTCCACGGCAATGAAACTACAAAAGAAAATAGGCATATGATCAATACACCATTGCTTTACAAAGGGTAAAAAAAGTATTATAATTTGTACTCTGCAATAAATATTCCCCTGAAAAATGAAGTCAAGCTTGCTATAGAGCTGGTAAGTCCCGCCCATCCGTTAAACTCCAAGTGGACCTCTAGGTTGAAAAAGCGTCAATGCAAGTGAATGAGAGAAAATAATTATTTTCTGATCCCGTTTGAATTGTGCCATGAATGTAACATATGTTGTCTGTGAATTTTTTATATAATTTCTCATGTAACAAGTTTGACAGTTTATTGTATGATTCTTTGGCTAGCAGTTGTGGAATAGACATAACGAGAAAGACTACACGTCCCATATGTGACGTCGCCGCTTAACACATTTCCCTCCACAAATCACGGTTTTCACCACGCTCAACTAGTTAGTCCTCTCCCTGAAAGAAGGCGGTGAAGTGCACCAAAGTCACAGGCATGTTTAGCAGGATCCATGTGTTTAGTGGGGGTGATGTATGTCAAACACGTCGAGAGTTGTAGTCCACAAAGTGCTCTCACACAAAGTCTAACCGTATGAAAATTCTACAAGCTAAATTGTAGCATTCTTTACACGAAACATTATATAAAAAATTCACAGACAACATATGTTACATTCATTGCAAAATTCAAACGGGATTAGAAAATAATTATTTTCTCTCATTCACTTGCACTGACGGTTTTTCAACCTGAGAGGTCCAGCGGGGTTAGCTGAAGGGGCGGGACTTACCAGCTCTCTAAGAAAATATTAGCACATCAAATTAAACAGACAACATTGAGACATTGTTCCAGTGTGTAAGAGAGCGCAGGGACAGATCGTGCAGGCTGCAGCTGAGGAGAACTAATGGCCTGTGTGGCACCTCTGAGGAGAAAGGTCAGGTGGGCCAACAGGGGTCTGCTGATCTGGATGGATTAGCCTCTTTTGGTGATAAACGTCTTTTCGTCACACTTTTGAACAGAGAAACGAGCCCTGATGGTTCCAACCTAAGACGATCTAAAAAAGAAATGCCCCTATGTCCTTTTCACAAAGAAAACCTTCAATGTGATTCTTGAACTAGAAGAACCATTTGGAAAATGAGCTTTGTTTTATTTTTAATCCTACATTCAATAACAAAGAGAAGAAGAATGTCCCAAAGCAACCTAACCTGACTTTACTGTCAGACAGGATACTCACGATTCAGAGTGGATATTGTCCGTTAAGTGAAAGAGCTGCTCTTGTCCATCTGCTTGTAGGGAGGAGAATTGAGGCAGCAGCCCCTGAGGGCCCTTGCAGCAGCGCGGCTCTCCTTACTCGCTGAGCGCTCAGCCTGAAACACACACAAAACACACAAGGATCATTACTTACAAAACCAACAGCCTTAAGAGGGTTAACATTGGGGAATCCAAGTTGGAATAAAGCACCTTTTTACTGGAAAGGTTGGACCTTTTTCTCCCCCCCCCCCATTTCCCGTTAAAGAGAACAACCGAGTCTCCTGAAAATAACACCTGTTGTGGCACAATCCAAAAAACTCGCATACTCAGACTCCTGTCATATAGATATCATTCAATTCTGTTTCACATTCAAACACACCATATTGGTTTTAGGTGTGCAGTTCAATCGATGGTCAGGGGAATGATAGCTCCAGAGTTCTGACGGGACTAGCCAGCAGCCTGCAGTGCCAATGCAAAGCTTGGGTCTTGCTTCTCCTGCAAACAACCCCTCTCTTCTCTTTGGCTGCCACTGGTGGGCCAAGTGGAATTCCCCTACATCTGGCTTGAATCTGGGCCAGCAGGCATTTGATTAGAGCTGATGGTTTCCAGTTGATTCACAAAGACGGCAGTGTACTGCATTTCTCAGTTCTGTTTAAAGTGAAGCCCGGATGAATGCAGCTGCATCTGTTCATCAAGAGCTCAGAATGCCAGGCGCTGGGGGAAGAAATGATAACCAAGGATGGACAAACCTGAAATCTTAAAGTGGGTCATATTTGCAACCCCTTTTGCATTTCACATCAACCATATAAGATTGAAAACTGAAGTTTCTCAATGAACTTACTATAAACTCTACTGATGTCATGCAAAGAAAACAGCAGCACCCTGGCAAATTTTTGCAGTTAGCAACTAAATCGAATATTTTCTGAAGCGACTGGTTACTTCATTATGACATATTAAGGAGAATACGGTGTTGTTTTTTCCTTAGAGAAAGCCAGAACTTCCACATGGACTTCGCTCTCGTTTTGACAGCAAGCCACGGTTCATAATCATAACCGTAAGTCATGAAGATCTGGCCCTGTGCCATGACAAGACTGTAACAGACCCAGGGAGACTCTTAACCTCTCTTTCTCTCTCTCTCTGCAGCCTCTCCCACTGCTCTGGAGGCGATCAAGCACAATGCCCCGCACCCGATTGTGGGATTGGAACAATAGGGTTCAACTCTGGGTCAGGCACAGGGCTTGGAGCCTGGCCAGTCAGCCGTCAATGGGTGCAAACAAACAGCTCTTACTTCTTGCTCCTTTCCGAGAAAGATCATGAGCAAAATGTGTTGAGGGCGGGCATAAAGTGAAAGGCTGCTGTACTCGTAGGTGTTTAACTTGGTTCTTCACTGACATACTGAAGCATAGCCGCAAAAAGCATGCGTGCCAGAGTATTAGAAAATTGGGGCACCATCTCTACTTATCACACGTGCAGTTATAATCGAGTTGCAGCTGGATTTTCAGTATGTTTACCTCAGAAAAGCCACTCTAAAACTCATTAAGGAGCTTGAAAAATTAACTCTAGAGGAGAACTTTGCTAGAGAGAGTTACTTTTTATTAAAAACTTTCTTATGTGAAATTGAAATGCAAGTAGCCTACAAATCAGTTACATTTTAACCTATAATATTATAGTGATGTATCAACTGGGGTTTCCTCTATAATTTACAGTATTAGTTATTGTCCCATGAGGAAATTTACCATGGAGTCTACTTGAAAGGACTCAATTAATCTATATTGAATCAAATTGAAAGATTGTGAATCGAAATCTAATTTAATTGTCATGGATGAAAAGTATCTGTAAAAAAAAATCACAGGAAAAGCTTGACATGTACACAGGCATACACTATCTAGGGTAATTCTATTTGTTAGGATATTGATATAAAATCTGTTGTTTTTAAATATGATTAATTCATAATTTTTCCACTTTAAACCAGTATAAAATTTCATACTGGTATTGTCCCTGATAACCGGTAGTATAACAAGACTATAAGCAATTCAATGCCAGACTGACAAAGTCAAAATACTACTTCAACTTGCTCGTCTTCTGAGGGAACTTTTTTATAGTAATGTCTTTTTTAAAATGTAACATTAACATGACTATAATTTCAAGCAGCTTTTGTAAAATGTGCTAAAAAAAGGAAAACTAATATTATTTCCAGCATCAACAAGTAGCAACAGTATTCGTTTAGTCGCATAGTCTTCTCAGATCCCTGATATAAACACATTTGACTTGTGGCGAGACAAAGTTTGCTCATCTGGGATGTTTAATCCTTGGCTGACTGAATATTTGTTTTATCTTTGGTTTACTGGGTCAATAGTCGGTCAACTGTGTTAATGTATTTGTATTTAGTATGCTGATTCACAAAATGTTGAATTAGCAGGTACAGTAAAATAATCAAAAACGCACATGCTCCATGAATACAACAGCAAGGAAATGAACCACAGTTTTATTAATGTGGTGTCTTGGTTAAATGCCATAGAACAAGTAACTGTCATCTTTTACGATGAAGGAATTTGAGGTTGAGGTTTGAGGTTTACCAAAACTTAGTGAAGGAAGACTGTCAAAAGACCAGCTAGATGAGGGACTTTCTTTTAATAAAGCTTGAGGTTAAAGAAAATGCATACTTTGACTGAATAAGACTTGACTGAATAAGACTTTTATTCAGTCAAGTCTTAGCCCCTACCTGCTGCCCACCAACCCCCAGCACTTATTTGCCTTTGTTTTGAGATTGTAATTGAGCTGCCTCTGGAAGCCTGCCTGGATTGCATAGTGCAGTTGGGAATGGTGTATGTTATGTGTGTGTGTGTGTGTGTGTGGGGGGGGGGTGTGGGGTCTGGGGAACTGATGTGGGAGGCTGAGTTCACTAGCAGGGCAGGAGAGCAAAAACTATTGTGTGGACACCTCCACTATTCCTGACCTCGCAACAGTCTGCACCTCATTTACTTGTTTATTTCCTGTTTGTGGTCTGAGAGAATACATAACCTGATACATCTACAGTGACATTACTGACAAGGTTTGCAAGAGAATGTGCAAAATGGGGGTAACATCATAAACATTTCAGACTGAAAGGGAAAAAAAGCTCAACTGGGAATCTCCACATCCAGTTGTTGATGGATAGAGACTGATCCCACAAGACAGAGAGGATGTGAAGATTTGCTGCTGAAGTACTACCTGCAAAATGTGTTATTGAGAACATGTAATAGTTGGGTCAGTCTGCATTCGCTGTGACCCATGAATCCTGCAGATTTTTGGTGTGAACTCTGGCTGAACTCTTGGCCGCACTGTGGCAGGCACGCTCCGAATGCCTCTCCCTTAAACTCCCCCAACTCACACTGCACAGTTCACCAGCAGGTCTGTTTCTCCGCACACACACACACATACACAGCCTCTCTCCATTCAAGGGGAATGGTGAGAGGACCTGAAACTCATTCCCTCTTTTAGTTGGAGCAGTAAAACCACAAACACTCCCCACTGCACATATATATAAACAAATGAAGAACAAATGGCTTTACATACCAGACAGCCTGTGTAATATGACCTGGTTTTGGGCCCCTCATAAAACCTCAGGTAGAGTTGCTGGCTTTAGAGGATGAAGTGAAGGTGAGACCCTGAAGGCAGCTCTTAAAACAGTAGGCAAGTTCTTCAACAGTTCTGGATTGTGCTTTGGATCATTAGCAGGTGTTCATTAGTGTAGAGTTTGGCTAGCCACAAGCTAAACTCATCAAAAGGCAGGTGGGATTTATGGGCACATCAACAGAGAGGTCACGTAGGCTCTGCAAAGTTGTAAGAGCTATAAACATTGAACCACGGATACCCCTTTTCTACTGAAATGGTGTTGGTTTCCGTGCTGAAGCCAGTGCTCAACAAGAGGATTTATCCCACCGACTTCCATCTGAACAATGACTGTACAATGAACAGTAACTGACTGCGTGACTACAAACAAGCTTTAAGAATGTAAAAGTAATCTGATGGAATATTTAGTAGATGTAACATATAATTTAGAGTAAATTGATAGTAATTATACATCTAAAATATTTTTTATTGTAGGCAGAAATTGAAAATTAGATGCTGAGCAATGTGACATTCACTGCATTGTTTCTGATGATAAACTCTTCAGACTGTTTTGTTTCTGTTTTCTATTCCATCTTGGCCCACAGCTCTGGCACCCTGTCCTTGGAAAAGGGCCATGAACAAGGCCATGGATATGCCATTCATCTAAATATGTCATTCTTTCCCATAAAAGAAAAAATAACCTGAATACATAATTGAGTGGAAAATACCTGTTGCTTAGGCTGGCCATTTCTCTGACAGTTTGTGCTGTTTCGGAGGCAAAATCCAAAGCTCCTGCCACAGGTTTCGTCACTGTGCCAACCAATCCCTTCCCCAGACCAGAGAAAAATCCACTGACACCCCCCTCAGTCTTCACTCCCTCCACCGTTGATGTTATCACACTGGTCAGACCACCAATGATGCCTACACAGCAATGAAACGGCAAGTTAGGTTTAGTGGACAAATCATGGGACAGTGCAATAACAATAAGTGCCTTAATACTGAACATATAAAATGTCAAAATGTTTTGATGTACCATGAGCAAGACCATGAATCCCTGCCACAAGGTGCTCTCCACTGGTGGCTCCATGATAGCGAATGCACTCTCGTTCAGTCTGATGTCGATTGTCCATTGTCTTGCCCAATCCATCTGATAAGGTACCTGCAAACTGCACAGGCAGATAAACATCGAACAACAACATAAGAAAAGTAGATTATATGTACTACAAATTAACAATTCTCATAACAGAAAGAAGCATTGCCACTTAAATGAATAAAGAAAATATTGAACTATAATATTATTATGCAGTATTAATACGTTAATTGTACCAATAAGAAAACAAACCAAACCACATGTGGCATGAAATACATTTAATTTGTTATTCAAACATTGTCAATACATCAGGATTTGGAACAGTTGCTGACAATGGTCTTTTTAGTTAGTGAAACCCCCCACAGTGATCCTAAGGAGTGGACTGTCTGCATTGACCTTAAAGGGATACTCCACTTTTTGGAATAGGCTCATTTTACAACTCCCCTAGACGTAAACAGTTGAGTTTTCGAATCCATTCAGCCAATTTTCTGATATTTAGAAGAATATCAGTAACCAGACAGTTTCTGGTCTCATTGACTTCCATAGTATATTTTTGTCCTACTATGGAAGTCAATGAGACCAGAAACTGTCTGGTTACCTGATATTCTTCTAAATATCAGAAAAATGGCTGAATGGATTCGAAAACGGTAAAACCCAACTGTGGTAACTTTGGGGAAGTGGTAAAATGAGCCTATTTCCAAAAAAAGTGGAGTATCCCTTTAAGGAGTGGACTATCTACTTTAGGACACATCAATGACTTATTGTGGTTCCTGTCACATTTTCAGCAAAAGTTCATGTAGCTCTTCAGCTATTTATACTGTGGACTACAGTCAAACAAAATCATGCAAATCAACTATTCTATTTTCCTCATGACATTTGAGTTCATGAATCAAATTTATTTCTAATGTCTTACAGTCACAATCACTAAGGGAGCCACATTCTGGGCAACCACCATGGTTCTCAAACCCTCCCCTTCTGAACTGAGGAAACACATCAATATTACAGATAACTGATTTTACACCATCTCATCCAGCTGTCAAATATATCAGGCTGTAATTTGTCTAATGGGGGTGGCCCTCCCCCCTCTTGGCACAGTTGACCTGACTTTGCCCAGAGTGGCCCCCCTCAGGTCCCCTGCAGGTGCCTCCTGGAAGGGAGTTTGTATCACAGGCCCAGTGAGCTCCCTAGTGCAGCCAGAGCACTTTATAAACACAGGCACATTCTGCAGAATTCAAGCAAGAGCCAGGCATGAACTTGGGATGACCCCTCCAAGCAAAGTCCCTGGTGAGTTCATCTGAAGGCCAGCTCAGATTCTCTGCTCCTCCTCTTCCACCTCCCTCTCTCTCACTCTCTTCCCTTTTTTTAGGCTTGGCTGTGAAATTATACCAATACATTTACCAGATATGAGTATGCGGGAGGGAGAGGAGGATCAGAACACTTTCAAGTTTATGGCCCCCCCACACCACCCCTTCTTGAGCCATTAGACCATCCTATCTCAAAGCAGGGCCCCTAGAGGTGTGCGGGAATGTGTTACAGTGTCTACGTGTGAGAAAGAAGATGTAGAGGAATGAAAACCATGATGTGATTGCCAGGAAGTGGTTGAGTCTGACAGAGATGTGAAAAAACTGTACAAGCTGATGAAGGTAAATCCTATTTAAGGCTGTTTGAGACATGGAAACAGTAATGGACAAATCAGCTTTATGCAGCAGTGGTTAACTTTGCTGAAAATATGTCTAATGCATTGCTCAATATGAATTCAAATGTGTGTTTAAAGCATAGGTGATATTGAAAGAAAATCTTTGGAGAAGGTTGGAGGCACAGACACATTGCAGTCAATGGAGGGTGCATTAGCCTGAAATACCTATTAAAAAAGCACCAGGCCCCCATAAAGGTAAAACTAACAACAGAGAATTCCTGATGTCTGCACATGTTCCAAAAAAAATTCTGGGTGGCCACTGACATAAGTTACAAAAACTAATAGTAATCTTTGCAAACACAATAAACCTCAAGCTTTCTAGGCACTTGATCAAACCAAAGCCCTCAAATGCCTTTTATATCTTTCATTAAAGTTTTTCCACCCCAAGCGGTATGACATGGAGCCTTATACAGTTGGTGGATGATTTTGGCAAAACATTTTTATTCATGCTGCTGGGAGTTCTCCAGGGGAGTAATACTTTTTTATACTCATGAAATTGAATTAGTGGCAAAAAAGCATCCAACAGAGAAAGTTTTTTTTCTCTCAAGCAAACCTAAGCATTTGTTAAGCAGTTAGTGGGTAATGAACAAAAAACCTTAAAAGTTACTACAGCCAAAAGTAGAGCTGAAGTCAAAGAAATGGACTGCTACTATCAACTATAATTATTCAGTATGATGAGCATATTTAAACAAACTCACCTTGGCTAAAAAGCAGCAAAGTGAAATGAGAACGGGTCAAGTGCGAATGTGAAAGTGCTGATTGAGACATAGTGTTGTCCCATGCTATGAGTACTTAAGACATTAGCTTGGCGAGTGTGGCTGGAAGGAAAGTAAATGAGAGCACAGAGGGAGCGGACAGAGCGAAAGCATACAAAGCGCTCTCTGACAGTGAGCTGGCTGCCAATGAAGGACGTGGTGCGATGGCCTTATAGACAGACATGCTGAGAGCTGGCTGCAGGACATGAAGTGGAGGCTCAGGTTTGACCACACACAACTGCAGCCCCATACGAGTACACACATTCACACACCGGTGCCATGAGCCAATTCCATCTGCTCAAACAAACTTCTTATAATGTTCATGAGAAAGTTACAAGGCTGATATTCAACTTTTATGCTGACAAAACTATTAAATCCTGGTGTTCCCATGATCTCTAAACATGCAGAATCCTGCCTGTTTACACTGGGAGACCAAAACTAATAAACTTCACTGAACCTTCACCACCTTATTGCATATTAGGAGGAAAATCAGGTCAGATTGCTCTGCTGGTGAACATCATGTGCATTTGACCTTCCAATGCTGTTCCCATTCTTCTCCTGGAAATCATCAAATTACAACATGTGGCTAGTTCTAGTGTTCTACTCAGACTGCTTGGACGCTTCTTCAAAAACATTCAATAAGAAGTCTGTGAAATAAACAACTTCAGCTTCTAATTTACATTTGAACAGACCAGATCACAGAGTAAAATTTGTTCTCTTGCTTTTTTTCGTTATGACTTGGCCTTGCACTCAGTGAAATCATGTCTTGCAGTTACAGCTCTGGTACTTTACAGCTAAACAAAATGACTTTATCATATATTGTATATTTGAGAATAGTTCAAATAACCCTGTGAAATACTTCAGTGATTGGTATCATGCATTGTTAGATGGACTGGTGAAGTCGACAGAAAATAATGTGAAATTTTCTTACCTTGGCAGCTGAGTTGGAAACACCATGTGTAACACTGCGGATGAGCCCTCCAACGTTGCCATACTTAATGAGTTCATTCATACCCTCAGTGACGTCGTTCAATAAGCCCATGGGGTTGCCCAGGAAGTCCACTGAGCCAAGGATCTGAGCCGCCTGACTGATAAGCTCCTACAAAAAGACAGAAAGAAGATACTGTCAAAGATTAAATCACAATTTATTGTATGAAAATATAATGTAAACATAATTCAGAATGAAGATTGTTTATGACCTCTTTGAAGTGCTTGAGGATGTCACTGATGATCATCTCCTGCGTCTCATAGGGATGGACTCGAGTGTAGGGGTACATGTTAATGATTGCATCTTCAAACCAATGAGTGGGAACCCAAGGGTTCCTTTCAAGGCCTGTGCAGAACAACGCTTGATTATAATGCAGACAACCACAGCACAATGCAAACTTCCAACAACAAAACTGCAACCATTGAAGCACTAATAGTACTTCAGTTGATTCAACTGTGGTTCTTGTACCTTGAGGTCAGGGGGCAACTTGTGAGAGGTGAAGACGCTCAGCTTGACCTGAGGGACACTGATCTTCAAGTTTTCAAAATAATAGCGCTTTGGGAGTGCCGGCATCTTCGCTGGCCTTCTCATAAAGGTTCTCATCCAGCTTCTCTACCTCTGAAACACAAAATCATGAACTTAGCAGACAGAGCATAATAAATTCCCCATACACCACACCAGATGGATACCCACTACGCACCTCCCTCTGTCTGACCGTAGCCAAAGAATATGAGCAGTTTCATCAAGAGCTTTTCCTCAATGATGACAGTATAGCGGCGTGCTGTGACCATCAAATGCTGCAAGGCAGAGAGTAAAATATATAATCAAACTCCTGTAGTTAAAAGAAGATGTACAGATAAGCCTGAAGCATTTTGGTGAGAAAATGAATCCATAAGTTCACTGCTTTCACCTTAAAAAGGTCTGTGAGCATAAGACTGCTGGGCACTTTAACAGCGTTGACCTGCAGAGCAGGACCTGAGTCCACTGTAGTACTTTCAATGGAGCCTGGAGTCACAGACAGCAAAACAGGGTGAGTGGAGCCCAGGAGCTGATTGTCCACCTGTAATAGATAAGAGAGTAAAGACATATATCAGAAATGTTTGCTTTAGGATGAAAAATTTGTGGGAAAGGATACAGCTTATTTGGCAACTGTCATGCCTGTCTACTGGATTAAACTTGGCAGAATTTTTAATTTTTTTTGGTAAGGTCCACAATGTTAGATTTGGTAGGGTCTGTGCTAATTGAGGCCCCGTCCACAGATACTGCGTTTT
Source organism: Hybognathus amarus (assembly GCA_030378365.1). Classification (NCBI taxonomy): domain Eukaryota; kingdom Metazoa; phylum Chordata; class Actinopteri; order Cypriniformes; family Leuciscidae; genus Hybognathus; species Hybognathus amarus. The sequence goes on from JAQIUQ010002807.1 coordinate 21,021, forward strand.
TGTTTAAAAACGGATAATTAAAACGAATACGATCTCCGTCCACACTAGCGTCTTATCTGCGTATTAGAATTGATCTCCGTCCACATTAAAACAACTGAAAACACGGATCACGTGACCATTCACAAACACTAGGCATGCGCGTGCCAGTGTAAACAGGAAACGGATTGACTATTCCTCAGATTTGATGAAGAAGAAAGTAATGTTAGCTACCTGATGGGTGGCTGACGAATTAGGGAAGGACACGTCATGATGGCACCCAATGATAGAGCCGAGCGTGAGCGTTTCTAAAGTCCTTCCGTTTTGTCCCATCTTCTCCAAAACGCCCTTCCGGAGATTCAAAACGCAAAACAGAGCTGCAGCGTTTCTAAACTTCTCCGTTTTAGGTCTTTGTTTTTTTCCGTTTTAGTCTGGACGGGAGGTGCAAATGTAGCAAAAGGTCTCTGTTTTTAAACGAAAACGCAGTAGTGTGAACGAGGCCTGAGACCCGTAAAGTGTGTGCTGGGATCTGGTTTCAGACTGATCATTGCATTTTCTTGGTATCTCTGTTCATGTGTTTTTGTATAAAAAGCTGATGATCATAAATATGGTGAATGATCAGAAAAATCTAGATAAACTAATTAGTCTCATTAATCGTCAACCATCTTGAGCCATTCCTAAACCAAAGTGAGTAATTCCCAAACATTGGATGAATGCATTTTAGGTCTGTGGATGCTTACCTGAATGTCTCTCACTGTAAGTTCCAGTACCTGGCTGGCAGCGGTGCGGGTGAAGTGCACATCAATGCCAGACAGGGTGGCAAACACTAGCTCTTCAGGGAGCTTATTCACCAGTGATAGACCCACTCCTTCCTCTAGATTCACCAACACCTAAACACAAGGGCATGAATAGGGAGGTCTGAACTTCCAAGTTCAATAACACTGTGCTAATTCGGTTTTTACTGGAAACACAATGATGGTAAAATTCCAAATCAATCAATCTGCTGGACAAACAAAAACATGGATTTTACCTCAAGCTCCTCCTCAGGAACTTTAGTCTGAGCACTCTCTTTATTCTGGTCTTCCTCAATGCTGGGAGAGGGTCTATTCACGCGCCGTTGGTTGAAGTCACTGATCTGAAATGAGGTATGCAGCTTCTCATTATATTAGAAAGTGTGAAAGAAAGATAAGAACTGATTCAATTTCATAAGGTTTCAGATGGCATGCTATCCCAACCATGCAATTCAATAACAACGAGACAGGAGGGGTGTCTTGCCTGTAGTACTCGTGTGGGCCCATCAGGCAGGACCTGTACGGACAGTACACCTGAGCCAGGTCTCATTTTCTGGTTGATAAACTGTTGCTCTGGTGTCGGTTCCAAAACACCAGAGTCTGGTCCGAGCACCACCTCGGCACCATCATACAGGCCAGATACTCCTCCTCTTACCTAAAACAGCACATCAAATATTTTAAAAGAGCCACACATTATTTCATACTGGAAAAAAAGTGATTGAGGAGCAACAAAAATATAGCTGCGAGCAGCGATTGCGGGCCCAAGCCGGTGGCACCGCAACCCCGGTGCCTAAAGGCACCGGGATGGCGGTACCGCCGGCTTTGGCCCTCCATCGCTGCTCGCAGCTATATTTATATATATATATATATATATATATACACACATATAAAGCCGGTGGCACCGCCACCTTGGTGCCTTTAGGGTTATTCTGCACGACGTGCAAAAACGTAACCCCTGCTTTGGAATACATACTAACATACTAGTCAGAACTGAATAGTTGATATCTGAATGACAGATCACCATAGAAGTCAATGGAAAAAATGTGACTAGTAACAAAAGAATAGTTACTAGTCACCATTGAAATAAGTACTAGTGTCTAATGAATAAGTACTAGTATCTATTTAATAGGTACTAGTATCTAATGAATAAGTACTAGTAACTAATTAATAAGCATTGGTATGTAATGAATAAGGACTAGCATCTAATGAATAAGTACTAGTATCTAATAAATAAGGACTAGTTTCTAATGAATAAGTACTAGTATCTTTAAAAAGGTACTAGTACCTAAAAGAATAAACACTAGTATCTAAAGAAAAGGCACTAGTATCTAAAGAATAAGCACTAGTAGCTAATGAATAAGTACTAGTACTTAATGGAATAGATACTAGTATCTAAAAAATAAGTACTAGTAGCATGAAAATAGAGACTAGTAGGTTAAAATGATTAAATGTTAAAACGGCTTGCCATACTCTATCTGTCGTTTCGACTAGTCACAATTACGTTACAGATATCTTAAATGATAATACAAACTATCCAAAATGTAATTACGACTAGAAAGACGTTGTTGATATCTACAATGTTAATTACGAATAGTCAAACTTAGCTTTTAAATGTTAAAAGGGCTTGCCATACAGAAGTGTAGGCTCAGAGAGACACTCAACATTTTCAAACCAAAATATCTGACTTTCTGTGGGTCCTAGCTCATGAGTGTAAATTAGAAAGTTGTCCGGCTTGAGGAGAATATATGAATATATGAAACGATGAGATCAACATGTGTACTGAGTTTCATATTATTACATGCAAGCGTGTTTGATTTATGGACCAAGTTTTTGGACCCCGTTCCAGGGGGCGCTGTCTAGCCCCCTTGCCACACCCGGGTACCATCTTCCCGGCTCTGATGGCTGTGGGATCTGACCTGTGTGCAAAGTTTCAAGAGTTTTCAAACCCATTAAGGGCCCCAAAAGCCGCTAAGAGACTCAAAATCATCAAAAAAAAAGGAATGTTAAAGTTTGATGCGTTGCTATGGCAACATTATCTTAGATATTGAATAATGCTTTCACAGCTCTTCATCTGGCGTGTGTTTACATTATACAGATGAAGTTTGAAGCAAATCGGGTAAAAGTAAGAGTGTGATTTCAAAGCATTTTGCAAGTGAAACACTTTCTGCTGCCAATTGGTGGCGCTATATATTTGACTCACAATAGTCACATCCATGTGATCGGCCTCTTACAACGAACACACTGCTGAAGTTTCATCAAGATCAGTTAATGTATGCAGAAGTTTTAACACACTTCCTTTTTGATTTATGGACCAAGTTAATTTAATTAATACACTAATTATATAAAACTATTGTCAATGCACTACAATTAAACAGGTTATATGTCTTTACTTATAAAAAAATAAAAACAAAAACTTATTTAAAAAATACCAGGCTTAAGAAATGTATTTACTTTAGCAGGCCAGACACACAGTGAAATTATTAAGCCCCCTCCCCCTACACACACACACAGAGACTGTGTGTCAAAAGACTCAATCACACACACACACAGACTGTGTGACAGGCCTAGGCTCAGAAAGAGCATGATCATATTCAAACTACAATATCTGACTTTCTGTGGGTTTGAGCTTATTATTGTTAATTAGAAAGTTGTTTGGCTTGAATAGAACAATATACACGGCAAGTTTTGTAACTGTCAGTAAAACTAACCAAGTTATAACACACTTTATGTGTCCTTTTTTAGTCAAAAAAATCCGCCACGGCCAAACCGTTCAGAGATATCAAAAATCCGTCCGGAATATAGCATCCTCAATGTCTTGACTTCATGCATATCCGAGTTTGGTGGTGATTGGTAACAGCATGGGTTGTAATTTGATGTTTTTCTAGGACAATTATTTAAAAAAAAAAACATAATTCCCGACTTCCGTTCGAACTGTCGTAAAACTTAGAGCACGAAAGTTGTTTGGCCTGATGTGATCTATGAGTGTACCGAGTTTCATATTAATCCATGCACGTGTGTTTGATTTATGGACAAATGTTCGAATCCCTAAAAGAATGCATCCTAAAAGAATGGTAAAGTTTGATGCGTCGCCACGGCAACAGTTTCAAAGATATCAAGAATCCATTCATAGGTCTTCATCTGCCGTGTATGTACATTATACAGATGAAGTTTGAAGCAAATCGGGTAAAAATAAGAGGGTGATTTCAAAGCATTTTGAAAGTGACACACTTCCTGCTGCCAGTTGGTGGCGCTATAACTTTGACTCACAATAGTCACATCCATGTGATCGTCCTCTTACAGCGAACGCACTGCTGAAGTTTCATCCAGATCAGTTAATGTATGCTGAAGTTATGACACACTTCCTGTTTCACGTTTCTCGCCATAGTTTCGTTTCCTCGCCACGGCCAAACCGTTCGAGATATCAAAAATCCCCACACAAACTTTCATCCTCAATGTCTTGACTTCTAGCTGACCGAGTTTCGTCGAATTTGGATCAGAGCTCTAGGAGGAGTATTTAAAAGTTCATTGCGTGTGTTTTACAAAAAAACCTCAATAGCCGACTTCCTGTTGGGCTGGGGTAAAAAGCAAGAACGCGAGGTATAGATGAAATTCTGCTATCGACATGTGTACCGAGTTTCATATTATTACATGCAAGTGTGTTTGAGTTATGGACCAGGTGTTCGGACCCCATTCCAGGGGGCGCTGACGAGCCGCCCTGCCACGCCCGGGTACCAGCTTCAGCCCGGCTCTGATGGCCGCGGGTTCTGACCCGTGTGCAAAGTTTCAAGAGTTTTCGAGCATGTTAAGGGCCCCAAAAGTGCCCGAATAGTCGCTAGAAAAAAAAAAAAAAAAAAAAAAAATAAAATAAAATAATCGGAAGGAAAACAATAGGGCTCTGCGCCCTTTCAGGGCTTGGGCCCTAAAAACTTATTTAAAAAATACCAGGCTTAAGAAATGTATTTACTTTAGCAGGCCAGACACACAGTGAAATGATTAAGCCCCCTCCCCTTACACACACACACAGACTGTGTGTCAAGAGACTCAAGAAAGACTCAGAAAGAGCATGATCATATTCAAACTACAATATCTGACTTTCTGTGGGTTTGAGCTTATTATTGTTAATTAGAAAGTTGTTTGGCTTGAATAGAACAATATACACGGCAAGTTTTGTAACTGTCAGTAAAACTAACCAAGTTATAACACACTTTATGTGTCCTTTTTTAGTCAAAAAAATTCGCCACGGCCAAACCGTTCGAGATATCACAAATCCGTCCGGAATTTAGCATCCTCAATGTCTTGACTTCATGCACACCGAGTTTGGTGGTGATTGGTAACAGCATGGGTTGTAATTTGATGTTTTTCTAGGACATGTATTTAAAAAAAAAAAAACATAATTCCCGACTTCCGTTTGAACTGTCGTAAAACTTAGAGCACGAAAGTTGTTTGGCCTGATGTGATCTATAAGTGTACCGAGTTTCATATTAATCCATGCACGTGTGTTTGATTTATGGACAAATGTTCGAATCCCTAAAAGAATGCATCCTAAAAGAATGGTAAAGTTTGATGCGTCGCCACGGCAACAGTTTCAAAGATATCAAGAATCCATTCATAGGTCTTCATCTGCCGTGTATTTACATTATACAGATGAAGTTTGAAGCAAATCGGGTAAAAATAAGAGGGTGATTTCAAAGCATTTTGAAAGTGACACACTTCCTGCTGCCAGTTGGTGGCGCTATAACTTTGACTCACAATAGTCACATCCATGTGATCGTCCTCTTACAGCGAACGCACTGCTGAAGTTTCATCCAGATCAGTTAATGTATGCTGAAGTTATGACACACTTCCTGTTTCACGTTTCTCGCCATAGTTTCGTTTCCTCGCCACGGCCAAACCGTTCGAGATATCAAAAATCCCCACACAAACTTTCATCCTCAATGTCTTGACTTCACGCTGACCGAGTTTCGTCGAATTTGGATCAAAGCTCTAGGAGGAGTATTTAAAAGTTCATTGCGTGTGTTTTACAAAAAAACCTCAATAGCCAACTTCCTGTTGGGCTGGGGTAAAAAGTAAGAACGCGAGGTATAGATGAAATTCTGCTATCGACATGTGTACCGAGTTTCATATTATTACATGCAAGTGTGTTTGAGTTATGGACCAGGTGTTCGGACCCCATTCCAGGGGGCGCTGACGAGCCGCCCTGCCACGCCCGGGTACCAGCTTCAGCCCGGCTCTGATGGCCGCGGGTTCTGACCCGTGTGCAAAGTTTCAAGAGTTTTCGAGCATGTTAAGGGCCCCAAAAGTGCCCGAATAGTCGCTAGAAAAGAAAAAAAAAATAAATAAATAAAAAAAAAAAAAAATAATAATCGGAAGGAAAACAATAGGGCTCTGCGCCCTTTCAGGGCTTGGGCCCTAAAAATAGATGAGAAGAAGGACAGACCTGGACGACTAGTCTGGGCAAAACCACAGGTCAACATGCCAGAGCTGAAGTGCCATGTCTGGGTGGTGCTGCGGCGGTTGTCTGGCCGTCTCAACATCAGAGGCTCATAGCTAAAAAAGAAAATGCAAGATACGTGAGAAATGACACCCGCACACCATGATAATGTTTACTCTCCACGGGGACAAGAACAAGCTTAAGATAGACAGCACAAGTTGTCCTTTGTTGTGCTGTGAAGAGTTCAGTAACCTGTTGTCTGTCACTGCAGCCAGTCCAGCAATGTCAAGCACTAAAGATGAAGTGAGGGGTCGAGGCTGAGAAGGTTTGCTCTGTGGAGGTGATGAGCCCTCATGACAGAGCATTCCTGTTCCTGTCATCGTCCGCCAAAGTTGAGAGCGCTTTCCAGGCTCCTAAACAGACAAAGAAATGTGAGAACCTTTGAGAATAAACTGGAAATGGTGAAAATGGCAGATATGAAGCTGAGAAAGAATATAAGCAGACCTTTTTCTTTAGGATGACTCTCTGTGTTTTCGTCTCCACATCAAGCACCAGTTCAGCACTGCTGACCACCCGCTTCTTCCCACTGGCCTTTTTCCTCCATCTCTGTTATCAAATCAAAGTGTCAACCTCAAGTGAATATTTACTTATATTTGATAAACACCAGTTTGAAGAGGTAATACTTGAGTGAGTCAGCCACTGGAAAGTTTTCCGCTTGAAAATTGGTCAAATTACCAATTCCAAGGATGAGTAAACTATTTGGAAAATTAAAGGCGGAGAACTCACTCTGAGAATGTGAAGGACGCCGCAATATAGATGAAGTTCTCATAGTAGAGCTTGTTGTATTCTCTAAAGAAGTTCATGTCAGCGGTAACCTCTGAAGATCCAGCTCCCTTCACAGTGAGGGTGAGGTAGGGTTGAAGAATAGGTTCATATTTCAAGTCGTAGTCCAGAACTGCCCCAGCTTTGACCTCTGTGTGTAGCCGGATATCAACCACTCCGTGTTGCCAGAACTGGATAGGCACCTGAGGTAAAGAGGACATGAGGACCAAAGAGTTTGTGGAGATTGTGGTTCTGCAATAAGCTTCAAGACCATTTTAGAGGCCAATTACACTGCCATCATAAGAATACCAGAAGTAAAAATCAAAGCTATCCATCAGCTTGAATAAAACTAAATAACATGGCACAGAATTGGCAGCTGGAAGTGGACCTGGGAAACATCTAAATTCCCTCAATATGTTGGCCAGATTAGACCTGATGTTTTGATGTCAGAGATAAAAAAGAAGATGGTTGAATAAAAGCAGGAGCTCAAAGCTTTTAGAGTAGGCCTATGAGTTGAGAGGCACATACTGCCAGTGACAGTAGAGCAAGGTGCAAGCAGGAAGATCTAGGATATTTCTATCCTGGACAAGAGTGTTTGATAATGAAAGATCTGAAACGCCAAGATAAATCATTGAGAATGTGTCTAATCCCAGCACCAGCAGACTTTTTATTGCTTAATATCAAGACCCACACAAAAAGAGCAACATTTCTGCCCAAAATAATTATTAGCAGATAAAAAAGAAATCTGTTTTGATGCAAGGGCAACACTGAGACAGAGAAGCCATCGGATGTAGAGCTGCCAGATGTGAACTCAATTCCTGAATCGATTGCTAAAGTCAAGCCAGGGGGAGTAAAAGAGCTATTTCATGTGACAAAAGCTTTAAATCCACCAATTGTAATGTCTAGAATGGTGTCTCTGTAAATTTAAAACCACCAACAGATCATATGACGCTTTGGGGTTAGGGAAGGTGATGGAAAATGTAAACTAACCCATTAAACCCCAGATAACAGGATGATATTAATAACAGGTACACTTTTAGGCGGCGGCATAGCAAGAAGCTTTCTCTTGCTATGCCTATTCTTTTATGAATGTTATAGTGTCCCAAATTGAACACTGAAAGGAAATAATATTGTCCTGATAAATGTAATTATTTTAGGAAGTCAGAAGTGCATCCCTATGACATTTCTAAATGCAAGAGCAGTTTCAGAACAATTTCTTAAACCAATTTAGGTTTGGGATTGTGGCTAGTCACGAACATTCTTATTCATGTGCTCCGATAAATTCTCATGGGTGACCCAGGTTTAAGTAAAGGCCAGGGCATATTTCCAACCATCCTAGTGCTACTCTTTAGTCTCAAATCTTCTGAACCATTCTACTGCCTTACAATACTTAATAATGTGTAACCTCTGAGGACTTACCCTCAGAAGATGTTATCTATCCGGAAGGGTGGGGGTAGCTGGTCAGTGTCACTGAATGAGATTTGATGCGTTGCCCCTTTCAAAGCAATCTCAGCACGCAGGAAGAAGCAGTTCCCTGAAGTGTCCCTATGGACACATAATGAGAGGAATATATGTCAGTGATATCAGGAACTTTTCCCTCAGTAAGTTTCTGTTCTGTCTCTAGAGAGTGAGTGTATTTGGTGGCATTAGGTACCTCATGTTGATGTGGAAAGATTTAGGTTTGTTGACCTCAAAACCTCCAGACCAGGTGCAGTTGGGTACATCCATGAGACGGACACAGAGAAGCTGATCATAGTCATTTCTAGGCCAGTGGAACACCACACTGGATCCTGGCAGGGTGGAGATATATCCATCTGGATTTGCTGTACCCTAAAAACAGGTTATCATAACAAACAAAACATGATCATGTTTTTTCCATTCTTTTATGATACATTAAAATATCTAAAAACATAGCACATTGAAAACATGGACTCTCACCTTTCCTCTGACAAATTCCCTCTGCGAGAAGGCTAACTTCTGAGATGATCGATTGTCAAGTAGGTATCGTGGAGCAAAGGTCACAATGTGCGTGTCACGATATTGGCCTTTCCCTTTCCTCACATTTATTCCTATAATAAGACATTATACTCCATTATTAAATCACCTTAGCACAGGGTGTCCAATCCTGCTTCTGGAAGGCCACTGTCCTGCCGAGTAAGTTCATTCTAATCAAACACACCTGAACCTGATAATCAATGTCTTTAGGATTACTAGAAACTTCCAGTCAGGAGCGTTGCGGGAAGTTGAAGCTAAACTCCTCAGGGTGTTGGCCCTCTAGGAGCAGTATTAGACATCACTGACTTAGCAGATACCATAATGCCGGAGAAACGTTTCTTAAAATAGTATCAGCATTCCTTATTACCTATATTATAGATGAGTCCAGGTCTGTTGCTATGCTGGATGACTTTGAGTGCTCTCACTCCACTGCCCCCATCCAGAGAGAAACCCTGACACCATCCTGGAACACCATCTGGGTGGATCCCTTTACCGATCCGCATGGTGCACCTGTTCAAAGAGGACAAGACTTTAGAGAGCTTTAATGATGGGTAGTTATGCAGTTAAATTACAATTCTGCTATGTTGGATAAAAAAAAAATAACTCTGGCTGTGAAATGTTTGCAGGCTAATGTTTTGAAAAGCATTTGATGGGTGAGCATGGTGTGAAAACACAATGTTCTTTGGTTTTTCCCCTTCTCTTGCACTCACATATTGGGTTGCTCTTTGTCAGTGTAGCAAAAGAGCAGTGGGCTCAAACTCCTGGCTAACTCATGCTCCTCAAACTGCCCAGCGGCATCCGTTTTCCCATTGTCCTGGCGGAAGATCAGAGGCAGCCCTGCAGACACAATTACCAATGAAAATATTACAGACATGGTGCAGTAGAATTTAAGTCTTGAATTCAGATCATCAATCTGTAGTCAATGCTTGATATGAAAGCATACCAGTCTTGTTGACAAGCCAGTAAGAAGCAGAGATGAGGATTTTTAATGCTCCTTGGGCTCTGAGAATAATCCGAATGGTGAGACAGAGCAGCCGTTTGTTGACATCATATAGCCGCATACGCACCACATAATTTTGTGTACCGGGAGGGATAAGTAGCTCCTTACAAATGGGAAAATTCTCTAGGAGCACACCTAAGAACAAACAGCACACTCGTGAATGCGTTATGCGGATTAAAAAAGCAAATAGGCACATTTTCAAGTTAAATATGTAAAAGAAATGTAGCATATACTCCAGTTCACCTAATTCTATATTTTGTGATGTGTCTACAGCATGCAGCACTGCCTCTTTTCCCGGTTTCATGGTTCCCTTGATTGAGGTCCCTTTGATGTAGTAGTTGAGGTCACAGGGAAGGAGGTTGGCCAGCACTAGCGTGGGCAGCAGATAGATGGTGTGACCTGGTTGGCGGTAGATCTGTTTTGTACCTCCCGCTACAGTTTTGGCAGGCTGCTGTTCAGGGTAGTTCTCTTTCTTAATGACTACACAAAACCTTTACAAAAAAAAAAAATTAAAACAACAAAACGGTTTACAACTCAAGTTTCATTTGCCTTGATATTTTCATTCTCCTCCCAGCCTGTTTTTACCTGAAGTTGCGTTTGAGTTGTTCATCAAAGTCTGCTGATTGGCACTCTCTCTTGCTGCTGCTGACGTCACCAGGCCGCTCCACAGTAGTCCAATGGATGGGCATCTTACAGAAGAACAACCCTAAGCCTTTAGGTCTTGCCTGAAGCCTCCAAGAGGTCAGATGGAGAGGGATGGCCAAGGCCTCTCCGGGCAAGATGGGTGGCAGGACAACAGGTTCTTTAGAAGGTAAACAGTTAAAATAAGATCCATAATAAATAAACATCGGTAAACCGTCACAAACAGCGTGTGGGTTTATAGACACTTACTGTCTGGAGCCGAGGGCTGTCTAGTCGCACTTCCATGGGAACCTCAAGACGATTCTTAACTGTGAGCGCTGACTGCACCGTAATGACCTTACGTGCACTGCCCTCCATAGTGATAGAGAAAACCACTCGAACAGGCGGCAAGGCTGAGAACTGAACAGAGATTATAGACTGTCTACAAACCAGGATAATTAGGATAATTAGATGTAATGGTATGAGGAACAAACACTTACATATACATGAGGGTGTATGATGTTGGTTCTGCTAATTGGGCTTCCAACCTAGAAAAGCCAGGTCATTAGATTTTTATGAAGCATTATTTCCATTTTTCATGAACTACTAAAAATATTTTGTATCTCAAAATGATCAAATAACGAAAGAGGGGAAAAAACCCATTCATTTCAAAGACCCATGAGAGAAATCCAAGACTTCAAAATGCATGTTGAGAATCGCTGAATATTATGCATTTATGAATTACTAATGATTTTAGTAGTTCGAATGAAGGTCAGAAAACTTCCTTCTCCACATAACTAACTACTGAATTTGCACAATTATAAAATGTTTGACCCGTTAACTCACAGTGCTCGAGGGGTTGTTTCGATCAGGGCGGCGTAGCGGAAGAATACTCCAACCTTGTCCACTGACACTGGCTTCACCTGCTCCCAGCCCACAACACGCACCAGCAGCTGGTGGAGTTTCAGCTCATGGGTGTGTCTGAGGTCAGAGCACATTATCAGTAAAGAGATGAAAAGTAAAATCACTAAAGCATTGAGAATCAAACGGTAAAGCCAAAAAAAGCAAGCCTTTAAGCCAAAAACATTTCATAATAGACTATCCAGCACATTCAAAGCCTATTAGATTTGCATTTACAAAAGAGACACCCTCTGCTACCTATGTCTCAGTTTCTCCCGGGCCTCAAACTCAAACGGGAGCTCCTCCCTGGCAGCACCTCTCTCCACTGGCTGATGTTGTGCATATCATCTGTTCCAGGCCCATTCACTTCAGATATGGAGTCGGCACTACTGCTGTGAGATAGTGCCACTCTGTGGACACAGCAGAACCACCATGTATTTTCCCAAAATATAAAATGTAGTTAAATCCTGTAGTGTGAGCTCTTCTGACCTGGTTGGTGTGGTAGTAAGAGTAGCAAACCACATAGTGCAGCCAGTATGGTTGCGTAAGGCATAGGGCACAAACGGCTGCCTCCTCTTGGAGAGCTTCATATCCGCTGAAACATAGCATGAATATAAAATCAGTCACAGGTCTCACACAAGATTGTGAATAATGCCAGCTATATCAGGTATTGTGCACCAAAAACATTTTTTTGGAGGAAAATGAGCTAGAAATGTTCCTTCCTAAAGTATGGCCCAAATCATACATTAATTGAGATGCCACAGAAAAGAAAGACTATAGATGAAAATTCACAACATATTCATAAACTCTTTAACAAGACAGCATGATTTAAAGAAAAATATGATATCATAAAGCATTTCACACAAAACATATCTAATATGCATACATGGTAATGGGTTAGGGTCAGGGGTAAATTATGAGTTAGGGTTAGAAAAAAAAGCCCAGAGAACAATGGTATCCTAAGGTTTACGAAACTAAACACGACAGCCTTCTGACTTCTCTAAGGTTGGCTACGCGTCTATGAACTGTACCTCGGGCATGAATCTGCTGCTCGAGACAAGTCAAGCTGGTAGAGCTTCTAGTTCTAAGGTAGGCAAGAGGAAGACCTGACAGCAGAGAGAAAAGAAGAGAGAGAGACATGCTAGGAGGCTGTAGGAAAGAGGAGTGGAGACGCATACGGTCAAAGAGGGGTAGAATGAGTTGCACACATCATGTTAGTATATGTTGCGATCTTCTCTAAAAATACAGATAGAACTAATTGTTAGTCACTAATTCAGCATGACATTAAGATTTACATTTAAATGTGTTGTTGATTTTCTGGGTTTAGACTCGTTTTTTATAATTCATTTATTTGTCTAAAGCTGAAGTGTGTGATTGTAAAGATGTTAAATGTCTATCCTCCCATCCTAGCATTGTGTTTAGGGATGCACCGATATAAACATTTTGGCCAAAATTCATAATTCTTTATATTTGAAAGCCGGTAACCATATATCGGCCGATAAATCTAAATCCAATTTTTATATAATCTTTGAAAGCCTGATTGCAAAAACAAAAGTCTCAAAATTAAAATCCAATTAAGATCAATCATGTTGAACAGTCTGCATCTTAAGCGTCTCCAGGTGTCAAGTGTTGAAGGAAAATAATTCATAATCTCTCAGCTTTATTATATCAGACACATTTTTTATCGGGCTCTAGAATCCATATGGTGGCCGATATATCGTGCATCCCTAATTATGTTCTATCCTAGCTTAAATTTAGAAACTACAAGCAAATGAGTTGTAGTTTGATTTCTCCTGTTTGTCAGACATGGAGAGTGTTTGGAATGTGTTTTGAAGGCTAAATTCATTTTGCAATTTAGCCTTCAAAATTTGAGGTCAGCAGGATTTTTTAAAAGAAATTCAACCTTTTTCAATAAAGATACTTTAAATTAATCAGAAGTGACAGTAATTAGTAAAATATTTCCATTACAAAATATATATTGTTCTTTTTAACTTTCTATTCATCAAATCCTGAAAAGTTTTACAATAAATACTATATAAATAAAACTTTAAAATATATTAAAATGGAAAACTTTTTACTGTATTAATTATAAAATAAATGCATTTGTGGTGAGTGTAAGAGACTTCTCTCAAAGACACTTTTGAACAGTAATTTATATTTGGTGACACTAGAGGTGCCTAAATTACACACTTCAGCTTAAAAAGATTTATTAGACACGTAACTCCAGTGCAGTTAATCTTTGAGAGCTGGACGAGAGTACAGGTTGAGCAGACGGCTAATACTCACTCTGGCCAAAGGACGAGGGGTCCACTGATGACCCCATCCAAGACAGAGTGGTGGAGGGCTGTGGCGACTGCTCGTCTTCCTTGCAGTAATCTGCCAACCACGAAGTCTTGGTGGTGCTGTACTGCTCTGTGAGTCAGGACGACAGGCCCGCAGGAGGGTGTCAATATTAACATACCACTTATAAATATGGAAGCAAACAGTTAGAGAAAAGCATGGAGGCCTATGAGTGTGTTTGACCCAGACTATGTACCCAGTAAGACAGAGGTGATGTTGACATCCAGCCTCTGCTTGGCTCGTACTCCGATCTTCAGGCGAGGAGGATGGAGCCGGCCTGCCGCCTGTCGCTGCCAATCCAGGAAACACGGCCAAGGCTCGATGAATGGCTCCCAGCCTGTAGACCGGCAGACACAAGTGTGTGTGCGTATAAATGTACACAGAAATACATAGTGCAGGGTTTACACTCTGTTCACAATTACTTCACAACCCAATGTCTGAAAATGACCTATATGGTTTTTCCTTGAAAAACCAACTAAAATAGTCAACATCAAAAAATTCCTTCATTTAATAGACACAGTGCAGAATCCTCATATTTATTATGAAAACAGTTCAATATATCTGTCAATATTGGCTATTTAATTATGTCAGTGTTATTTTAATACTGTATACTATTATAGTATTTATTATTTTTATATATTAATTTTTAGGGGCGAGTACCAATTTTAGCACCGATGGTGTGAGGAATTGCTCTGTTTATTATTAGGTTTTGTTGTATTAAAGGGTTAGTTCATACAAAAATGAAAAATGTCATAATTAATAATTAATTCTGGTGCGCCTGAAAACATGTCATCAGTATCTTACGTCAGCAGCTGTCACTGAATGCTGATTGACAACAGAACCGGAATAAAGTTGTAGCTTATTTCAGTCTTAGCTTTATTCATTTTATTTCTTTACTTTTTTTATCTAATATTTATTTTCTATCTATCTATCTATCTATCTATCTATCTATCTATCATATTTTAGCCTTATTTTAATTACAAAAAAATATTTTTAATAGCTGTAAATTTAGTTATCAATGGCAACCGTGAATTGTTCATGCTCATTTATCCAGTTTTTACATGTAAATTTCCTTTGTCGTATTCTAACAATCATTTAAAGTTAATCTTTGAAAACAGTAGTAATTTAATAACCTGGTTTTAACATACTTTTTAGCAAATATCAAAATGACTACTCATTTTTCATTCATTAATCAGTTATTGGCCTTCAGCTAACTCTTGAGAAGGTACTGAGATCCAGGGTGACACACATGCTGAGATCTCACCTGAGAGTTCTCTGTTGTAATAATCTCCAGACAGAGTGAAACTAGCCTTGCCTTCCTGCATAGACCCAATCCTCTGGAGAACATAAAGACCTGCGATGGAAGAGAAAAGCCGCTACAGAATTGCCTGCCTACAGTATATGTGACACATGGAGTATCACAGTGTGCGGTCATCCTCACGTGAGAAGGTGAGCTCTGCCAGAGGGACGTCACAGTCCAGACAGTCATCGATGAAGCAGATACACACGCTCTCGGCCTTCACTTCCACTCCAGATAGGGGATGAGCCGAGTGGCTGCTGGAGTCGGAGTCAGCTCGGCTTCGGCTCGAGCATGGCTCTCTGCATTCTCCCACAGCCAAGTGGCAGCTTGGTCCAACTGACCTATAATTCAATGTACACCAATATAGACAATGGAACACACCATTCTTGCACTCACATGTGTCTTTTGCAATATTGGACTAGTGCACTGCTTTACCTCTACAGTGAATGAGAGCACGTCTGCAGTCTTCCTTCCTGAACCCAAAGGTCCTGTAACCGCTTAAGCTGACCTTCTACAATGAAATATTAGTAGAAACTTCAGCAAAGCTCTTTTCTAAAAACATCACATATTTACTTGAAAGGGGTAGTTCATCTTAAAATGAACACACCTTCATGTCATTTCAAACCAATGGAAATCATGCACAATCTAAAATATATTAAATACAGGTGTCTAACCAAATAGTTTTTTTAATAATGATACAAAAAGTCATACAAATGTGGATGTCAGTGTTTTCAGTGCATGATCACAACAAGGCTATCAAATGCCTTCAGAAGACTTTGAATATAGCACATGAGTCAAACGAACCACTTTTATAATACTTGTATAGAACTGTTGTTTCCATTTCACAATCACTGCAATTGAATGGATAATGTAAATAGAAAAAAAGGAATATGGATTTGAAATGACATGAACGTGAGTCAAGGACACTATTTTAAAATATTGAAAATATATATTTTTTTAATTAGTGAACAAACCCAGTAAAGCCTCAGTCTTGAGCCTGAAGCTGTGCTTTGCGTCTGTACTGGCAGTGGGTTCTGAACTCTCAGCTTCTGTGGCAGTGTCTGAAGGGCCGGTGGATCCTGTGGTGGGAATGGACTTAGCTATTGCAAGGAAAAGCTGCACATCATTGTAGGAAAGGCGGATGTCTAGAGCAGGAAACTGGATCTGTGGGGGAAACAAAATCTTGAATTGTGCACTTATGGCTCAATCCTGACCTGTGGTTCAATTCAACTCAGTACTGACCTCCAAGAGAGGTGGAAAGTCCGCTATGTTGAAGGCATCTAGGAGCCCTGTACTGCTCTGGTATGTTGGGCTGCCACAGAGCTCCATTTGCACATTGACAGGATCAATGATGGACAAAGCTGTTTCCTGCTCACTGCCCAGCCGACATGAGAATACCTAAACAGGTATTACATTTTTTTTTTAAATCAAACAATCAAAATAATGCTTTCTTTTATGTCATGTATATTGTAAAATCACAGACATCCAGGGCAATCACCTCAATGCCTGCTAAACTGCCAGAGAAAGGCCTGTCCAGAAGTCGAGGCTTGTATGTCAGCACAGTAGTGCCTTTCAGAATGATAGCGTCAGTGTCCAAACATGAAGAATCTTCAACGACCACAAACTCTGTCCCTGGAGAAAAAAAAAGACTTATTTAAGCTTCCATTCTATATAATATTTCCAATCAATCCATCCATCCATAAATACACAGAAAATACACAGAAAATACATGTATAAAGTTATAAAAGATTTTTATTTCAAATAATTGCCATTTCTGATCTTTCTATTTATCAAAGGATTCCAATAAAAAAGTATCAAGGTTTCTACAAAAATATTAAGCAGCACAACTGTTTTCAATATTGATAATAATTCAAATGTGTTTTTTTTTTTTTCAGAAAATCAGCATGTTAGAAGGACTGGAGTAATGATGCTGAAAATTTTGGATTTTTGAATTTATTATTTATTAAATGTAATTATTGAATCACATGATTATTTTTTATATTGTAATAACATAATATTATATTATTACAATATATTTTTAAAGGCAAATAAATGAAATTGAGCATAAGAGACTTATTTAAAAAAACATAAAAACAATCATACCAAACCCAAACCTTTAAACAGTACAGTATATACTTTATTATTTATTTATTTATTTATTTAATAATTTGTGTGTTTCTATACATGATAATATTTAGCTGCTTTTATGTTTTAGAAAAGGAAGGTCCTTCACGAGGATTCCAATTTTACTTTGCCATCAAAAAGTCTGAAATGCCCCAATGTAATTCCTAAAATCTGCTTTTAGAAAGTAACACAATATTGTTAAGGCGTTACCTGTCACATTGAGTTTGACCTCCAGGTATTTATCTTGAGTGACTGGCACAGTGGATCTCTTAGTGACCACGCCACTCTTTACAGTTTTGGGCATGACAGCTGCCGTGCTGCCTTGGTCACTGCTGCCACTTGGCCAGCGCTGGTGGGTGGGCGCTGCTTCTTTTTCCACAGGCATCTGTAAAAAGTCCCTCACCATTTGCAGCCAATCAAAAATGAGGAAAACTCGCAGATTGTTTAAAACCACAGTGAAGCATGAGGAGTCCCGTGTAGATCTGTGAGACAGAGAGAATATAGAATGGAAAAAGCAATCTTCAGATGATAATAATAATAATTTGTTACATTTATATAGCATTTTTCTGGGTTCTCAAAGCGCTTCACATGTGGAAGGGAGAAATCTCCTCAACCACCATGTGCAGCATCCACCTGGATGATGCGACGGCAGCCATATTGTACCAGAAAGCCTATCACACACCAGCTTATTGGTGGAGAGGAGACAGTGTGATGAAGCCAATCATTAATAAAAAACAATATATATATATATATATATATATATATATATATATATTTATTTACATGATGATGGACAGAGGCCAATGGGAAAATTCGGCCAGAATGCCAGGGTTACACCCATATTTTGTATTTTTTTTGAAGGACAAGTCAGGACCTTGGTTTAACGTCTCATTCTAAGGACGGTGTCCGTTTTGACAGTATAGTGTCCCCATTACTATACTGGGTGTTAGTACCCACACAGACTACCATCTTCACTGACGCCTCTTCCAGCAGCAACCTGAGTTTTCCCATGATGTCTCCCATCCAGGCACTGATAAGGCTCAACCCTGCTTAGCTTCAGTGCACAACCAGTCTTGGGCTACACGTTGATAGCTGCTGACCAATGGAATGCATTTAAATGTAATTTTAGTAGTGGACCCAGACCTGTAATGTAGCTCCAGCTGTCAGAGAAGCTCGGTTGGTCCCTGTCCTGGATGGCTGCAGAACGCATGTCAAACACATTTTGTTTTCCTTCTGTTGGTCCACTGCACCCAGTGAATCGAGTGTCATGGGCCAGGAGTGAATGGGACACTAGGTTTACAGATTTGGAGCTATTAGAGAAACTCTCAAACAGGAGCTTAGATTTCATAAAGTCAAACCTAGTGGGAGAGAAAGAGTAATTATAATTTTTATCTATAAAAAAAAGTGCAAAGAAATAAAACATTTTGAAAAAATAATATACCCTGGCCAAGGAGCGCGTTATGAGCCTGTGGATTTAGGGTTGTCTAGTAACTCCAGACTGACGTCCTTCATGTCCACCAGAAGAGACAGGGATGTGTACACATCACCACTTAACACGGTCTGCATGATGACACTTCCATTAATACACGGTCCAGGCCTACAAAGCCTGTAAATTAATTTTCTTTTTTTTCCCCCTAATTCTTATCTGTATTTTAATAATTGCATTTTGGGTATTTTGCCTTTATTATTATTATTATATTATTATTATTATATATATTATATTATTATTATTATTATTATTATTATATTATTATATTATTATTATAGAATACGGGACAGGAAACAAGGAGGGGGGATCAAGAAATTACATAATTTGCTTTATAAACAGAATTAGCCATTTTCCGTAATTTGGAACAGGGATCAGCAATATTTTTGACAGTATGGGCCATTTACATTTTTTCTTGTTAATCACTGTTCCACTGTTTTGAAACCCTTACTATAGGGATAATTTTATATTTATATCACACATTGTTCTAAAAGCCAAAAAATCACAAGATAAACAACTACATGTTACAATAAAACTGTTCATAATTAAAAAAAAAACTAAATAAGGAAAGCTTCTATAAGCTTACATAGCTGCTGGGGTCTTGGAGATTGTATGGTCTAAGGAACTCCTCCACAGGCTCTCCCAGATTGTGATCCAAGAGTCCACGGATCAGCTGATACCTCTCCAGGTCCAGGGAGCAGTGTACAGAAGACAGGCTACCGATGGATGGACATGTCCGGGACGGCATGACTTAGTTCCCTGAGACAATGAGAAAATGAAATACATGTTAATAACAAAGACAAAGGAAACCTAAACTGGGAGTATTTTCAAGATTAAGGCAGGAAAGCTTAGTCCACATAAGGACAATTGACTGACTTGTCAAGGTTGGCTCAACTTTCAGCTTTAGACGGCAGCGCTCCTTTAGCAGGCTCTCTCCACTTCTACATACTGAGTAGGATGGGAAGACCAAGTCTGTTTCCAGATGCTTTCCAACACTGTCCCATGGCTCCAGGGAAACCGCTCTGCGGCAAATATGTCCATCTCTTCTGAAGGTCCAGAGCTATACAGTCCAGCAGACACACATGATCTTCTGTAATAAAAGGACAAGTCAATTATCAAACAATTTTGGGTAAATATAAACACAGAGTCCAGAAAAATGCATCCACTAATGAAAATGTCAGAACCGATCTGCTTTGAGATCAGTTTTACCCTACGCATACATATTTAAAAATTTGTTTCCCACAATAAGTGTATTCCAGCTTCTGGGTGCTGACCTGGACTCTGAAGGCACATCTGCTTCTGGGATGGATCCAAGGCTGGGCTGGGGTTTGCCTAGGATAAATCCAGAAGCTGTGCTGGAACTTGAAGACTTTTTTTCCCTAGCCTTCCCAGCATCAGAGGCAGACTGGGCATCTTTCACTCGATCCTTCAGGAACGATTACAGTGTTAAACACACACACACTACATACATACATATTCATATATATATATATATATATACACACATATTCATATATATATATATATATATATATATATATATATATATATATATATATATAACAACATGTACATAAAAAACTTGCATCCAAAAAATGCATCCAAAACATTAATTGTTCTTTAAAAAATCAGTATAGAAATTTTAATTGGGAAGAAAACAGAGGAAAAACAACGTTATGGTCTTAAAATATAGAAATTTAAAAGATAATGGCAAAACTTTGAGCCTAGTTCAGTGTGCACTGCAACCAAAAAAGTTCACCCAGAAATGATTTAAATTCATTTACAACAAAACAAATATTCAAATTCAAATATCCATTATTTACTTTTTCTTGTCATTCCAATATAATAAAATTAGTTTATGATCACATGGATCTCTGACATTCAATCAGAAAAAAATATCAGTATATAGGTTTAGAATGTCAAAAGAATGAATAAATAATGACGTTTTTTTTGTGTGACATTAAAATTTCATTGCATTTCCTACTGACAATGCTAAAATGGAATTTACTCAATGTGAAACTTTTCTTATTGGTCATGAAAACAAGTAAAGAGAGAAAAGACACCATCATATTACCCAATAAGAAACACACATCAGGTTAGCATGCCCTAATACCTTATAATGTGAGGGATCCTTGTATGAATTAGCATGCAAAATCAAATTCTTAAAAAAAGATGAGATGATTGTTAATGTTCATAAACTGTTAATTTAGGTCTATATTCCCACAAACTGTACACAACCACACACAGGGTTAAATTAAACCTAAATAAATACAATTTTACTGGAAAACTGTGACCTTAACCATGCACCATAAAGAATGGGACTACATCCATGAAGCACTTTCCAAAATTTGTGTTTGAAAGATACAATTTGCTATCCCCCCACCCCCAGCTTTTCCCTTAATGAAATCATTATCAGATTGCAGCAAACAGTAAATGCTCCTTAAATGCATCCCACAGCTGCAGAGTGCCGATGTATGTACACTATATGGGGATGAGAGGACTTACCAGAGAGGGGAAAAGGTATGTGCCATTGTAAGTTTCTCTACCTTATCTCTAAGAGAGAAGGTGCCATGAGAGCCAGCAGGCAGGAAACAGTTACGAACTCGGAGTTGGCCTAGGTTGGCCACTATGAGGCGTTCTAGAGTGGGAGCTCTCTGGGATCAAGAGGACAGGAGCACCTGCCTCAATGTCCAGCAGCACACGTAGCAGCTCGCTGTGGGCGATCACGCACCTGTAGGGTAGAAAGTGAATTTTAAACCATCCCCTTCAAAGGTCACTACAATGTCATGACTGCCATCATATAAAAGAATATATCATGACTTGTGTTCATCTAGTTCATTTCACTTTGGATTTATATAATAAATAGTAGCTCACTTCCAGATTCGCTTTGGCTTAGCCACAAAACACAATCAAGTGTAGTTAAAGCTACAGTCTGTAGTTTTTCCTCTTTTCGCTCATTTCTGTTTGAAATTTGCAATTGCAGTTATGCGCGGAATTATCAACTTTACGTGGGTTGTGCCTCCAATGTTTTGAGGAGAATGTTTTGAGGTTTTGCGGCTGTCAGTCACTGCGCCGGTGTGTATACTGTCATTCGCAATTACAGACTCTACTTTTTGGAAGTATGACCATCATAAGAATTTTCAAAGGAAAATGTAATCTGAACAAGTAAGTAACATCCACTTTTGTTCTGACCAACTAAGGGAGAAAAAAGCATTGCAGTAAATCGCTCTGATTAAATCTAACAATCGCTTGTCATATCACGTCAAACTGTGCATATCATACTTTGTTCTCAAATTGTTAATATTAAATGTCCCCTGACATGTTTTTTTTTATTATTTTATAATGTTTCCTGGGTTGCCCGTATAATGTTAGTATGTTTTTTTTAGATAAAAATAGTCAATTTATAAATAAAACGCATTTTTCCTAGCCTGATTTTAGCCTCTGATTTTAGCCCCCCTGCATTCTATTACAAAATGTTATACATATATATGCAAATATTGGTGCTTTTGTTAATGCAAAGTGTAAAGGAAAAAATATTGCGAGCATGACAGGATAGTGTCCTGAATGGGTACGTGATGATTTCTAGCTAGTGGAATGTAAAGAAGTGACTATGATAGGACAGACAGCTCAGTGTCCAGTCTCATCACCAGTGTTCCAGTTTGAAGAAATGGGTGTTGACAACTCCTTGTTTAACTCTATCTTGTCTCTGCAGGGAGAGATTGAGGGCAGTCTGTTTCCCTGGCATACATGCATCA
Organism: Hybognathus amarus; assembly: GCA_030378365.1. NCBI lineage: Eukaryota > Metazoa > Chordata > Actinopteri > Cypriniformes > Leuciscidae > Hybognathus > Hybognathus amarus. The sequence goes on from JAQIUQ010002807.1 coordinate 43,562, forward strand.
TTTGCACTAGGTTGTACAGAAGCACACACGAGGAAGGGAAAAATGTATATTTAAGGAAGCTATCTCAACATTTCAACTTATTCTGTCAAGAGGTTACCACTAAACAAACAGAATTAAAGGGGTTCACTTACTGCCTGACCCTCAACGGCAGCTCTCTGCCTGCCCAGGACATCCTGTAGCTGTGTGAAGTGTTGGATAAAGGCCACCACCTCAGCCTGGAAGCGCTGGGTATGGACATACTGTACTGAGGCCATCTGAAGAGATATCTTCATATCATACTCTCGCTGCAAGCTGGGGTCAGGTTCTCCATACCTGGAGATAGAGGCAATGTCAAAACTAAATCAAATGTGTAACATTAGGTTACTTGCATAACCCTGGTTCAATATGCACTAATTCGATTATAAAAACGTGAGAAAATACTTGTGTATGTTGTAGACAAGGGCCTCTCCACCACGAGTTGTGAAACGCTCTCTGTACAGATCCCCATGGGGTGTCAAATCACTCAGTGACAAAGTACCCAGACTTCCTTGCAATGCTAGATCTCCATCTGGAAGTGACATTTAGCAAATGTAAATATTCCTGAAAAATCCTTTTTCTGATTTTAACAAATTTCATCATACTTATTCACTCACCAATCATTTCCATATGTGTAAACAGTTTAGAGACACTAGCTTTAGCAAGCTCATTGGTCTTCTTCCTCAGGACCAGTGATAACGAGTGAACCTGTGAAGGAAGTACAAAAGTAATTTTTGAAAGATTATACAGTAGAGTGTAATAGTCAGGTTTCGTAAGTAAAAACTCCATTCATTTTCTCCTTAAGGAAACTTTTTAACAAAAATTCAGAAATCTTTAAAGGCAGACTTACTATGCGTTCCAACTGTTCGTGAATGGGAAAAATACTTCCAGAACCAACATCACTGAAAAACTAGCTGGGCACTAATTTAACTCTTTACTGCCCATAATGTTTTTTATATTTATATAAATATATTTTGTTTTTCTAAATGTATTTTTTAAAACATGTATTAATTTAAATAATAATTATAATCTCTTGCATTATTCTACCTTACCTTTAAATCTAGCTTTGTATTGACCCCTTCCTCAATCTCTGGATACAAATCTACAAGATCGCTGAGGTCACTATTTTCCACTGAGTGTTCAGGTATGGGCTGAGGTGTGGTGGTAGGCACTTTCACAGCATGGTTATTAGCAGTAGAGCCGATGCCAAAGAAGTCTAGAATCATGACCCAGGTTTGCAGCGTGATGAGGATATCAAGGCAGTTGAAGTCCACGTCCACACTACGGCCAATGCTGCCATACCGCGTTTAAACTCAGGGTGCCGCCTATCAACCATTAGCACGTTTATATGAACCAAAGAGTCATCAAAGTCTGGCCGTGGGTGTGGAGACGGAGTTTGGCGGGATGGTGATGGAGGAGGTGTGCTGGGGCACTCTGCAGCCTTTTTGCTCTTTCGACTGGATGCAGATGGTGTACTGGGGTGCCTCTGATAGAACTGGAAAACATTCTGTGCCTCTTCAAATTGTGCTGGAAGAGAGCGTGACATTTCTGGGTACGGAACATTGGACGTTATTGGGCACGACTGTGACAGGTATTCCTTTGGACTGAAGGTGGAGGGCTTTGGAGCCCTCTCTGGATACCATGAGGTGTTTATACTTTGATTTCAGGGTTTGGCTCAAGCAGGTCTTCCATTAACAATGAGTGAAGGGCTAGTTGGATGGAGACTGAATGGGGATGATCTTTGGTGAAGTCTCCCTCCAGGTCTTGAAAGCGACAGACTGACCAACCCTTGAGATCCTTGGCTCAGGTCTCCGCTCAACTGCACTTCCAGCTCAGAGACCCGAAAGATGGCCTTCACTTCGGTAAAAGAAGGAGGCTGGAGAGAGGGGCTCTCGTTATGCAGCGGAAGTGTTGCTGAAAGGGATGATGACAATGAGGAGTAAGGAAAGCCAACGTGAGGAGGGTCACGGGCAAAGAGCCCACCTTGCAGATCAGGGAACCGATGCGGTTTAGTGGAAGAGGGCGTAGGAGGTGGTGGTGTAGGGGGTGACTGGGTGTTACTCGCTGATCTTCAATAAGGGAGAGATTATTGAGAGTTTGAAGGACCTGCTCATACACAGACTTGCAGAGACACACCTGAGAAAAAATGTATATATGATTGATAAAGATAAATAAATAAAATTATGCTATGCATTTTAATAGTGCTTTACCTGGACAGCATCAACAAATCTGCCTTCCACTCTCATTAGCCCAGTGCTCTGGTAAGGTTCTTCACATGACAAAAAGGTAAATTGTGAGTTTTCATCAACGGGGACTTTCTCAACAGTGAGCTTGATGGTGGCATCTTTTAAAATATGAAATGCTAAAAGGAGGAAAGAACAAAGACGTTGAAATGTGCCATGTAATAACATAACCAAATATGAAAGGGTTAGTTCATCCAAAAATGAAAATGATGTCATTAATGACCCTCATGTCGTTCCAAGCCCGTAAGACCTCCGTTCATCTTCAGAACACAGTTATTTTAGATTTTTGTCCGAGAGCTTTCTGTCCCTATGTTCCGAAAATGAACGGTCTTACAGGCTTGGAACGACATGAGGGTGAGTCATTAATGACCGTTTTCATTTTTGGGTGAAAGAACCCTTGAATATTAAAAAGCTTAAATTCCCTACATTTTGAGAACTTAAAAACTGACCTTTTCCTCGGCTCAAATGCTCAAAGAAGTCATGCCGCGTAAATTGAGGCTCATTCAGATTAATGTTGTCACCATGAGAGGGTGAGTGTCCAGAAGTGGAGCTGCTGTTAAGTCGTGCTCCTTTCTTTAAAACCAAGTTTGTGTTGACAGAATAGAGTCTTATATTCTTCACTTCAACCTGCAGTTTCTCCCCTTCTGAGTCTTGGCCTGTGATAAAATTTTGAATTCGTATGCTCCCTAAATGTCCAACAAGCAGCTCAGGGTGACCAGGCTTTCTAGGAATAGACACAACTGGGGATTCTATACTGACATCTAGATTCAGTTTGACCAGAAAAGAATCCAAGCCTGGGTCCTTTTCAGGGACACAAAAATCATCTTCCTCATCTTCCAAAGGGTCAGGTGCCCAGTTACACTGACTCTGCCTCCTGAGATCTTCTGTATGGGTTCTCAAAGAGAGATACCATACCACTGTACTCTGCTGTTTTCGTTGCCAATACAGTGGAGACCTTTGTAGCTGCAGTCTTCAGCATAGACCGGAAGTTGTCCTCCACTTCATTTGCTGATAAACTGAGCTCTTTTAGGAACTTTGCTGAGTGGTTATAGTGTAAAGATGCCATCTGAAGTTGAAGGGAACATTCTCCCTGAGACTTTTCCATAAAGCAGAAACTCAAAGCTTCAGAGGGAACCATGCCAGCAATGGGAAAGAAAGCCACACCATCTGTGGAGGAGCTGTCTTCTACACTTCCAATACTGACCACAAACTGACTTTTGCCACCTTCCTGAGTCAAGTCTACAAGCTGAATGCATCCTCAGAGAGCCATTGACATCCAATCGACTTCCCATTGAAACATTGACTTTTGTCCCATTTATACTGGCCGTTGCAATTTTCATGCCTTTCTTCTCACTTCCAAGAACACTCCCGGTGGTAACAGTTCGCAAAAGCAGCAAGTTTAACCTGTGAATTTCAACAGTTAACTCCTTATTCTGGACATAAGTGGACTGATAGGTCTCCTCGTTGTCTTCTCCATTAGGCAGTGGTGCTAGCTGTTGTGTTGGGGAGTTTCTTCTTTGGGGAACGACTGTTGAAGGAATTTCAGAAGCTCTACAATGGTTTCAGGGTTAAGGATGATATCCAGGTTGTTGACCTGCATGGAGGTTACCTGCAGAGAGCTGTCCAAGTTCATGGAGGGGCAGTCTGTGCTGACAAACTGGTATTCCAACTTAATGAGAGCCTCCTGGTCTCTCAGAGGAGATGCCCGTGGAGATCCCCTGTCAAAAGCAAGATCTGGCAGTTCTGGCGATTTTCTGTCTGGTGAGACAGGTGACGTGGGCTGGCTTTCGCGTGAGACTTCCAGTAGGTACATCAAAACTTAGGTGTTTATGAGATGCAACAAGAAGATCAAAGTCTGAGCCATACGTCTGCAATGTGTCCACAAGGTAGAGCCCATGAACTGTGAGGGAAACCATTGCATCATAAGGCCGCTTTACAAAATGAGCATTTGTTCCAAACACTTTCAGGACAGAAATATACCGGCCCCCACTTTCAATGCCAAGTTGCATGTAATTGATATTAAACTCTACAAGCAGAAGCTTAGATTCCACAAGCATCTCTCGAGTATGTTGCTCAAGTGTCATCACACTTTTAGTAAGATTTTTATCAGAACCTTGAAGCTTCCACTCACTATCTTCCCTTTGGAAGATCTTTTCATGACGAAGTGTAATAGGGTCAGGGGATCTGAGATTCTCCCCCTTCTTGTCACCCTCATCTGCCCCTGAATTACCCAGTCTAGCCAAGCAGCTTTTCAGGGCAGTCATCTTCTCCAGGTTGATGTGCACTTTCAGGTCTGGTAGTGTTCCTGAGAGAACAGCCCCTGGGAACTGAGGGTCTGATGTGTATCGGAGTCTTTGCTCTAGCTGCAGTAGGACATTGAATTTCTCCACCACATGAGTGGGGCCCACTTCACTCTCCTGTAGATGCTTCCAGTTGTCTTTATAGTGGCCAACCATTATCTGGAGGTCATTGAAAGATAAGGAGTACTTCTCATACAGGTTCCTGCTGACAATTTGGGCACCTTCTGATGACTTAAGGCTGATGATATCATGGGTCCTCTCTTGACCTTTGACATCCACCTCTTGTTCTGGAGGTGGAGTCCCAGGAGGTGTTGCTAATGGTGTCTGATATTCTTCATCACTCTCTCCTTCTGTCTGAGAAGTCTTATGGTTTGTTTTATGATCTTTTGTGGGAGCAGAAATAAAACTGTCACAAGTGGCCATCAACTGCATTAAATTCAGAATGCGTGAAAAGGCTACAGAAGAAAATTTGAATTGATCAGTACCAGTTACCTTGGGAATTAGTAAGAAGAATACGGCCAAGGTCTACCACAACTAGCATGGGGTCTTCAGACTGAAAATCATCCGGGAAGATGACTTGAGGGGCAGATATATCCAATTTCATAGTCCAATGCTTACTGTTTTCCTGTGAAAGAAAACCCACAACATAATTAAAACAAAATATCTAACTGAATGTTATTAAATCAAGTCCTCTCTTACAATGAACTCTCCGACTAGCAGCTGATCAATGGTTTGTCTGATTTCTGCCTTGGTTTGCATCTTCAGCTTGTTGTATTGCCTCCTGGCTGCTTCAGCCACTCTCAGCTCTAACTCAGACTGATATCCAAACCCTGGAAAATATAATGTAAACCATAATAATCTGATATCTGCTCACAAAAGCAATTTAAATCAATTTAAGAGGGATGCTTATCCTCAATACACACCCGAGGTGTGGACCCTTCCTTTGTAGAAAAACTCAGCCACTTTCTTGATAGCCTGAGGGTTATAAATGATATTGAGAGGACTGGTATTGACCTCCAGTCTCCTCTCAAATTTGCTCCTTATTGGATTACGTTCATAAATCATCTCAAAGACAGGAGGTGTTGATGATTCTAAAACAGAGCCTGAAAACAAGGTAAAATAAGAAGTTTTTATTCAGCCTTCATTGACATTAATTTGTACATTGTTGTTTTCATACAGTAGATGTAGATTACTTACCTAGATTGCCTATTTTTGTGATATTAGTCTGATTCATACAAGGTTGATTCATAGCAACAACAACTTTATCCTTAAATAAACAAAAATAAGATTATATTAAATCTATATCTACATTTATATTTTGTCACAAACATTTATATTACATGCAGATAACAGTTCTAGGGCACCAAGTTACTTTTGGGCAAAATCATACCGTTTTTGGTGAAACAAGGAAAGGAAAGATGGAGCCCTGGGTTGTGAGATCCCGGAGAAACAGCCCACCAAGTTTCACTGTGAGTAAAGAGGACTCCGAGCGAGGAAGAGACTCAACCCCGATCTTTACACCTTTAAAGCAAAATAAAAAACATAAAAAAATCAACATTTAAAATTGATTCAAGACATTGAGACTTTATTTCAATAAAAAGTGCATATTTATAAAAAAAAAAAACCTGAAAACTCTAGTTGAATGACCCCGCTCTCACTCAAAAGAGGTTTAATTTTATCTTGATGGTAAAGTGTGACAGCTGCTTTCTCAAGGATAAAGTCCAGTCGTGCAAAGAGATGATCCCTTCTTGTAAAGGTATTCAGTGTTTGTGAATCTTCCAAAGGATCAAAGAGATCATCTGTCTCAGCTGTTTGGACGAGAGAGGTGTCTTGATACACAGTGCATAATTGTATAGAAATGTTATATAAAAAATATATATATATATTATATATAATATATAGCTATATAAAAATGTAAAATTATATTAAATCATTATAATAAACCTATTTTTCCAGTAAGCATTGTTGGAAAACTCACCAAGAATTTCCCACTGGGCAGTGCCTGGTAAAAGGTCATCGGGCCCTCTTTCAGTACCCCCATACCAGCCACCCCAGCCTGGGAACCAAGACTGCAGATACTGGATCATGCCTGAACTCCCACTTTTAGGTATGGAGTCCGAGGGAGAGGTGGCTGAGGTCTCGTCTATTATGGGCTCTCGTAGACTCTAAATGGATATGAGGGATTATTAAAATACAAGATTACTTAGAGTTAGATGGATTAGATTTAATTATTGAAATGTTATTTTTATATAGTTTTTTTAGTACTAGGCAACACAGTATCACTATCAGCCTTGACTTTTTCCTTTAACATGTTAATTTTGCACACAACTAGGGCACTAAATTAAGTCATCTCAGCTTGCCTCTGCAATTTCCTCATGTTTGCGGAAGGAGACATAAACAGTTTCCCGGAGAATCTGCAGCTCCTCAAGTGTCTGTTCATCTTCAATCCTTTCCAACTCACTCTATTGATTTGAGAGACACAGATTATAACAGAATATTTTTATTTTTCCAAACTCAAGAGCAACACATACAAAGGTAACGAGCTTTGCGAAATGTGAATACCCTTCAACCCTCTTAAGTTCATAATCTTACCTCCTCCTGTGGACTCAAAGTGTCTCCCTTAAGCCTCTGGACATACAAGCTAGTGTAGAGTTTGGCATCACGAGCCCTGTGCAGAGCAAAGTCCCAGCTTCCCTGCCTGCGCTGCTCTCTGATCTCATTCAGGTTGGCATTAATTGCAAACATCCACCACTGCCGACAGCTTCAACAATAAAAGAATAGTTATTCTTCTAAAAAAACATACCATTGTTAAACAAAAGATGTATCACGTTTTAATCAACATGACCTATCTAGAGGGTTCAAACTGATTTTTGATTGATTTTTATAGGCATAGAAAAAATAAATCTCATTACTTTCCAGAAATTTGAAGTTTAGGTCTCCACTTTCGAAAAAGAGTCTCCCTTTCTCGCCGCTCCAGTTCTTTGAGGAATGCCATGATCTGTTGATACTGAACCTGTAATCAAATGCCAATTTAAATCATATTGTTAGTTTACATGAAAAAAAAACCTAACTGTAAAAGTCAACATTGGGTGGTTTCACATGTGGTACATTTTAAATTCACCAAACCCAGTTCAGTTAAAGTCATTCAGAAAGGGCAAGCACTTTTAGTGTTCAAACTGGTGTGGACTGCACTGATAAATCAAACCACAAAAACTTTCAAGTATACACATTATTCCGCCCAAGACTGCTTAAAGTGCAAATAAGCTGAGAAAAAACACCCTAAAGGAAAGGTCCAAGAGATTTGGAAGATTTTAAAATCTTGATAAATGTTACCTGTGATAGACGAAGTGAGAGGGGTTCCAACTGCACTTGGCCCTCGATGCGAGGTGTATTACGAGATCGTAGTGGTTCTTTAGAGGCATTTCTCCTCAACAGCACAGAGGCACATACTGGCTCAAATATATACTGATGCTCATCGTTCTGTATACATTTACTCATCTGCTCCTGTAACAGACAATTGTTTGAGAAAGAGTTTACAAGAAGCACTAACCACTGTGCTCTTGAGTGTCCTGACATTATCACAAATCTACCTGTACTTCTGTTGAGGGAAGATCTCCAAGAATGGTGCACTCAGTGTCCCAGTACACACTGAATTCACTGATTTCCAGATTCTTCTGCCGAATAAGCTTCTGTGCCTGTATGTGAAGAGTTTACCATTCATGTTCCAATATGTAAAGATAAAGCCACTTCATGAGAATATCGAATAATATGGACAACTCACTGGTTCATTGGAGCAGTTTTGTGCGGATACATTCTTAATACAAACGCCAAAGGCATATGGTTTCTCAGGGTTGGAGAAATCATCTTCGAAACGTAAGTGGACACCTTGAATTTTCAACTAATAACATGCAGAAAATAGCACAATAAAATTAAATTTCTGACATTAAACTATAACAGCAACAGAGTGCAATTAAATGAAATAATAGTGAAAATTACCTCAATATTCTCAACGATTCGGGTCACAACAGATGCTGTGGCAGAGTACCAATAAGATTCTCCCTTCTGCTCACATTCACTCTGGTGAAATATAAAAAATATATATTTTTTAAATTTTAATAAAAAAGACAATAATGACAAAAGAGACACTAAATTAAACATGCCTGTCATTTCTATTAGTAAACTGTTTAACATTTTTGGAGCATAAATGCATAAAAGTGATTTTATAGAAGTATATTTATAAATAAATTTGACCACAGGTTATTCTGTTGATTTTTTCATACTGACTGTACCTTCCATTTGTCCTCTAGCGCCTTGAGCAGCTGTTTCTTCTGCTCTTTCTCAGCTTCCCTTTCTCGCACCTCATCATATTCCTGTGGGGGTGCAGGGCCGACAATCAGGTTCAGCTGGGACATGGAGATGACCCATGGGTCACTGTGTGGTCGATAAAAGGGGATCAGGAGAGTGATCTTCCCAATGACGCCTGAAAAACATAATATTTATAAATTATTTATAAAATTTGACATATGCACCACCATTCAAAAGTTTGGGATTGGTAAGGTTTTTGAAAGAAGTCTCTGTTGCTCACCAATGCTAACAACAGTAATATTGTGAAATAGTATTACAATTTATTATAACCATTTTCTATTTGTATTTACTTTAAAAAAAGGCTGGGTAAAAAAAAAAAATCAATTATCATTTCTATGAACAGATATCGATTCTTAAGTCCCAAGAATCAAACTTTTAGTCTAGGGTTCAACGTTTTTCAGAGTCATACATTTTAATTGTATTAGTCAGATGGACAATTAATTACCTGTACTAGTTTACTAAAAATTCACATTTAATTTTACTGTTAGATCAACAATTAAGAATCAACTCACTGAGCATCTAAAATCTAGTGCAGATGTAATGTGTAAGCAACGGCAATGTACAGTGAGACCATTAAAATGATTATTTAAGTCATTACTTTTAGAAACACTTGGAATATACAAAAATATATTGATACAAATTGGTTTCTATTGATCTATTAGTCTGCATTTACATTAAGCATATTTGACATGCCATATTTTTGTCTCATGCTAATTACCACTATGTCAATTGCAAATTCGAGAGTGAATCCCACATTAATGTCGAAATTTAACAGGACCTTCAGTCCTCCTAGCAGCATAAAAAAAATGTATTCAATGAATTATGCAAAGAGCTATGGAAGTGTATTTCATTTACTTGAAGAAAAAAAAATCTACTCTGTTTTTCTGAATTAATGAGTTAATTATCTCAGAATTACAAGATAATTTTTCATGGAAAAGAAATTGCTCTGTTTTTCTAAATTAATGACTTGATTATCTGAAAAACTCAGAAATTCTCCATGAAAAATTATTCTCGTAATTCTGAGATAATGAATCTTGTTATTCTAGAAAAACAGAACAAAACCTTTTTTCATAAAAAATTATCTCATAATTCTGAGATAATTAACACGTTAATTCAGAACAACAGAGAAGATTTTGTTTCCTCAAGTGAATGCAAAACGCTTCTGTAAATAGCACTCCCTTTATAATCATTAAAAAGATGCCACTCAGATATCAAATTCTGCCCATTTTATTATGCAACAATAAATAGCGTTTTGTTGCTAATTAATGTGGCGTGACAGATTGTTGTTGCCACCTCAGATCAAGCGAAGCAAAGCAAAGCACACATGAACTGATCATCTTATCTGCTTTACTAGTTACAGCACGATAAACATGACTGAACATCAGAAGGTTTGTTAAAATATAGTAGAACTTACTTACAAAATCCATATCATATCTTATGCAATCGCTCAATTATATGCACTATACATTTTCTTTCCATTCTTCAATATTCAATGTATGTTTGACTAAAACCATCAAGTTTTTATGACAGCCCCCATTAAAATTTTTATGTATAAAATTAGGGCTGTGCAAAGATTAATTGCAATTAATCGCATCCAAAACAAAAGTTTGTGTTAACATAATATATGTGTGTGTGCTGTGTATAATTATTTTGTATTTATAAATACATATGCATGCATGTATATATTTGATGATTGGCACATTGGAAACATTGACACAACTCGCGTAAAGTTGATAATTTTGCGCATAGTTGCAACTCCACATTTCGAACAGATGGCGACTAAAAAATGTTTAAGCAATATAATGCATCCTTGCTTAATAAAAGTCTTAAAATCTTACTGAAACAAAACTTTGCATGTGCCATCATGTCACTGCACAAGAATATCCAGATAATCCTGTTTTGACAGACTGCTGTAAAAGGGTTTCCTTAATTCCTACAATTAAGATCACAAGACGCAAATAGCTAACCTTCAGATGGAATAAATGACATTAGGCTTAATGTTTATGCAGGCAGCCAAAGAGTTTCATTTAGGTTTAAAAGTGCATTTATTACTAAGTATTGCACTGAAACATAACTTATGACAACTATACTATAAATGACAATATACCACATTTCATTTAGCCCATCTCACAGCAGCCGCTATGATGAGATTACATGACCTGCAGAATACTACTATTTAAGACTTTCTTTTGAAAGATATTCCTAATATCAGATTATTTTGTTCATTTTTGAATAACTGATTATTTTTGTCCATATTATTTTGTTGATAATGAATCAAAAGGGTATTTCCATAAGAGCACACAAGAAGTGCAGTATAAAGTCCAGGGCTGTTATCATATCAGCCAACAAAACAAATAAATGAGTTATTGAACCTTTAATTGTTTACATTATAGTCCAAATGCTGGAATAACACCAACCTGCTTTGACCTCAAAGGGCAGATCGAATTCTCGGAGAGCATCTTTTCTTAGTGGGAGGTTCTCCAGCTCCACTGCCCCTGGATCATTAAAGAAATGCATACTTCACAAAATAATACACAACAGACAGTCAGATCTGATTAAAATTAAAAACAAATTCAAATACCTTTGAGAAGAGCAATGGAGAGCTGGTCAGTGTTAAGGTTGGTCACATATTTGCCCAGATATGTGTTGAGCACCCAGGCAACAAGTCCCTCCAACATTATAGGAAGGGAAGATGCCCTGGGATTAGGCAGTTAAAGTAAATCCAAGCAGGCAATGAACTTCACAGTTATCATTCACTCCAGTCATCTAAAGTCTGAGGAGTCAAAGAAACACAAACTTGACATCTAATCTCACAACAAATGTGTAGCAGTAAACAATTTTTTAATCAAAGGCCTCACATTTTCATTCAACAATATTCTAAAGGTCCCCATTGTTGTGGCATTTGCTATATGAAAACCATACCATACCAACTTTATTTGTTTAGCACTTTACAACAACCTAAGTTGACCAAAGTGCTGTACAGAAAACATAAACATACACACAATTAAAAACCCTACATTCATCATTAATAAAAATGAAAAAAATAAAAAAAAATAAAAATAAAAAATTCATGGAGTCGACAACTTGCTAGGTGTCAAAAGCCAAAGAGAAAAGATGGGTTTTAAGAAGTTTTTTAAAAACAGGTAAAGAAGAGGCCTGTTTAACATGCAAAGGCAGATCATTCCACAGTTTCGGGGCAGACACAGCAAAGGCACGGTCCCCTCTGAGCTTACGCTTAGTTTTAGGCACAGTCAGGAGCAGCTGATCATCTGACCTGAGAGCGCTGACGGGTTTATATGAGTGAAGAAGCTCAGAGAGGTATGGCGGGGCAAGGCCATTTAATGATTTAAAAGCAAATAACAGAATTTTAAAATGGATCCTAAATTGAATAGGCAGCCAGTGTAGTGAAGCTAAAATCGGGGAAATGTGTTCCCGTTTACGTGTGCCCGTTAAAAGACGTGCTGCTGCGTTCTGTATCATCTGGAGACGGGTGATGGAGGACCCATTAACCCCCACATATAGTGAATTACAGTAGTCCAGCCCTGTAGTTACAAAGGCGTGGATTGCAGTTTCAAAATGTTGTCTTGACAAAATTGGCACACAACATGATATTATTAGAAAAGGCTAAATGGTTTTTAAAAAAGTCATACTTGTGATCTTCACGGTCACAACTGAATGGATGGGTGATTTAAAAAATGTGAAAATAAAGAGCAATTTCATGGGGATCCATCTACAAATCAGCCACAATGAAGAAGTCTTTGATAAGGTCTAAACATATATCCAAAACATTGTTTTTGTAATTATGTAATAACGAGTAATTAAGTCTGAAAATAATCAGATAATCAACTAAAGAATCATCAGCTTAATGTATTTATCTAAATGTCTATATAGGCACTATGATGTTCCATACATTTTCTTTATTTCTCACACCCGTTGGCATCAATCTAATTTGCGTGCATTTAACTACCTTTTCTATTTTATTAACTAGTCTTAAACTGTACATTAAAAAAATTATATATAAAATGTTATCTAATATTTGTATTATTTTATGCAGACATAAAAGCAACATAATTTACGAGTGAATATTGTATAGAATCATGAAAAAGTAAAGGTGTTGAAATATTAATTAAACTTGTATTGAAAAAAAAATAGCAAATCTCAATTTCGACCCCTAAAGGTATAATGTTGGTTTTGTTTGATTTGAAATCCTATTGTAAGTTTGCTGAGGCCCCCTAGTGGGGCCCCGACCCCTGATTGAGAACCACTGTACTGAACATACATCTTCCACACCAACATAAACAGACAGAGACCAATACAAGTGATTTTTCAGACTATAAGCAAGATAATTTCTACAGTTTGTAGAGGAGATTTCAATAATAACCAATGGGGTTGATAGTGGCAAATAATTGTTACGTTTCCATGCAAAGAAAGTGAAAGTGAGGCTGTCATTTTGCTTAACAACTCATGAGGGGAGTAAATAATTACTAATTATTATTTTTTTAGGTGAACTAATAACTTACCATTCTTATGAAACATCATGTTCCTCGGTCAACCGCTGTCTATGATCATTTCAGTCCAAATAAATGTAAGACCTCCACTATCCAAGTCAACCAGAGTCCTTTCCTCGGAAGCGAAGCTGTCCTTGCTGGCTAAAGAGAAAGTAAATTATCTTCTTTATTTTGAAAGGTCCTTACACCATAAGCCGCAGATGACAACCACACACGAAACCAAACTACAGCATGTGACGAACAAAACAGCACATCTCTCTGTGACTCAACGTCAGTGACACGGGCAGCGTTAGCATGAGCGCTCGTCCTTTAGCACTGCTCGACAACTTTAAAACATGTCCAACAACTGGTCAGAGTGACCGGTCACAGCCCGTAGTTTAGTTCTGCATTAGTCCGAGTATCTTGCGGAATTTGCCCTGTTTTGTAATCACCATTTGTTGTGGGTCCTCTGCGCTCATCTCTTAACTTCCAACATGCCAAAGTGAATTCATGAAACGCTTCCTGAAACCTGCGACACTTCCGGTCATGTGCCAAAACAAAGCGATTTTACGTCATGGCGTCATGTGACATCTAGTGTTTGGAGGTCGACCTTATAATATATTATTACCGCAGTTGTTTATCTGCAAAGGCGCAAATATGGGCTCTTGAGAAATTTTATATAATAAAAAATCGTCAGGGGATATCATATATTGGAATCGAATATTATGTGTGTAGTTACATGAGTTTCTATTGGTGCAGTTCCTGTTTTCCACATATGAGGGCGGCAGAGTTACATGTGAAGATGTTTTCAATTTTACATTGTAGGATATTATAGATATTTATACTTGTTTATTTTTAAAAGGTACCTTATATAGTTATTATATTTAACGTAGCATTAGGGTGTCATTTTATTGGCCCAGTTTTATATATACACTCTTTAGAAAAAGGGGTTCATTGGGGTTCTATTCTATATATGAAGCATAAGGTTCTTTACTCAACTCCAAAGAACCTTTTATGTTAAAAAAGGTTCTATAATGACAAGAAAGAACCCTTTGCCACAAAAGTTCTTTATAGGCTATTATTCATTCATATATTACATTATTCTGCAAAATGTTGTAGTTGTAATTCAATTATTGTTTATTAAACTGTTGTAGTAACTCAATATCACATTTTAATCATGCTGATTTTTGAAGGAGAAAAACTGAAATGGCACTCTTTGTGTGATATTGATTAACTACATTAAATGATAGAAATATATACATTTTCTAACCCCCATATCTTGAATTTTGTGTTTATTCACATGCATTCATAAATACATTTTAGGGTCTTGATTTTTGTCAATTATATGGAATATTTAATCTGAAAAAGACAAAACTTGATAATGAATGAACCCAAAAGGTTCCATATACCTTTTTCCTGGTTACAAAGAACCCTAAATGGTTCTTATTATTGAACCCTTAAAAAGGGTTCTATAGAACCTTTTAGGGGTTCCAAATAATTTGCGCTGATAGAACCTTTTATATAACATGCACATATATATATATATATATATATATATATATATATATATATATATATATATATATATATATATATAGTAATATATTTATATCTCTAATTACTAAACTTCAGTACAGCTATCCCATGAATTCATTAGATCTGACAAAATGCACTAAGCGTTGTAATCCGTGCAGACCCTATATCCAGTGTAATCTCCGGCCGCACCAGGCCTTCCAGAGGTTGTAGTCCCACCTCCCCCATACATTTCAGTGGCAAGTCGACATAAGGACTGTTTGCCATATATCTTGAGATGAAAATCATGAAATACGCTACTCTTCTGCTGAACAAATAAAATAACAATAATCCCAGCACATGTGAAGCTCTGCATCCCCCTGGCTGGTCGTGTGCAACCACATAATCCCAGTCTGCGCGCAATAGAATAGAGCGCCATCTGTTCAGCTCATAGCCCTTTAAAACTCCACATCTGGACAGTGGAGTGGGGGTAGTACACTTTTGTTTCTTTTAGGTATGTAGCCTACACTTTAGGTAGGCTACTAAATGTAGCCTACCTTGAAAGGTACCAAAGTGTAGGCCTACCTTTTGAAAATGTACCGCCCAGTGACAGCTTTTGTACCTTTTTTCGTGTGTCTAAAATATTAATGTCTCTTTTGAAGGTGATTTTCTACAGAATAGACTGTATAACTAAATCTGACTTTAAGTTTTATCAAAATCTAAACCAGTAGACAAAATAGATATACCTGTAGACTATTGTTTTTGAAACCTTCAGAAGAACATAATATTAGAAATGCATGTGAATTAAAAGTGGATAAACTGGAATAGAATAAAACTGGCTGAACATAGATGACTGAACTAAATACTTGAATATATGCTGTGGTAATACATGACTACCTGAATTCAAAGAGAGTTAATACAGAAAAATGATAAATGAATAATATGGATAAGAATATATAATACAAAATATTACATCAAAATATATTTATATAAATATCTTATATTTTTATAAAATCTACAGCATTTTTTTGGAATGTCTTAAAAATAAATACAGTATCTAAAAATATATCTACATTATGAGATATGTGGGCGTATTTTCTCCCTTTTAATCAGTATTGACAGACCTTTTTTTTTTTTTTGCTTTGCTGTAATCACACTCATCACTGTAAACTTACCAGCATTCGGTGTCCGCAATAGTAAAGAGGCTCAGGATGCAGGGTCTTGTTGCTCTTGTTTTCATGGATCTGTGAAGGATTTCGTTCTCAGGTCATAGTCCACCATTGGTTGAGTGGACAGTTGGAGGATCAGTTTCATTTGCCCTGAATGTAAAACAATCTTGGCCCTGTTCAAGTGAACAGGCCTTGACACATACCTTCATTCCTGGCACATGCCTTCATGTTCATTAAACATGCTGTTCTAACCTTTGACCCTCACCCTTTAAAATTGAATTGATAGGAAATAATTTATGAGTTTTAGGCCTATTGCACAGACATGGCTTAGATTAAGCCAGGGTTTCAGTAAATTAGGACATTTAGGTATAATTAACTTTTATAAATGCGCCTGAGGAAAAACAACATTACTGGTGTGCATATTGAGACAAAATTATGCCACCGATATATTTTAAGATACGGCAGTGCAAGTTGCATTCAGTTAAAACAGCTCAAACATGCATTTTGGTGTAGTCTTAACTACATTCCTAGAAGAAAAGGTTCTATCTAGAACCTTAAAAGGTTCTATCAGGCGCTACATATTTGGAACCCCTAAAGGTTCTAAACAGAACCCTTTTTAAGGGTTCAACAATAATTCTTTATAACCAGGAAAAGGTTCTAGGTTTATTAAGAATTCAGAGTACCAATTTGGTAAAGCAACATCCAATTTCAAAACGATTTGAACAAGATGAATTTTGAGTTCGTAATATTTTGAATGATACCTAATTTATGATGACTACTAAAATATGGGATATAAAAAGGTGATAAAAAAGAGCACCAAGCGTCCCACTAGGGGCGGTGACAGTTAAGGGGTTAACCATTTCCCCTCAGTTTCCTCTCAGGTCAGGAAGCTTGTAATTCTTGACTCCAAACAAACTAATTTTGTTGTAAAGAATAGTTTTTATCAATTGCGGTTAGTTTCCAAACTCAAAACAATTCTATCATTTCCATGATTTGGAGAAGGTTATTCATGCTTTTATTACCTCATGCTTGGATCTACTGAAATTCATGGCATATGGGTCTTCCTCAATCATTGCTTGCTCGACTTCCAGAAGGTGCAAAGATGAGGCTGCAAGGCTGCTGATGGGGACAGAGAAATACAATCAAGTCACCCCCATTTTAGCCTTGCTTCATTGGCTCCCCACCCATTTTAGAATTGTTGTTTGTTTTTAAAGCACTTAATGATAAAGCTCCATTATATGTCTATTACAGATCTTCTTACTCCTCTGTCATCTACTAAATCTTTAAGATCTTCAGACAGGGCACTTTTATTTATCCCTCGCTCCCATCTAAAATCTAAAGAGAGATAGAGCCTTCGCTGTTGCTGCCCCCCGTATGGAACAATTGCCTCTGCCTCAATTGCCTTGCACCTTCAATTTCTATTTTTAAATCTAAATTGAAAACTTCTTTTTATTCGCTGTTTATTTACTCTGTTCTTTGGATAGCCATGCTATTTGTAAAATGTGCCTTTATACATAAAATTGGCTTACTGTGTTGTAATAGAAGTGACATTTGGACAGAAATGTATTAATTTTTACAGGAGAATGCATGAAAAAAATCAATGGAACATCCAGTGGCTACACTAAATATCATTGGAACTTAAATTACTATAAAATCAATTTGTGTTCCAAATATGAAGTTGATATCACACATCAACTTCAAATTTGGAACACAAATTGATTTTATAGTAATTTTAAAGTTAAAATTATTTTTGTAAAAAAAAAAAAAACTCTGTAGAAAAGAAATACTGTGGAAGTCAATGGGTGCTGTCTGGTTACCAAGATTCTTCAAAATATCACAATTTTAATTTGTGTTTAGACCGAAGAAGAAATTCATATAGGTTTGGAACAAATTAATTTATTTCTGCGCATTAATATTTATTTTTAATAATATTATTAATTTTGTTATTTATCTTCTGAAGATTGGCCATCCAAGGTAAGGAAAGGGTGGCCATCATACTAAGGAAAGGAGTAAACAGTATGATTACTACAGGAATGTTAGTTTCATAATGTTAGTAGGCCTACAACCACGGAAGATGGACATGCTATAAATCAAGGCAATTTTGAGGACAGGAACGGCAAGAGTCACTGAGAAATGGCAAGGGACAGGAGGAGACATGATTAGTCAAATATTCAAAACCCATCCTCAGTAGCGGTGTCTGAATTCAACTCAACTGGCCCACAGACACGTAACCATAGCAACAAGAAGATCTGGGTGTTGGAGAATTGTAGCCTCAATTTGACAAATTCTACTCTCTGTCTCATTCAACTTTTTGCCTAGAAATGAGTGGGGAGAAATGAGTGCAAATAAGCATCAGTACGTTTACCATCCAATCTCATTGCCATCTCGAGGGGTAATCGTTGAGTCTGCCGTCGGTTTCATTATATGACGCCGCAGTAAAACTCAAACGTCACTGTTGCTCAGTCATGGATAGCTGACATCAACAGCAAATATTAAGCTTGATTTTAGAAGCTCTCATCGAGAGAAAAAAAAACATCCCCCAGCAACCTAAAAAACTAAGTGCGGTAGAAGCAAAATGAGATTACATAAAGGAACTGCATTTGCTCCATTGTTTGCTTTGCACTTTAAAAGCTTCCAGGGCTTTCTGGGTCAAAGGAAAGGAGGAATGATATATCATGTCATTGGTTGCACCTGCAGGAACTCGCTGTTATTTTGGTGGCAGAAAGCAGGACTGCTTCAGCTTAAGACAGTATGAAGAGGAGTTTTTTATAGAATTTGAGCTCTAAAAAAAGTGTATAATTAAATGTAATATTGTCTGTTTTGGTCTGTGTCTTGTGACTCTCTAGTTTGAAGTTCTCTCTGTTCTTTTCGGCCTAGTTTCCCTTTTCCTGTTTAGTTTGTTTGCTTGGTTGTGATTCCCATTGATTCATTGAGTCATCTCTCACCCGTTCCTCATCATCTGTGTATTTACACCCTGAAATTATCTTCTGTTCATGGTCTTGTGTTGACGTTTTGTGCTGGTGTGTATCTTTGTATGGTTCCTGCTGTTTATTAAATGTGAGTCTAATCGTCCTTCTGCGTAAGATTTATTCACCCGAAACATAATTTCTACCATTACAATTAAGTTATCAGATTTGGATCAGGTATATATGCTAAAAAAAGATTAAGACATGATATTAATCATTTCAAACACTTTGGCGTCAATGTTTATTTAGTCAAAACATAAAGTAAAAAAGGAAAGAATTAACTAGACAGAATTGACATAAAAAAGACAAAAAGTTCCCTTTAATTAAGCCTTTAAAATACCTTGATTACTTTATATAGGGCCTTTAATTTGACCCATCTGCAACTACTTATATTAAGAGTATGACATTTATGAAGTTGTTGTACAGTAGGTTACAGACAACAGCCAAACATGTCTTACATATATTTATAATGGTGTTTTGAACCCTTCTCTTGAAAAACATTTACATTACAATGTTTGCTAATTTAATGTTAATTCTTTGGTGATAAGTGCCATTATGGTTTATGAAAAAGGGCTTACAGTATGGCTCACTGGGATTGTGTGCAATGTCTTCTAAAGTGCAAGTAGCTAAACCTTACTACAACAGAGCAAGATTCATGTTCACAATACCAAAAATAACTCATGTCAGAAAAATACTGAACTCGCACATCTCATAAAAAGACCATTGTTGCTGTCTGATGTCAAAATATAATGCTGATTACTTTTGTAATACAGGGGCATGAGACAGTGGTTTCATAAACTGCATGTTCAGGAACAGTTTTAGTCTTAAGGCTCAATTCAGTCATTGGTGTTCAAGTATAAAAATATGATGCTTCTTGCGAGCAATGCGGATGAAGGCTGTGAATCACAAGATGCGAGAGCAGCAGCCTCACCTTAGTTGCACAGGGGCCTAATTCAGGGATCTTTTGTCATGGAAATCAGGTGATTCACCCCTTTATCCAATCCCTTGGTTTCCCCTGTGTTGAATTATGGGTAATTTGCAACTTCTATTCTGTCCAGTAAGTCCCCTCATTCCTCTGCCTCCTCTTCATCTGTCCTTTTGGATTTGAGTCGCTGGAAACAGTGGATGGTGGAAGCCAAAAAGAAACTGGCAATAATGGCTGCCACCGAAATACAAATTCCAGAAAAAATCACTATAAGATCAATCAGTGAAGAGTCAGCAATCCCCGACACTCCCGGAAACTGTCCTCAGAAAGCTCACTGAGTGACACCTGCCGCCCGTCCACTGGAAGAGAGCATCTCCATACCCTCTAACCCTGTAAAAGAGACAGACGGAAAAGAGGGGAAACATTGTGGGGAAAATACATAGGCCTACACTTTTGGAAACCAATTTTTTTCCAAAAAAAATTATCAAAAACTTTTGATATTTTATTCCACATTCACATCAATGCTTTGAATGCTAACCAGACCTGAATGTCTTCTATTGTATACAGTTTAGAATGAACATGATGCAGAACAACAAATGACTTCAGATGCTGCTATATAAAAAAGCACACTCCAGTGGGGAAAAAAAAATGTTATGGCAACATTTTAGCCTTTTAAAGTTTGTGAAATTTACTCGTCAATCAAAATACGTCCTTCTAAAGCTACTTTTTGTAATGTCTTTCAATGCTTTTCCCATCTAACATGAATGACTTAATCTGCACAGCCAAAATTGATGTGTGATTAATTCGATTAATCAATTGGCACATATGTAATTAATTAGATTACAATTTTTTATAGCTCTACAGCCTAACACATCGCACACGTCTGTCCATAGACGTAATGATTTTAAACGGTACAAATTTTATAGAATAGAATCCCCTCCTACCCATCACACAAAACTTTCTGCATTTTTACATTTTCAAAAAACATCACTTTGTGTGATTTATAAGCTGTTTTCCTCATGGGGACGCAAAAAAAAAAGGCCCAAACACATAAGCTTATTTTTTTTGTGTGTGTGTGTGTAATTGGACTAGGGAGGTAAGTTTAGAATAACAAAACATACAGTACATTTTCATAGAACATGTTACTTAAAATGAATGTCATTTTTTCATCATTTTTAATCACAACATTTTTTCTTTGTCAAATCAACTCTGACAGTTATTTATGTAGTTCAGATAACATAATATTTTGAGTTTTCTAGTGATTAAATTAATCTCCTTCATCTTATCTGTAACTCAATTTTTCCATTTCAATGAACATAAAATTTAAAGTCAACCAGGTTACTTATTTTTTAAGTTAAACAAACAATATTTTTTTACAGTGTAAAAAAATATATATATTTTATATAAATGTCAAAAGAAATGCCTTGAAAAACCGTGAACCGTGAATCTTTAGGTGAAGAGTCCATGGAACATTTAGTTTGGTCTCTCATGACCAGTGTTCAGTTACCGGACTTGTACGAGTTTCCGAACCAGCTCACATGACAGGTCACTAATGTTACAAGCATCCTCAGCTGCTCAATATCATGCAGACACATTATCGAAGTTTGAACAAATCACAGTGTTTTGTAATTCTTTAAAAATCTCAACCATCCATTGCATCATATAATCGAATGAAAGCCAATTTGCACAAAAATGTTTCACACTGTGAAAATTCAGCTATAATGAATTATAGTTAAAATATATATTAAATTGAGATTTCAATATTAAATATTCTTATAAATAGGCCTATTACATACAGTAATATGACATTTTTATATTTCAAAATAGACCTGATTCTACAGCATTTATTCTTGAAAAAATATTTAATAAACTTTTTAATGTTGTGTATTGAAAATGAAAAGTAATTTCAGCGGTTTTGAAACGTATTATTTAATTGTACTGTCCGTTTCAGTTTATATTTCCCATTTAAATCCCCATTTCATTTCTCTTTGTTCGGCTCTTTAATGTCATTTTGATGGTCACATATTCAGACAGTGTATCGCTTCAAAGGATAATAAATGAGCAAGTGGACTTCATTAACACGCACACACACACACACTCAATGCTATATATCCAGCCGAACAAGTAACAGTATTTCATTCAAGTGCTTTTATGATGGGTAAGTTCTACCTAGCAATGAGGTTGTTTTCCAAATTCATGGTTTGCACTCAAATCTGAAAACCTAGCCACAAACTCCAAGGCCACTGCAAATGATCTAAATAAAAATATCAAAATCTGAATGTCATTACTAATGACAAATCTTAAGTTTCCACTCAAAAATAGTATACACTAAATAAGACTACAATTAGTACTTATAATGTTACAGAAATAAACATATTATGATACAGTACAGATATATTCCCTGTACTGTAGCATGGTGGTATTTTCATTAGAAAATTTTTGTATTTAAAACACGGTTTGCAAATATGACTCAGAAAACTCCTATTACATAACAGCCTGATAAGATGTGAGATGGGATGCTTTCCAATCCCCTCCACCCCTCCCCTCTCTTTATGGGAAACATTTGTGAAATTTTCCTTGTTGGTTTGTATTTGGATTTTCACAGAGGGAGTTTTAATCTCCTTTCAGCCGTGTGATCAGGCGAACACCAGATGACAGATTTAAAGCGGAACATCGCCTACGTAATACAGCCACGCTGACAGACAGACACAACAGAGCGGCAAGAGCTCCACAGCCCCATCTCTCCTTTAATTGCGCTCACGCTTCAAAATCCCTTGTGATTCTGTGTAGCTCTTTAGGAGCAAATTATTCTTCAGGAGAGAGAACGAGAAGAATTTATGCCATTCTCATTGATATATAACCATCCTTGTCATAATACAATGCCACCATGTTTGCTCATGTCATTGGCCAAAGTCAGTTCACATCATCATCAAACGTCTGAGGCAGTAAGTGTGGATGAGTCACTCCATCCAGAAGGGGTTTTCCACATGCAGGGGATTCAGTGACCTCAGCCTCCTTTGTTGAGTCTGTCACGTGGCCGTTTGCCCGTCTCCAAGAGCTCATCTGACGTTTCATCGTGCTCAGAGCTTCAGTGTTTTACACTGGAGATCCCCAAAGCGAAAATCACAAATGGCTAACACGCATGCAGCACATGCTTCTACCCATTAAGACAATTCTCACAGCGGCCACAAGCTCAGTCAGCCGAGTAGTGTCGTATTGCCTGCTGTCACCACATATGTGTAACGCAAGCCATATTCTTGTGTTCGCAACAATGAAATGAATCAAAGCTTCACCTCGGGTGTGTAATAAAGCTGAATATATGAATATCATTATCATCAGGTCTTCTACCGTTCAGATTACACTGACTTCATTCACTACATTTATTTAGTGCGCTAAAATCCTACGCTACATAAGCCTGAAAAATTCCATCCTTTTTTTGCTATAACTGTGCATGCTTTATCTTGTGGTAAATGCATAACTTGTTGGTTTCATTGTGATATTATATTATTTGACGTGGTAACCTCTCAGGCTCTGTCTGTTGACCTTTGAGGGTTGTTTAAAGAGTTGTGTGTGCGCCTGTCACATATAAGGATGTCACTACACATGCTTTGCTTACATTTTGGTGGAAATCTTGGTTCTTGCTCTTAATTATCCACCTGAATATCAAATTACCAGGCAACTGAAAGTGTGCCGAGGTGTGTTATCATCAGTATCAGATTAAATGTTGGGTTGAATAATGGATGTAACGTGGTTCATCCATACCCAAGTGCAAGACTTAAAACACTGTAAGGGAGTTTAAACTAGACTATCTAAGTTAAAGACTACATTATGGTGGATTCTGAAGTATTTTGTTAGAATTACAGTAAAAACTATTGTATTTTTTTCCAGCAATCAAACCCCCATGAATTTATAGCATTATGTAGCTACATAACAGCACGGTTGTGGGTTTAGTTGTCAAGAATTGCATGAACTGATAAAAATGTATACCTTGAATGCAATGTCAATTTCAGTAAAAGTGTCTGCCAGATGTTTGCATATAAATGTAAAAACAATAGTCATATATATATCTCAGCTTCTTTCTTCAAATCATAAGCTATGGAATTATTCAAATAAAATTCAAATAGTCTGAATATTAAGGAAATCTTTCCATAAATATGCACTGTAAAAAAAGATTCTCATGATTTGTAATCACAACGTTTTTTTCTTTTGTCAAATCAACTTAAATAATTTATGTAGTTCAGGTAACATAATATTTTGAGCTTCTGATGATTAAATCAATCTCCTTAATTGTATTAACTCAATTTTTCCATTTCAATGAACTTAAAATTTTAAGGCAACCAGGTTCCTTCATTTTTTAAGTTAAACCAACCATTTTTTTTTTACAGTGTGGAGTTTTTTTTTTTTTTACTGTCTGGAAGATTCAGATCTATGCGGATAACTATGATTTAAGAAAGTGTGCAAAATATTTGGTTAAGTTTCCAATAGCATACAATATATAATGTATGTGTGACCAAAGCCCAAACAAATTGTTTTTATATTGACATGTTAGCAACTTAATGTTTCATTGGTCTTTTAAACAGACTTAAACAGCTTCTAAGGGACAGTGAGGACCATGCATTCATATTTGATGTAGATGCCTTGACCTTAAACTAAGTGGTAAGTGACCTAATGACCAACGGATACTGTATACAAGAGGGTACAGTTCCCTATTTTTTTCCTTTAGTTACCACTCACATTAACAAGACATGAGATACAAATTAGGGCACATGTTGTGTGGCATATGTTTCATGAATTATGCACAAGAATATTTTGCATATTCTAGTGATCACCTAAAGTGTGTCTCGATCCCAAACAAAATCAGTTCACCCACATGTATAACCTAGTCAGAAAATAGATATGCTATTGACCATTTGAATCACCACACACGGTGAAAGGGTTCAAGTGATTGAAAAGGTTTCTAGTGTTTATTGGAAAAAAATACTATGTCATTATTTCATGCAGATGGAATGCAGATCACGAAAGCAAGATTTAAGAAGCTTACCAGTTGGGAGCTTGTGATGATTTTCTAACAGCCACAGGAAGAGTTTGGCAAAGTTGCAATTGCATACCCAGGGGTTCCCTTCCAGGCGTATCAACCGCAAGGAAGGCAACTGGCTCAACACATCGACGTCCCAGGGCCAGAGAGGGCATTCCTCTCCAGCTCTGAGCTCTCGTAAGGAGGTGAGGCCCAGAGGGCGTCCTTGCTGATCATATTCAAATACGGATTAGTTCCGCCAGCCGTAGCTTGATCAGACTACGGGACTCCGAAGGTTCCAGAGGGTATCTCAGGTCGAGTTGTTGCTCCCAGGTCTACAGAGTAGACCAGTCATGGAGGACGTACTCAGAGTCCCAGGTTCCAGGCTCGTTAGGGAGTTATTTCTTAGATCCAGGTAGACCAAATCACTGTGAGAGAACCAGGAAATCAGAAGGGATCCAGGAAATCCAGTTGTCAGACAGAAGGAGTCTCCGTATGTCCAAAGGGATAGAGTCTGGAAGACGGGTGAGTCCTTGACCTGTGCAGTCCACGGTGTGATGGTCCGGACACAAGCAGTTAGATGGGCAGTTATACCCCCAAGTTAACAAGGTAGAGGATAGCAAGGCAAGGAAAGGCTGAAGCCAACAAACACATGAGAACATTGTCAGAGAGGGGGCAAGGTGGGGGGGAGATTGGGGGGATTAAGTGAGGGAGGGATGGAGAGGGATAGAGGAAAGGGGGTGGGGTGAAGGTTCAGGGGGCAAGATACTAGGAAAGGGGATAGGGTTGCATCTGAAGATGACAGGAGTCAGGGTTGTCGCGAAGTCATCTTTCCTTGTCTCCTTGATTGCAATCTACCAAGGCTTGAGCAGCAGCAAGTGGCTACAAAGACACGGACTCTGTTTTCCAGGAGATCATGTAGCAGGCAGTGTGGCTCGTGTGGCAGCCCGCTGGCTCTGAGCTTGAAAGGGGAGGAGAGACAGCGATGGAGAGAATGTGTGGAAGAGAGAGTGCGAATGCGAGGGATTAGCAAAAGAGGGTAAATAGAGACGAGTGAACTAGAGAACTGCGAAGCGCTGGAGGCACTGGAGAGGGAGGGGAATGTGACAACGGAAGGGGAGGTGTAGACCACTCGGGTTTACCCACAGTCAGAAGGGAATTCTGGTTATTTAATTCAAATGTACACTGTGCTGATCTATATCTTGGTCAATTTGCTTCTTTTTCTTGATTGGGTGACATTTCAACTGTGGTGCCCATGAAAAATGTGACCCAAGGCTGTGGTTGCAAGCCTTTTAATGACTTATTGGCAACAGTTTTTGCATTTAATCACATTCGGTTTCTTTTTGTCTTTTGATTCAGTATGCGTAGCGTCTTATTTCATATTCTGTCTCCATTGCCATGGTGGATGCATGTGACGATTAACATGGGGCTGTGCGCATGCAGATTACTGCCCTGAAAGTGAGAGATGGTGTGAATAACTGTGTGAACCTCAATGGAGAACAACATTGCCTTCTATTGCATGCTACAAATCAGAAATTGCATGACTTGGTCACAGGTGCAGACTTCAATCACACTTGTTTATATCCTGAATGCAATGGCTATCCTGAAAATATCAAAGCTTTCAAAACATCCACATTTTAAATGAATCGAGGGGAATACAAAAAGATTTGGACAGTACCTCTTCTCCAGTGCGTTCATGAAAACGGTCATTACTCATCGCTTTTGCAGCTGCTGTTGTTTATTTTTGTCGCTCAGTGTTCTTAATTCATGTTTACTCCTGTGTGCTGTAAATCTCCAGGCAAATAGAACAGTCAGCTTTCCTCTTACATCACATGCACTGGAGAATGGCATGGCACAGCCCAATGGAACCACACAATACTCCCATAGGTCATATTGTAACCTTAAACTTTCTGGCAGACATCGATGGAAGAAAAAGGACTTGCCTTTGACCCTTTTTTATGTGGCACATCTTTGAAAAATATCAACTAGTCTGAAATGCTACTTCCTCTGGTGTGCCTGTAAAAAGAAACAAATGTCAGGTTCATTAGTGGAAGGTACAGTAGGTTCCAGGAATATCTTCACAGTAGGGCATTTGGAAGTGTCAGAGGAAGAAGACCATGCAGATTGTCCTTTCACAATTAACGTCTGGCATATGAATAAATTATAAATATCATGAGCAACATACTGTGTGACACAGTTGGCTATTGGATGGGACACAACAGGAAAGGAAACAATGCTACTTACTGTGATAAAAAAAATGAACTTGCATGCAAGACAAAAAATGGCGATCGATCTGTGTGCCTCGCTTTGGCAGAGATTCAATCTCATTTTACAGAACCAAACTATCAATCATCAAGAAGGGTGCATGACCGGGCTTAGTGGAGAAGATCATCTAGCTTGGATTCTCTCGACCAGGGTCTTTAAAGAAAGATGAGATAATCCCATACACACATTCACACACGAAGAAGACCACGTGCCAGCGGCCCTAAAAAGCAGCACCTGCCAGCTCTCGGCTGAGGAACATGGCGACACACTTTTACTTCCAGGTGCAGTCCTGGGCTCTCACTCCACATGATCCTTACCAACATACCCAAGAGCAAGATACATCACCCCCCACTGAACCTTTGCTACGTTGAGACAACTGACAAAATATCACCAATAGTCACAAAATATGAATGTCTCAGAAACTAGGACACCCACTCTCAATGCATAGCGTTGACGTCCTAACTACAAAAGGAGATCAACAAATCTGGGCCATATCATTAAAGCACTTTCAATCACAGTACTGACAAATTCAATTTATGCTGATATACTGTAAAGCGCACCGTGGTATATGTAAAGTAGATAGACGATATTTAGTACAGATGACAGGATTACTGGATTCATTTTTCATTGTACTTTTGGTGTGGTTTGTTGTGGTGGCTAATTTCATTGGATTAAATAAACACTGTTTTCACAGCAGCCAACAAGGAGATACTACACTTATCAGATGGGCCGGACACAGTTTGATCATGTTTCAAAGATTAGTCATTGATGTGTCTTTGCTTTGACCCCTATTTGTCATGACTACGAGTGCAAAATAGGTGTCCAGTAAGCCACCTAAAACATTTAGACATCTTCATTTATATAAAGCTTTTAACAATGTAGATTGCTCCAAAAACAGCTTTACAGTGATAATAGGAAATTAAAGTAACAGGTTGTTTTGGCTTTATGGCAACTCTAGAATAAAGTTATTTTCCAGTTAAAGAACTCTTAAGTTCTTTTAACGTAAATTTTAAAAGCGCGAACCTGTGAGAACACTATCAGCGTGCATCCTTTTGGCGTCATATAGCCTAGGTGACGCCATATGACAATTTCGTCGAAATACTACGCACATGGTACCCTTTCAGCGTCCATATAACAAGCAGAACCCAAGGCGTCATACAGGTGAATGGCATCCTTTAGCGTCAATATGAGACGCAGACCCGAACCCAGACCTAAACCTACCCATAACAGTGCGTGTTATATTGACGCTAAAGAGTGCCATGTGCATAGTATTTTTCGACAAAATGTCATATGGCGTCACCTATATGACGCCAAAGGATGAGTATGTGTTGGTATATTAAGAGTTTGAATATAAAGTTTGAAAAATGTAGCACCACTAGCATCACCAAATGGAGTTGAAAAATAAAGTTCTCCAGAACACTCCCAATGTCATCGGTTGGATACTAGTCACAAATCACCTGCAAAAATTTTGAACAATTACTGAAAATTGCCAACTATGGTCTGAATTCAGGCTCCACAGAGTAACACCCCCAAATCACAGCCAAAAATTTTCTAAGGCCACGTTTACACAAAGCTGGGTATTTAGCAAAACGAATATTTTCCCCCTCTCCGTTTTCAAAAATTGGCATAGCCATCATAACTATGCCAAACCTATTGGCGGCAGTGTCAGGAGTTAAGGATAAAGCCATGCAAGCAATCCGAATCCTCAGAATCGATAAGAGAGAACCTAAGACGCCGTTTCTCCCAGTTCACACGATAACAAATGTCCGGCGTTTTCAGAAATCTCCACTTTGCCCGGATTTTTTAGAAATAATCGTTTTCAGTGACAAAAATGGCGTTTTCGTGTAAATGAGAGGACAAAACAGAGAAATATCTGTGTTTTCCCATCGTGTAAACGGGGCCTAATACTACCACTGAAGAAGCTTATTATCTAACTCTCTTTTACTTTATACACACACACAGAGAGAGAGAGAGAGAGAGAGAGAGAGAGAGACATTGATAGCTCAAAAATTTGTTCAGCATCTGGATGGGAAGAGTAGGTCATCAAACAAGAGATTGGGAGGCTTCAGTTTTACTGAATGATATGATCTTTTTTCTGTTTATCTCCAGTATTTGTGCTGCTAAATATCTCAACAAAATATTACAAAAGCATACAATCAAAAGCATGCCAACCTTGATCTTATTTTGCAGCCTATAGCTCCCTCTGGTGGGCAGGAGAAGAACAAAATCTGGTAACAACACAATCAGAAATAAATCATTTATACACGTTTTTTTAAGAGCACAATTACCACATGACTCATGACACTGACCCTTGCTCCATATTTTATTGAAGAAAAACATAACGGGTCACAAATGTTCTTTCATAGAAAATAAACCAATAGCAATACTACAAATTTTTCAACTGTAACATCATTCACATGTACAATTTATACAAAATCCAGAGCCTCCTGTTTCACTCACAGTGGTCATGGTGTACAGTACAGTGTGTGTGTGAGCACGTGTATGACATATTAATACCAATGAAAGTGTGTGCAAACTATTGTATGTGTGTATGGCATAATCCACAGTCATATATTCACAAAGAAATGGATCTTTTATCGAATAGAGGATGAAAAAGAAGAAAAGATATACATGAAGGTACTTTCTAATATATTAACATATGTACATTCTTTTCATACAACCCTTCCAATACTGTTCTGTTCTCAAGTTAATGAGATTTAAGGAAAAAAAAACACAATAACAGACCGCTGAGCCTGAAATAAGTTTGTTTTAATTCCCTTTATGAAGTTAATGCCTGGAGCTTCAATGAATTGATAAAATTTCACCCAAAAGGAGAATAAGAAATGGTTTCGCAATAAGAATCAATGGACCTTACAAAACATTGCACCTTCAGTTTTAGATTTTAGATATAGAAGGTTGCCCAACAAATATACATGAGATTCAGATAATGAAAAAGAGTATCTCTATACATGTGAATTTAGAGACAATATGTGTCTAGATGTGGAAGACCAGTGAACAAGTTAATAGGAAGCACATTCACTTTAAAAGAGAGGGTGTCAAAGTGTCAACTCAACAACTATTCTGGGTTACAAATGTGCCAAGCTCCAGGAAGAGCAACAGATTAGAAATGTAACTGCTTATTAACCCACACTGTATATACTGAAAACAACAAACAAGCAAGCATGTATTTTGCAAAGTATTTTACAGTAATGCTGATTATGTTGTGATGTTTAATGAGTAAAGCATGTCAGATGAAAAATAAATCTGTCCAAGCATGCTCACGTAGGCCAAGCTCATACTGTAAAAATGACCTTTTTTGACAGTATGAGAAGAACTTAATACTGTTTCATGTGGACAGCAAAACTTCTACGAATAGGGTACAAAACAAGGCCTGGAAATGAACGGGACAAGACAAATCACAATTTTAAGAGAAGACAATGACATTTAACGTGTTGGAAACCAGCTTGTTCATGCAAATTTTGAGTTAGATAATAGTTTTTAAAACATCTAACAGTTCTATTCTAATGCTTTAAAGTAACTGGACACCAAATTGTACCCTATTTGTGAAGTGTCAGAATGTATAGAGTCGTGGTCCACCCATGGCATACATTCTGCATTGTTTATCCGTTTGATCCATCATTAAAAAACAAAACAAAATCTTAGCTTTCATTGACGTAAAACTGAATGGTGGTGGTGGGGGGTCCACATACTGTAATTAGATAATTGTTTTTCTCTAATACACTGTAAAAATTAATATGCTTTATCTAATAAATAATATTGTGGCAACAGATTACAAGCAATATTATTAATTAAATTTAACAAATTAGAATTGAGTAATAATGAATAAAATTAGTCCTTAAAAGTTAACCATTTAAAATTTAACAAAAAATTAAACAAAAATATCTCACTAACAGACAGATGTCAAAGATTAATTAAGAACTCTTTATTTTATATTGCCAACATTGAAGACACCTGATGTTAACAAGCAGAATCACTGAAGGAGAAAACCGTAATTTTAAAACAAACCTAAAACAAACACTGATCACCATAATGGTGACTTTCAATTTATGTGTTTTGTAAGTTTTACTCATTTTAAATGGTTAGCTTTTATGGAATTAATTTGATTACTTATTACTCAATTCTAATTTGTTAAATTTATTTAATAATATTGCTTGTAATCTGTTGCCACAATTTTTTTGAGTAGATAAAGCATATTAATTTTTACAGTGTACACGTTGGCCACAATTATTGGTATACCTAGAAAATCTTATGAGTATAATATATCTGATGTATATTCTCCTTCATATTTACAATTTGTTGCACACCAGAATGACTACATACAATTATCCGGCCCTGATTTATATATTATATTCAGTATAAATATAAAGAAATTTAAAGTCCAAATTCCATTAATCATCCATCACAATAAGGAAAACCAAAGAATATAGTCACAAAATAGAAAGTGTCTGTAAGAAAATAGCTGAATAGCAGGTCAATAATTGAGAAGTTCCAATTAGTATCTATAAAAAACAGACAAAAATGGTGTGCACATCCCAAACACCCAAAATAGGGCTCAGGTGCAGGACAACTGAATGAAGTAAACAAAAATAAAGAGGTATGAAGTCCGCACACTGAAAAGATACTGCTACAAATTTTTTTTAATTAAAAAGGCAACGTTTTGACCATCAGGTCTTCATCAGGCACAATCTACATGCAGTATGAGATCGTGCCTCATACTGCATGTAGATTGTGCCTGATGAAGACCTGATGGTCGAAACGTTGCCTTTTTAATTAAAATTTTTTTTGTAGCAGTATCTTTTCAGTGTGCGGACTTCATACCTCTTTATTTCAATTAGTATCTATACCATCTTAATGTGCAGCAAGAAGGATAGTTTGACTGCCCAAAGACTCTCCAAGGATCACAGCTGGAGAATTG
Source organism: Hybognathus amarus (assembly GCA_030378365.1). Taxonomy (NCBI): domain Eukaryota; kingdom Metazoa; phylum Chordata; class Actinopteri; order Cypriniformes; family Leuciscidae; genus Hybognathus; species Hybognathus amarus. The sequence continues at coordinate 75,759 of JAQIUQ010002807.1, forward strand.
TCTTGAGGTCAAACAGCACCTTAAATCAGCACATATTGTTTGGGAGGGTTTCAAGAAAAATCCTCTGCTCTCATCCAAATGCAAACTCCAGCACACTAACCAGATGGGTTTGGTGCAAACAGGGATAAAAAAGTACCCCAATGCCTGAGGTTAAATATACCGCCAGATCTTCAATGTTGTGGGTCTATTTTTTGCTGGAGGTCCTGGACATCTTGTTCAGATACATAGGATCATGGAATCTATCAAATAAAAATGAAAACCTGCGGCATCTGCTAGAAATCTTATAATGGGCCATGGCCAACAGGACAACGATTCCAAACAAACATCAAAATCAACTCAAAAATGGGTCAATGAGCACAAAATTTAGGTTCTACCATGGTCATCGCAGAATCCAATGACTAGTGACCAATCCAATCCAATTACCAATGATCCCTGACCAGAATCCTACAGAAAACTGAAGAGAACAGTGTAATGTATCAAAGTAGACTAGGGAATTTGAAGGATCTGGAGCAGAGATGGGCAACATCGGATCCTGGAGTGTCATTGTCCTGCAGAGTTTAGCTGCAAACTTAATCAAACACACCTAAGCAAGCTAATCAATGTCTTCAGGATTACTAATGCTAAAGGTAAGGCGAGTTTATATCAGTGTCGGAGCTAAACTCTCCAGGACATCCCTGACCTGGAGAGCCTGGAGGAATGATCTCTGATCTCTTGTCAGATGTTCTCCAAACTCGTTGGGTATTATAGGAGAAACCTCAGAGCTGTTATATTGGCAAAAAGAGGTTGCACAAAAGTATTGAATAAAAAGGTGCCATTAATTTCCAGTGTGTAATAAAGAAAAATGTTCATTTCATAATGAGATTTTCCACCATTTTAAAAAGTTTCCTCAATGAAAGGTTAGATATTTCTCTTTTTTTAAATAAAAGGTCAAAAGGATTAATAATGTAGATTTATCTTCAACATATTTATCAAGGGTGGCAAAAATTCTGACCACAACTGTATACACACAAATACTTATGTGTGTGTATGCATATATATATATAAGAAATAATCTAAATATTAACAGGAAAAAGTAGCATTAAAAATAGGGGAAACTTTTTTCAAAACATGAAATCTGAAAGAAAAAAACCCCACCAGGTGACAGATAATAAAGATAGGGGAAAAAAGCATTTAAATTCAGCCTGCACTTCTATTCAGTTCTGTTGGCAGGCTCTGTGAGGAAATCAGCACTTGAAGTGCCTCCGATATGTTACAAAAACATCTGCAGATCAACAAACACTGGTGCATGATTATACGGTGGAAAGTGGAAAGTAATAGTGATATGAAGTATAAAACAAATAAATAAAACTCATGAAGAAAATAAAAAATATTCATCACATGACTTTGTACAAAAAAACCAAAAAAAAACACTGAACCAGTACTGGTTGCTTTGTCTACTATTCACATAGTGCTGCCAGTTGCCAGCGCAAGATCCATCACATGGATAATTCCTCTTCATACATGAGTATCACACATGTAAAATTGTTTCTCCTTTTTTTTTGCTATTAGCCCATTGTCTATTTCAGATTGACAACCAGACAACATATCATAGCTGGTGAATATGGATGAGAAGAACAAAACCATATCCAAGAGTAAAGGGTATATACTGAATGATCAAAATCTAATTTGATCTCATCTAATGAGATTACAGATTTCACAAAACAGCCAAAACAAACTTCATAAAATAAGATGTGATAGTGGCTACATTTACATGCATAAACAACCTTTGTTTCCCTTTTATTCTGCATTTGGAAACATTCTGTGTAAAGTTATACCCAATATGACAGTGTCACGATAAAGATGACTGCATGAGATTCTTATAAAGAACTGTCTATTCTGCTAATTCTATTTGAATTTGAATAGTGTAATGGGTGCACTTCATAAAATATATAAAAGTTGAGCTGCTTGGGTTAAGGTGACTATGCCAGAAATGTACATTCACTAGTAGGCTATTTATTTTTGGATACAGCCTACATCTCAACAGAGAAAAAAAGACTAACGCAACTTCCATTTCATGCTGACTGTAAACGTCTATGAAATAACAGATAACATTTGAAAAGACATGAAGCTTTTATGTGGCTTATTTGAAATACTGCAGTCACAGATAATACAGGAACATATACGTGCATGTAAATGCAGCCAGAATTACATTTAATTACATGAAAACTTAATTTACAATTAAGTTTTGGCCATTGGAAAGACTTCAGCTTGCCTTCAGTGCAGAGGTGGACAGTAACAAAGTATATTTACTTGAGGACTGTACTTAAGTACACTTTTTGAGAATCTGTACTTTACTTGAGTATTATTTTTCTGGAATCTTCTCACTTTAAAGGAGTAGTTCACTTTAAAAACTTTTGCTGATAATTTACTCACCCCATCTCATCCAAGATATCCATGTCATTCTTTCTTCAGTCAAACAGAAATTAAGGTTTATGATGAAAACATTCCAGGATTTTTCTCCATATAATGGACTTCAATGGGAACCAAATGGTTCAAGGTCCAAAAGACAGTTTCAGTGCAAACTGTTCAAAGGGTTCAAAGGGCGATTCCAGACGATGAATATCATTTAAATGAGCGATCGCTCATTTAAAAATAAAAAGTTTAAGTTTTATAAGCTCAAATGGTCGCCTTGCTCTGTTCTGTGATGTGCGTTCGTGACTCTCCTGTTTGAACCCGTTCACCAAAAATGAACAAATCTTTTTCGAATCATTTGGTTCATTCAATGAACGAAAATGAAAGAATTGACTCAGAAAAAGATTTGTTCATTTTGATGAACAAGTTCAAACAGGCGAGTCACACAAAACAGAGCAAGGTGACCATTGTTTCGCTTGATAAGACACTTATTCATCGCCTGGAATCGTTTAAAGCCCTTTCAACAGTTTGCAGTTTGCACTGAAACTGTCTATTGAACCTTGAACCGTTTGGTTCCCAGTAAAGTGCATTATATGGAGAAAAATCCTGGAATGTTTTCATCAAAAACCTTAATTTATTTTCGAAAGACATGGATATCTTGGATGACATGGGGTGAGCAAATTATCAGCAAAAGTTTTTTTAAATGAACTACTCCTTTAACTTCACTACATTTGAAAGACAAATATCATACTTTTTACTCCACTACATGTCTGTCAATTAAGGCCCTTGAGTAGAAAGTAGTAATGTCAGTCAGGGGACGATTTTGGTTTGGAAATGAAAGTTAGATCGACGTCAGAACCCGACGTTGGTCAGACGTTGGATTTTGGTTGGAAATGAAAGTTGGGTTGACGTCAAAGCCAAAAAACTTTAAATAGGGCACTATTTGAGGGAACAGCCATTTAGGTGTCTGAAACCATTATGGACGTTATTGAGGGCACTTCATCAATCTCACATTCAATCCCACTATACTGGAACTGTGTTCTAGAAATACATTTGATATTGATATGAGGGTAGGCAGGCATAGATTCAGAGGCATAAGGTGCTCTAAGTACAGTATTACATACAACAATAATAAAACAATGCATTGCCACTTACTTTTTACTTTTGAAACTCAAGTACTTTTCAATTAAAAATTGGTCTTTACAACTTTTACTTACGTAACGGAGTCATATTTGACCAGTAGTATATGTACTTTCACTCAAATAAGGAAGTTGTGTACTTTGTCCACCTCTGCTTCAGTGTGCTGGTGCTGTGTTGAGACCATAGAGGTCTTGTGGTGATCTGTTCTTGACCATCCCCAGAGAAAGTGACTACTGCTGGGCTCTGGACACAGGGTTTGCTGAGTGGGGCATCTTTCTGTGAGGAGGTCCACAGGGGTCTGGTGTGCACAGGCTGGTCCCGCCCTCCAATCCTAAGAATCAAACCTCCACAGACTGTATCTGGTTCATTTGGGCACGCATTATCTGCACACTGTTGAGAATCTTCTTCTGGTGGCCGGCTGAGTGTGACTCCCACCTTCAGAATATCTCTGCGAAGACAGAAATAGGGCGTTAAAGGAGTAGTTCACTTTAAAAAAAAACTTTTATGATAATTTACTCACCCATGTCATCCAAGATGTCCATGTCATTCTTTCTTCAGTCAAAAAGAAATGAAGGTTTTTGATGAAAACAATCCAGGATTTTTCTCCATATAATGCAATTCAATGGGAACCAAACGGTTCAAGGTCCAAAAGACAGTTTCAGTGCAAACTGTTCAAAGGGCTTTAAACGATTCCAGACGATGAATAAGGGTCTTATAAGCGAAACAATCGCTCATTTAAAAAAAAAAGTTTATGTTTTATAAGCTCAAATGTTTGCCTTGCTCTGTTCTGTGATGCGCAGAGCAAGGCGACCATTTGAGCTTATACAACTTAAACTTTATTATTATTATTTTTTTAAATGAGCGATCGATTTCGCTTGATAAGACCCTTATTCGTCGTCTGGAATCGTTTAAAGCCCTTTGAACAGTTTTCAGTTTGCACTGAAACTGTCTTTTGGACCTTGAACCGTTTGGTTCCCATTGAAGTGCATTATATGGAGAAAAGTCCTGGAATGCTTTTTGACTGAAAAAAGAATGACATGGATATCTTGGATGACATGGGGGTGAGTAAATAATCAGCAAAAGTTTTTTAAAGTGAACTACTCCTTTAAGAGACATAAACTGCATAATGTCATCGAAAAGAATGATCAAAGCAAATAACCGTCAATCAAATTTACGGTAATACTGTAGGCTTCTGGTGGCTACAACATCTGGTCCTGTAACTTAGCAAAGAAAATGATCAATATCAATCCAGTCAGCTTTATGGAAGATAGTGAAAACATACTCCATAGTCATTTGAGACACCGCTTCAAAGGTAGTTAGGTCTTCATTTGCAAAGTTCTCCTTGTACTGGCCCATTTTAATGGCATCCAGCCATTCATCTACTGTGCTGAAGCTGGAGAAGTCTGGTGTGCTGCGGTCCAGCAGAGGTAAATGTACGCTGTAAAACACAAACAGACTCAACATCACTAGGATAGGAACATGTATAACGTGTATTTAAAAAGTGTATTCTGCTAAATTAGAAATACATTTCTCAGACAGTTTGACCTTGTTGAAGGAATTAAAAATGACACACTACAATTCAGAATTCATAATAACATGTACTGCCATTCAAAAATTTGTTTTTTGAAAGAAATCTCTTCTGTTCACCAAGGCTGTATTTATTTGATTAAAAAATACTGTTAAAAACAGTAACATTGTGAAATATTAGATTCATTTAAAATATCTTAATATATTTTTTAAATTTAATTTATTCCTCTGATGGCAAAGCTGAATTTCCAGCTTAATTACTTCAGTCTCCAGTGTCACATGATCCTTCAGAAATCATTCCAATATGCTTATCTGGTGCTCAAGAAACATTTATTATTATGTTAAAACAGTTGTGCTGCTTAATGTTTCTTTGTGGATTTGTGTATTTTAGGAAACATTTTTTTGGTCCATGTGGTCCAGTTCACAAGCTCTAAAAAGCTCTAAACAAGCTGTTGAACTGTACACATACTATACACTGAATTCTGAAAAGTATTTTTCTGTATTTATTTTTTCCATGGGTGCTTTGGTGCATAAATGTGTTAACCATATGGATCCCTTATATTATTTGGTTATTAGGTGTCCTTTTGGAGTCCTCAAGTGTCTTTTTTTTAAAGGGATACTCCACTTTTTGGGAAAAAGGCTGATTTTACAACTCCCCAGAGTTAAACAGTCAGAATTTTACCGTTTTCGAATCCATTCAGCCAATTTCCTGATATTTAGAAGAATATCAGTAACCAGACAGTTTCTGGTCTCATTGACTTCCATAGTATATTTTCTTCCTACTATGGAAGTCGATGAGACCAGAAACTGTCTGTTTACTGATATTCTTCTAAATATCAGAAAATCGGCTGAATGTATTTGAAAATGGTGAAACTCAACTGTTTAGCTATAAATGAGTTGTAAAATGACCCTATGTCCAAAAGAAGTAGAGTATCCATATAAGACACCTACATTTACCTTAAAAAAGCTTGCAGAAAATACAGTTTTGTGAGAATCATCCTTCAATCCTTTCAATCATTCTTCAATACTTTTGCTGGATATTGCAAATGATGACATAATTAACACGTTAAACATGATCCCCTTTTGATTACAAATGAAACATTTGAATCTATTGACAGCCCTAGTCTAAACTCAACTTAAAATTTATTTAATAAATGGAAACTTATAAAATAAAATATAAACTTATATATAAAAAAATTTAAAAAAGCATCTCTTTAGGATGCAAATTAGGCAAAATTCACTTCAAAATCCAGGAATTTAAAACTAGATGGTGATATTTCTGAAATCTAATTATAAAGTGCTGACTAATGCCAGTGCTAATAATACTAAATTGTTATCATTGTTTTCTTTTTCTTTTACACAGACTAATGAATTGAATTCAATGCTTGGTGCTTGCTGACCCCTTCAAGCCTGGGTTGACACAAATTTCTTACCCTGAAGAGAGAGGGGTGGTAGCCTTCAGGCTGCCAGGATTCCGAATCATCTTATCCAGGGTGTTAACAATCTGACTGAATTTCGGACGGTTGTTTCTGTCCTTTTGCCAGCAGTCCAACATTAGTTGGTGCAGTGCATTTGGACAGTCCATCGGAGGAGGTAACCTATAATCCTGCTCGATTGCATTTATTACCTGGGGGGATAAATCAGCAGAAATGACTGATTAAAGAATACATCAGAAACCTCATAAAAATCATACTAAACTAAAAATGTTCTTGAATGCACTTGCAGATAGTGTTTCATGACATAATTTGTCCACTAGGTGACATCCTTATCCAGCTCTTTATAGAATGTACAGTGGCTTGATGAACAATCATCAATATGACCATGTAATCATATTGTATAAGAATTGATTACATACATCTTGATTGCTCATGTTCCCAGTACGGTCGCTCTCCATAGGACATGACCTCCCACATTACGATCCCATAGCTCCACACATCACTTGAGGATGTGAACTTCCTGTACTGAATGGCCTCGGGAGCAGTCCATCGTATTGGAATTTTTCCTCCCTGTGTGGACACTGAATTTAGTTAGGTACTGAACACATAATGCATTAGCATGAAATATTATGTCATATCCGGCCATATGAGCCACTGAACACACACTCACTAGGGCACTTGTGTATGTAGGATCTGACGTGTCATCTTCCAGAAAGCGAGAAAGCCCAAAGTCAGATACTTTGCAGACTAGATTGCTGTTAACCAGTATGTTGCGGGCAGCCAGATCGCGATGTACGTAGTTCATGTCACAGAGGTATTTCATGCCCGCAGCAATGCCACGCAACATGCCGACCAACTGAATGACAGTGAACTGGCCATCATTTTGCTAAGAGGACATACAGAGAATACAAGTATATAAAAATATATTAAAATACTTTTAAAAGGAAGTGTATAATGATACATATATATTTATTCTGTACATTATGAAAGGAAGACATTTCTAGCATTATGTAAGTCTTTCTAGCAAAACATCTTTGATATGTGAGCTTGTGTCACAATCTTGTGGATCTAGAGGTTAGTCCAGCTGTGCCTGTATGCAGACACATCTGGGTCCCGCCCAATGGGATCCTGGGTCAGCTAAAATCAGCAGAAAGAAGTGCCGCCACACATTGTGAGATAAAAAGCTGAACTGAATAGATTTTTGGAAAATGTAACCAAAAACATTTGTAAAAAAAAAAAAAAAATCCATTAATCTAAATGTACAGAATTTAAACAAACAAACAAATGTGGCTTGTAAATAATTAAGATAAGGGGGAAAAAAGGTTGTGTGATTATTGCAGATAATTTCTTTATATATATATATATATATATATATATATAGAGAGAGAGAGAGAGAGAGAGAGAGAGAGAGAGAGAGAGAGAGAGTCCAAACTCTAGTGTAAATATTTATTTTTAAGATTTTTTTTTACTTAAAATGTATAAAATGTAATAAATATACTTAAAATGTAATGAAGATCCCAGCCATATCAGTGTCCTAAATAATACAATATATTTTAGTTCTACATAGAGTTGGTCACATTACAGCCGAATTGTACCGTCACTGAACAATTTAACTTGTGGAATAAATCAATGATGGTTAACAGTGAAAAGAGCATTTTTAAATTGGAAACTTTTTTTTTTTTTTGCGTGATACTGGATCCATATATAGAATGCCACAGCTGATGTAATTAAAAAATAAATACATACATAAATATACGAAGAAGTGTAAAAAAGCTATATATACACAAAAAATATATATACACAAAAAAAATGTTGGAATAAACATATGTAGAAATAAATAAATGTGGAAAATAAATAAATGTGAAAATAAATAAATGTAGACATAAAAGCATAAATACATAAATGAATGTGGAAATAAATAAATGAATAAATGTATAAACAAATAAATAAATAAATGTGTGAAAAATAAAATGATACATAAATATGGAAATAAAAGTATAAATACTTTTATTTATACTTTTATAAATAAAAGTATTTATACAATAAGTACAATTTATTTGTACTTTTTACATTTCTTTGTATATTTATTTATGTATTTTTGCTGTTTTACATTTCTTCGTATAATTATTTATGTATATATTTATTTTTAATTAAGGCAGCTCTGGCATTCCATAGATCCACACCACTAGGTGTCAAAATTTAACAAACAAAATTTAAGTGCACTTTTTGGGTACGTTGTATTCGCTGTATTCTGCTGCCTTCGTTAGATGGCGATGAAACACTATAGACTAAACATGTAATACGCATGTGCATGACGTCATCAGAGATTTGCTTTCAATCTGTTTTATTGCTGTTTACACGGAGACCATTTTCAAAAACGTGCACTTTGAAACCCATTTTCAAAAGTTTGGATTTTTCATTAAAAGTTTTAAATTTTTTTGGTTGAAAACAGTGTCGTGAAAACTAACCCGAAGGAAGGAGTCCAGCGAATCCGTTCTCCATGAATTCAGTAATGATCATAACTGGAGTGCTCTTGGTCACCACTCCCTCCAGGTGGATGATGTTGGGATGGTCAAACTGCCCCATGATGCTGGCTTCGCTCCAGGAAATCCCGCGCTGCTTCTCAGTGTAGCCTGATTTCAGAGTCTTGATAGCCACCAAAATCTCCCTCTTTCCAGGAAGTCTGAGATTACCGCTACATACCTCTCCAAACTCACCTAGACAGTTAACCCATATAGACCAGTTGATTACACCTCAGGATATGTAACATAAAATTCAATTAGATGAATATAATTAAATTAACAGCCTGGTTTACTAAAACTTTGTTGCTCCTTTAACAATAATTAAAGGTGCGAACACATCAAGAGCTCCAGGCTTTTTGCTAGACTGTAGCTGCTTTCTAATTAACGGTTGATTTGCTTATGCATTCGAAAATATTAAAATATTCCTAATTGATGTGAACAGTGACATTCACCTGCACCAATGACTTGCTCAATTTTCACACAGGTCACGTCTATTTCTTTGGCAAACTCACGCACTGCCTCATTGGGATCCTCATATGTGAAAGGATCAATGTAGATCTTCATTCCTGGAGACACTTAGAAAGAGAAACAGGAGCTGCAGCAGCAGATGCAAACAGAAATATATGGCCTATATCGTAATAATTATATTTCAATGATTCTTGATAGATGGGGTGGGACAATTTGTCTAAATAGCAACATTTCTTCTTTAAAATCAGAAGATCAACAAAATGTATTTTTTTTCTTCCAGTTTTAGTGTATTTACAACACTACATTTATATATTATATAATATTATGTAATATTATAATTTATATTATATTATATTTATTATATGCATGTTTTCACACTGTCACCAAATAGTAAATATACATTTTAGAATATTTATTTTAAAATAAAATACTTTAATTTTGTTCCATATCTCAAGAATCACTGATGTATAGTTGAATTACATAAATAATACAATTAAATGTGATAATATTATAATAAACATCAATACAACATGACACTGCTCACATGGCAAACAAGCTAAACAATAAAGTGGGAGCATGCATGCACTTCTGGGAGAGGACATGAAGCACAAATGAATTATGGTTTCTGCATTTATATGCGGAGTCAACAAGCTTAAGTGCACATTTTACCAACACCATATGGACCCATTCCAATACACTGCAGTTCATTAAGTGGCATTGTGTGGTAAAGATCTTCAAATTGTAAGTAAAGTTGTGCTGTGGTTTCAGTGTTTATGTGTGCTGTGCAGGCAGTCTGCTGTTTTCATTAAATGATCCGAGTCTTGTTTAAAAATAAACCAAGTAAATATTATAAGCACAAATGAAATATTCCATGTGTGTCTGAATGGTTTACTCACTGTGGCCGCTGGTGTAATGCTGAATCTTGTCAGTGTATTCAGACTCTGTCCTGTCACTGCCTCTCCTGATGAGACCCCAACAGGAAGAGGAAGTCAGAAGAAAAACTTTCAAGCACTTTGAAGCTCTTTCTCAGTTTATAAGAGAAAGAGGAAATTAAACATCTGTTCAGTTTTAATTGTTTGCAGATCATGATTGTTTTATTTAATGCCATGTCAGCATCTAAGGCTATTTTCTTGACAAAAATTAAATTACAAAAATATAAACATCATATAAATACAATAAAACCAACCAAACAAAGACAAATCATATTATACTTTTTTAAATCTAATTTTATAATTACCAACAGACTCACCGATTACAGACGATAATGAGCACAACCACAGCGATGAGAAAAACAACACCAGCAGCAGCAGAGCCGATAATGAGGGGCAGTTTCTCCTGCAGGCTGGAGTTATACTTGTCTTCAGATGTACACATGGCAGACACAAAATCAGATCAGTTAAGCAGAGTTTTCAATCACAAAAGTCTTTAAAAAAAATTTTTTTAATAAATAAAATAAAACAGACCTGCAGGAAACATTATAATTTCTAATGCTTTAACCAAGTACATTTGAGGTTTCTCCACATTTTAATATAAACGTTAACATTTGAAATGCAGAGGTATTAATCTAAATGTTGGCAAAGAATCAAGATACACATGCAAAAACTGTGATATTTTGAAATAATATAACAAAATAGAAACTTTTCTATTTTAAAATGTAATTTTCAGCAGCCTTTACTGATCCTTCAGAAAACATACTAATATGCTGATTTCTTGCTCATGAAACTTTTCTTATCATTAATGTTGAAAACATTGTTTTTGCATTTTGTTTTGTAACAATGTAAATGTCATGATCAGTTTAATACATCCTTGCTGAATAAAAGTAAAAAAATAAAAAAATAAAAACACTCTTATTGAGCCCAACCTTGCAATGGTAGTGTAGCCTATTATCTTTGCTGCCACATTTTATATCACATTGTTGTTGAATTCTTGATTCTAATTGGCTGACAAACATTCTTAAAGGTGCAGCATGCAATATCCCAGAATTGTTGTTGATATTTGAAATCAACCCAAACAAACCCATTCTCTCTTCATTGCTCTGCCTCCAAAATTCACAAACAGTTAACAAGGATGCTAAACACCGTTACACTGCACACACAATGCAATAGTGGATGTCTATCTATTTAGTATAGCAGAAGCTAAGCAAAACAATGATTCACAAAAAATAAAACGAAGTTGATTAACGAATGACAAGGAAGCACAAAAAAAGTGCATACACAAAAATAAATACAAGCAAGAGTTGGTTGTCACCAGCAGTACAGCAGCTCCATACAAACAATGACACTCAAAACTGTAACTATGGCTAACATTACAACAACAGCATTTCTTAGTTCTGTGAAACCGCAAAACCAATGTTATTCATGTATGGAGCACAAACAACGCAGTCGTCATCTGTTTTCAGGACTTCCCGCGTAGCTCTCTCCAGTGCTGGAAAGCTTTTATAATATTAACCCAGGTCGCTCTTGCCTGATCATAACCCTTCATTTTCCAGTGATATTCCATTGAGATTTTCTCTTTTTCCATAGTCTCTCATCCCTCTTGCTCACTCTCTCTCCTCTGCCATCATACGCCCCCTAATGCTGATTGGCTACAAGGTCCGACTGCATTTTTGTAACATAGCTTACTGCACCTTCACGCTGTTAAATCATCTTCAGCGATCGTCCTGGCGCCGGCTCTGGACATGCCACAGAATCTTCTAATGCCCACGAAACAAATAAATGTGCTCCCAAGTAGTAGAGTGCTCCCTGCTGTCAAATGTTTCCATTTTCATCACATTAGTACTGGAAATAAACAACATGCTGCGATGGCTTGGCCACTGGCTCGTGATTCTGGCTTTGCCATTGGGACATAGATTTAAAGTTGTCCTCCAGCTGACAACGGTTAATGTCATTTCAGAGACAGGAACGCAGTATTTGCCAGACTGTGGCACCTTATTAACTATTGACAATTGCATTGACTTGAACATAAATAATCAGACTACTATTTAGGAAAGTAAAACAGCATAATGTTTAGTTTCAAAAGCCCAATACCTTCAGTCATTGTTTGGAAGAACATCTTCCCACTGAAACGTCCAAAGCCCGCCACTGTTCGGGCCCGTACCTGGAACACGTAGATGGTCCCCTGCTTCAGCCCACGGATAACTGCTGTATTAGTCTGACTCCGCAGCAGAGAGGAGTTCGACTCGGCCGTATACTAGATTTAGACAACAGATCAGAGATCAATAAAAGCCATACAGAAACCTACAATAGCATTTAGAATAAATGAACAATATAAATGAACTAAAATAATTTAAGCTTGTAAAAGAACAGAACAAATACATCCCCAAGTAACTGTTTATTGTTTTAAAGTTCACCTCAGTTTAAGAATGTCCATTGAATGTTTCATTTTTTGAGAGAAGAGGATTATGTTCAGTACTTATTACCTTCTCATAATATTGCAGCTCATAGTCCAGAATGACCCCATTGGGCTGGTCTGGCTGAGACCAGGACAATGTGATACTGTCCACAGCTCGACTGACCTGATGCATAATTGACACAGCAGATGGAGCTGTAGAGAGGAACAAAGGAAACAAATGAGAAATATAGCTGGATATACATAAAGTTTAGGAGTTCATCTTTTCATTAAAAATAAGCTCATAATAAAGAGTGGTTCGTAGCCCTCAATCGGGTCATGGGGTCTATACGACCCCAATCAACTTTTACTTAATAAAAAGTAAAAAAAAAAATCCATTATCTATCTATACACCCACACAAAAACTGGGCTTGATTCAGTTGTTCTGAAGGTAAGTAAAAAAATATTCACACTTCTGGTCTTCGTGGTCAATATGACCCACATTGAAATGAATGGTAAATGTGAAAAAAGTAATTATATTTTCTTCATGTGCCAAAAAAAAAAAAATCCGGCATAAATCGGAAATGTTTTACACAGAAATGAAGGCCTAGTACTAGAAGATAAATGCAATGCATCATAAAAAAATAATATTTCATATGCAAGCTAATGGTGTAGTTGAGGAATTGTGTGGTATATGGATACAAATTACTTTATATCTTCAAAAACACAGCATTAATGAATTGAGAAGTAAAAAAAAAGCTATATTATTTGTATGATTAAAAATGTATAATTTTTTGTACAATTCACCTTTGGCTAAGCCCCACCCCCCTTAGTTACTGTTGCATAACGTTACCAGTCACAGTCAAAAAATGAACCACCGCATATCCTACTAATCGAGATATGGTATGAGTCCGGTATGAGAACCGAAATCATAACCTAAAACATTATAAAACGGTCTAACTAGTATAACTTCACAGTAAGGTTAGAAGCAAAAAAGATGTGCTTGTTGATCTTTGAGGGGTTTAGCTGACTGAGGACATCCATACAGTTTAATCCAAAGACGACACTTGTCAGGATTTGACTTCGGTTTTGGCAGAGCCAAAAACGGACACCCCCCAACCTCTCTGGGAAACACGTATCTGTGTTACAAATGCCGCAGGCACAATGTTTAGCAATATTTTTGACAAAACTACGACGGTAATAGCCTGCCGAGACCAAAAATATGAGACGCCTGTGTTGAAAAACAATGGAGCGCTGTGAAAAAGTGTCGGACCTCTGTGGGAGCTCGTTCTTGGCTGCGCTGTAATTGGTCAATCTACATTCTAGGGCGTGGCTTAGCAAAAGGCGAATTACTCAATCAATTGTTGCCCAGAAGTGTAAACAGGAAATGAAGACCATTTGAAGGTTAATCCTGACAGTGTTTCGATCACCGATTGCAGCCAAACCAAGGACAATCTCTAACTTTATAATGACTTTCATTACGAACATTAAAATTGATACACGCTACGATTTTTAATAGATCATTAAGAAAATTAGATTTTCATGATTAATTTTAATGAACGATTATGTTCAATTTGTTTTATACAGTATGTTTGGGGTCAGCAAGATTTTTTTTTAAATAAATACTTTTATTCAGCAAGGACGCATTCAATCGATCAAAAGTGACAGTAAATATTTTTCTAATGTTACAACAAATTTCAACTTTAAATAAATGCTGTTATTTTTAACTTTCTATTTAAAATGCTTAAAAAATAAAATCAGTTTCCTCAGATACATTAAGCAGCAACTGTTTTCAACATTAATAATAATAAGAGATCCAACAAAGATCAGCTATACACTCTAAAAAATGCTGGGTTGTTTCAACACAAATTTGGGTAAAATATGGACAAACCCAAATGTTAGGTTAAAAAATGTACAGTTGAAAGTGAAAAGTGAAGTTGGGTTCAAATTTCAAATGACATTTTTAACCCAACATTTGGGTTTCTCCATATTTGACCCAAACTTGGGTTAAAACAACTCAGCATCGTTTAGAGTGCAATGTCTATAGTTCTGGAGCTAGAGCTCACATGCTAACTGGCCTCTGCATAGCACTCACAGTTCCCTGGCACCCGTGCCATTTTGGATATAGAGGAGCCATTATATCAACTGCAGCTTCAGACTGACTACTAACTGGAAAGAAAGACTCTGGAAGCCCATGTAACACTTCATTATCATTTACAAGCCTTAAGAAGCAAAAAGACAAGCGTGAAAGCTGGCAAACACTATGGCTGCTGATAAAACTGCACTCATGGTTTAAAGATCAAACAAATCGCAGTGCCTTAAAGCCAACCGATGCCTTGTGTGTGAAGTTTGCTCCTGGCATGCTTGCTTGGGTGTGCAGGGAGGAAAATGATTTTGGTTTATATGCCAAATACCGATTCCCAGACTTGCATGATAAAATATAATAGGTAAGACAATATCTCAGCATTTTAATCATTTACAAATACTCTGATACTCTTTCAAATGTGCCACCTCTGTATAACGATAGCTGTTAATCCCAAAGAAAGATGTTTTATACATTGGCATAAAGTTTATGGTTGATTGCTCGGAGAGTTTGAGGCCTCGGGTTGTTATGTGTTCTCAGGAAAATTAAGCTCACAATGTTGTGTAAAAAATATTTCTTGTGCTATTTAGTTTCTCTGTAAACTTCGATCCTGAGCTTTGATTAAGTGTTTTTCCATGCGCTAGTTTCGATGGGTAGAACAGGCTGTGTCTTGATTTACTGTGCTGAATGGTGGGATGGTGTGTGAGGAGG
Organism: Hybognathus amarus; assembly: GCA_030378365.1. Classification (NCBI taxonomy): domain Eukaryota; kingdom Metazoa; phylum Chordata; class Actinopteri; order Cypriniformes; family Leuciscidae; genus Hybognathus; species Hybognathus amarus. The sequence goes on from JAQIUQ010002807.1 coordinate 91,364, forward strand.
ATGGGTTTGTTGAGAAGTTGAGCGTGCCATTGTGTATTTTGGAGAGATTCATCCAAACAACACTAGGAAAGACAGATGTGATTAGACTAGCTCTCTAAATAGGAAGACGAACCATTTCAAACAATCACAAAATTCAATTCCTCAGACGCATGTAACTTTTTCACCCCGATCATTTGTAAATAAGCCGATGACAGGACTGCAACGTGGGTCATTATTATAGACAAGCCAGTCAAATTGTCATCATTTACTCACCCTCACATCTTTTAAAAACCAGCATGGCTTTCTTCAGCTTAATACAAAAAACTAAACATTTAGTGTAATGTTTAAGCTTTATATTTTCATTTATGCTTTATTTTTCATACAATGTAACTTTGAATGGTGACCATATCATTCTTCGGAAATCATGCTAATATGCCGATTTGCTACTTAAGAAACATTTGGTATAACTTCACAATAAGATTTCATTAGCCATTTACCATTTAATTGTAACAGACAGAGGGGTTAGTTGTAACACTTGTGCACATAATTCTGTACTATTTTATTTGTATAGTTTGATATTGTTTGTGCATCTGTATGAGACAGATATCCATACATCCATCCCTCATCCAATCATCCTTCAACCGTGGATCAATATGGATAAAGACATAAAAAGCACTGCACAGTTTTTACAATAAATAATAATAAATAAAATCATAAAATATTGTAATTGCAATTGAATTAGATTTGTGTTTGGCAGCTGCATGTAAAATTATTATTTTTAATAATAATAATAATAAAAGTAATAATAATACAAATGAGCTTAAAATCTAATTTTAAAAGGTTTATTGCATTAAAAATAGGCCATATTTTTAATAAATAAACAAGTGATCAATGCATAGTAAACTAAATTTTAAACATTTTATATTCCAACATTGTTTGTGAAAGTCCAACAAAGTTAAATGTATAAATAAATACTCAAACCATTATCATTGTGCACTTGGCAGCTTAGTTGTAACACTGTGCTACAATCCCAGATAGCACAAGTCTATTTGATGTGATGTTTACATCTGGAAGACATATTTTTAAGAGTGTTTGCTCATCTGCAATACGTCTATTGGACGTTTCCTGTCAGATGTCAAATAGACGTTTAGAAAATGTCAGATTAACATGCATTCTAAATCATAACATCTTAAACACATCTTCTAAACGTCTATTTGACATCTGACAGGAAACGTCCAATAGACGTATGGCAGATGAGCAAACACTCTTAAAAATACATCTTCCGGATTTAAACATCACATCAAATAGACTTGTGCTAACTAACCCCGCTGTGCATCAACTGCCATGCTTCGTCTGCCAGTTCCGCCTGTTATTGAACATGGGCTGGTATATGCAAATGTTTGGAGTCGTACATATTAATGATCCCGACTGTTGCGTCACAGTCGATGTTATGTGGAGATACACCTGTTTTTCAGGGGTGTTTTTCAAAAACAAGATTTAAGTAAGAAGGAGAAAACAATGGTGTTTGAGACTCACTGTATGTCGTGTCCATGTACTGAACTCTTTGTTTTTTAACTATGCCAACATAAATTCAATTTCACATTCTAGGGCACCTTTAAAATAAACTCAGTTTCTAAAGTTGAAGAAACCCAGAGCGTCTGGAGAGAATCCCCACAGGTATTTGGCTATAAAATAGAGCAAGTCATAATATATGAAAATAAGTTCTCTCGGTTTGATGAGGTGATCGGTTTTCCAAAGAGTCTGCAGTAAGTGGTACTTCATCATTCCGCTGCTCTCTTTGACTGCAATTTATGAGAAATACAAGTAGTACTCTCTCAGTGAAAAACATAAATTCATATGTCCTTGCGGTATTCTGGAGGAGAATAAGAGGAACCGATTATGAGCATTTCCATCTGAAATGAAGCTCAGAATCATTATTTTCTCCTCAAGAATTTCCACTGTGGCAACTGACAAAGTCATTTCCTTGTTGATCGCAGCTTAAAAAACAATGTAGACTTAATATCCTTCTCATTAATGGGAATACCTACAAGCCTAATGTTTCCAAAATGGAGGTTCTTATGATATGGACCATATATATATATGTATATATATATATATATATATATATATATATATATATATATATATACACATACATACATACAAACATACATAAATACATATGTATATATGTGTATATATATATACATATATATGTGTTGTATATATATATATATATATATATATATATATAAACATACATATGTATATATGTGTGTGTGTATAAGTATGTAGGTGTATATATATATATATATGTATATACACTCACCGGACCACTTTATTAGGTACCCCATGCTAGTAACAGGTTGGACCCCTTTTGCCTTCAGAACTGCCTCTAAATTTTCCGTGGTATAGATTCAACAAGGTGCTGAAAGCATTCCTCAGGGAGTTTGGTCCATATTGACATGATGGCATCACACAGTTGCCGCAGATTTGTCGGCTGCACATCCATGATGCGAATCTCCCGTTCCACCACATCCAAAGATGCTCTATTGGATTGAGATCTGGTGACTGTGGAGGCCATTTGAGTACAGCGAACTCATTGTCATGTTCAAGAAACCAGTCTGAGATGATTCCAGCTTTATGACATGGCGCATTATCCTGCTGAAAGTAGCCATCAGAAGTTGGGTACATTGTGGTCATAAAGGGATGGACATGGTCAGCAACAATACTCAGGTAGGCTGTGGCGTTGCAACGATGCTCAATTGGTACCAAGGGGCCCAAAGAGTGCCAAGAAAATATTCCCCACACCATGACACCACCACCACCAGCCTGAACCGTTGATACAAGGCAGGATGGATCCATGCTTTCATGTTGTAGACGCCAAATTCTGACCCTACCATCCGAATGTCGCAGCAGAAATTGAGACTCATCAGACCAGGCAACGTTTTTCCAATCTTCTATTGTCCAATTTCGATGAGCTTGTGCAAATTGTAGCCTCAGTTTCCTGTTCTTAGCTGAAAGGAGTGGCACCCGGTGTGGTCTTCTGCTGCTGTAGCCCATCTGCCTCAAAGTTCGACGTACTGTGCGTTCAGAGATGCTCTTCTGCCCACCTTGGTTGTAACGGGTGGTTATTTGAGTCACTGTTGCCCTTCTATCAGCTCGAACCAGTCTGGCCATTCTCCTCTGACCTCTGGCATCAACAAGGCATTTCCGCCCACAGAACTGCCGCTCACTGGATGTTTTTTCTTTTCGGACCATTCTCTGTAAACCCTAGAGATGGTTGTGCGTGAAAATCCCAGTAGATTAGCAGTTTCTGAAATACTCAGACCAGCCCTTCTGGCACCAACAATCATGCCACGTTCAAAGTCACTCAAATCACCTTTCTTCCCCATACTGATGCTCGGTTTGAACTGCAGGAGATTGTCTTGACCATGTCTACATGCCTAAATGCACTGAGTTGCCGCCATGTGATTGGCTGCTTAGAAATTAAGTGTTAACGAGCAGTTGGACAGGTGTACCTAATAAAGTGGCCGGTGAGTGTACTATATATATATATATATATATATGTATGTGTGTGTGTATATATATATATATATATATATATGTATATATATACACATACATACATACACACACATATATACATATATACACA